>BOPP01000023.1:10991391-11018263 GCA_017312745.1 Gryllus bimaculatus | reverse complement strand
GTGGCGGGCGCGGTTTGGGGGAATGGGGATGTGGCAGTGCGGCGCCTGACGGCGCGGGCGCGCTGCGGGACAAGGTGACCTAGACGCCCGACGCCAGCAACATGAACGAGCGTTCCCTGCTCCCTTAGCAATTCGCGAAATGCGGGAAAGTGTCTCCGTTGAATGCATGAGGCGTAGAGATAATCGCGTTGCTTGACGAAGCCTACAATTCTTAGAGCAACTAAAAAGATAAAGAAATGTAACTTTGGAGTCATTGTACTTTTGTATCACTATCAACCACTCTTCTAATTCACAACCAATCTAATTAAATGGATGTGAGTCTAAATAACGACATTCGATAAGACCTAAACTAGGCATTCGATGACCATTCTATAAAAACATTAGCACTAATTAATTCATACAAATATTCACATGGAAAGATAAAATACGGAAACCTTGGCAAGGCGGGAACGGGATTTGGATTTGACTCTCCACCATATATTGTATAAACAAAGACAAGAAACAAACATAAAACCGAGAAATCACGGGAGCCTACTACATGTTTTTGAAATTCAGCCGCTTTTTTATTCGATACTTTCGTACTGACAACAGAAAGCACTTTCCAGGAAAAATAACCTTCAGTAGGTTAATACGAACAAAAAAGAGTTATCAGTTTAAAAAGATTTTTTTACAAAGATAAAATCAAACCTTCAAGCTAAAACGTGTTCATCCACATGAATATCAGTTCTACTAACGAGCCGCCTTCCTTACGCTCAATATGTCTATTTCACTGCTTTGTTGACGATCGCGTCCCCAGCGGATAAAAATAAAACTAGGGCACACGCGTTTTCGACAACACTGTAAACAAAATAGTAATCGAATAGAGTGTCTGCCAAACCGGTTACAGAAGCACTACTGTAATATATGGAAGTCCAAGATATACGCTAATCATTCACCTAATCTCTCATAGTGTATGCTATTATCAGCGGAGGACGAGGAGGTCAAAATACGCGAGTATCAGACATCTCAGCTCTGAGCTTAGCACCACTAAACACATCTTAGGCTTGGGCAAGGAAGTGGTCCAATTGGCCCTCTGTCGCAAATGTGCGATAGAAACTAGAGGTGGAACTTTCTCGTATAAGTTAGTTTTCTAATTTCTTTCATATAGGTTAGCTTTTCGGTTTTGCCTCATCCTCTTCCCAGCTGTCATCTATCGCCACCCAAAGTACGTTATTTTCACATTTCCTCAAGTTTTCGGACCTCTAATGGTAGAACCGATATGTGACTTTGAGAATAGTATAAAAGAGTAATAGCGGTAGAATAGTAATAATGGTAATTTTCTTTGAAAAACTGAAAGCCGATTTGAACAATATATTGTTTAAACGATATTTTAAATGCAAATTAAAAGTTTTTTTCTTGTTTTTCTTTTTTTCTTTTTTTGCAGAAAAATCTTTTGAGTTTTGGAGAGACTTCATTGGAAATAATTTGAAGTACGTTGAATCATACATACAAGTATACAAATTGCTGGAAAAATAAATTTGAACGGCCTGAGCGACATTTCAAAATATTAAATGTCTAATTTTTGAAAAACCAAAATAATACAACAAAGTGACATTGACGTTATGTTGCTGCTGCTGGAAGAAACGATTAGACTGAGGGCGGATACGAGTATTCAGCTTTAATTTGTCCACGTTGGGCATCTAATCGCAGGGGACTGGAAGGCGCTTTGCAACTACCGCGAGCCATCGCTGCCAACAAAGCCAGCGCTCCTCGAGAATGCAAATGAAAACTTCACGTTTCCGTGAGAGGAGAGAAAATGACTTACGGTCCCCAAGTTCGGTTCTGTGGGTACCACGGAGTGACAATTCACCACAGTCGTCAGAGTGACAGCCCCTAGAGTAGGTCCCTTAGAACGAATATACACACGGAAAAAAACAGTTGCCGCATACCAGATCTACGATACGGTAACAAGAGATTTTATTACAGTATCATGGATCTGGTATACTGCAACTATTATTTTTTTTTCGTGCAACTTCTACTTTTCCAGAGTTGGGTCACAAAATGTCCTAGCCTCCCCAACCCCCCTTTCTTGTCTGTACGCGGCAACCGGTCCGGAACCCGAAGGGATTGCCTGGGTTCGCGAGGCCAGACGCCGTCGTCACAGCCGGCGCGGCGTTCGCGGAGAACAACGCGCGGCGGCGCGGACTCGCGGCGAGAGGCATGGAGGAGGGGGCACGGACGAGGCGGAGCGGTGGGGGAAGCGGGAGGGGGCAGGGGAAGGAGGGGCGCTCACGTGGCGGCGAGGCCGGGAGGCGTCTCGCGCACGCAACGCAGCCACCCGCTGACCAGCTCGTCAGCACCGCGCGTCGCGGGCGGACGCAGCGCTGCTGCGCCGGCGATCCATGCCACGCCCTGCACGTGATTGAGAAGCGAAATGTGGCTGTTGTGTGTGCTGAGCAGAGAAGAGGGAGAGAGAGAGGGGAGAGAGAGGAGGAGAGAGAGAGAGGGAAGAGAGAGGAAGAGAGAGGGAGAGAGAGGGGAGAGAGAGAGGGAGAGAGGGCGAGAGAGAGAGGGAGAGAGATGAGAAGAGAGAGGGGAGAGAGGGGGAGGAGAGGAGAGAAGAGAGGAGAGAGAGGGAGAGAGAGAGGAGAGAGAGAGGGAGAGAGGAGAGAGAGGAGAGATGGAGAAGAGGGAGAGAGAGAGGGGGGAGAGGGGAAGAGAGAGAGGGAGAGAGAGGGCCGGAGAGAGAGGAAGAGATGGAGAGAGGGAGAGAGAGGGACAGAGAGAGGAGAGGGAGAGAGAGAGGGAGAGAGGAGGGGAGAGAGAGAGGGGGGGAGAGGAGAGAGAGAGGGAGAGAGAGAGAGTGTGTACACATGCAATCGCTGAAAGGTCCTAGACGAACCGCACTAAAATACTAAAACATGAGTTGAAAACTGGGGGTCGAAAAATGTATATAGAACCTGAGATTCAACGTGGATCCCATGATTGAACGAATCTTAAAAAGTATTTTTTGACATTTGACGTTGATAAACCCCATGACTATAGCAACATTTCATAAGGTATCACCTGCATTTGGTATTTTATATCCAGTCGAAAACATTACATCGTGTTTTGTTCAAAGTCGAGAAGAACATAGCTTTCGATTTGTTCGTGATAAATTAAACGAGAAGGGATGGTACAAAGACGATAATTTTACCATGCACTCCGACATCACACCTTATTGACATATTTCTTCTTATTGACTTTCTCAAGTGAAACGGCATTTTTCGTACTTCAATATCGATTAAAAGTTACGTCATTGTAAGCGATCCAATGGCAAATGCAAATGGAAGTTCAGTACACGAGGATAACAACGATAAATGTACAGTCTGAAGTCTGCATCAGAACAGATTAATGTTAATGCCTTAACTAGTAGTGCTACAACAGCACATAATTTTTCGCATTATTTGTAACTTTTGCAACTTCCGAAAATTCAGAGAATTTAAAGAAGGGGCCTCTGCCACTTTTTATAAGCGTTCTACTTATCTGCGAGAATAAAATTCAAAGAAAAATTTGGACCCTTTTTTGAGAACATACTGAAAATGTCCTTCAGGCTTCATGCAAAGTACCCGAAAAAAATCAAAATAATTATTTCAAATTGAAGGGTTTACGATAACAGTCAGGCCGATCGGGGAATATCGGGGATCGGGGAATATCGGGGCCGATCGGGGATCAATTTTGGCAAAAATCCTGCTTACGGATTAGTCGCTAGCGGTGTTCACAGATGTACAGCCAGACTGGCGAAATGCCGATTTGCCCTAAACTAGTTTTCCGATATCAAAGACCCAGAGTCCTGATTACACGAGTATATGTCTTGTTCAGAGGATCTGACCTTCTTGTCACACTTCGACCAAACACGACGAATTAACATTTGCAAAGGGGCTCGTTGGAGCTGGTGTTGCCCATCTAGTTACAGCCCCAACCCCTTCAATTCAACGTTCCCGATTCGCACACAGGGGCGAATCCAGCCGATCATTTTCGAGGGGGCCATTAGATTTTTGTTAAATGATAAACATTTGTTATTATATTGTACATTATTTGGTAGTGTACATATGATACTATACAATATTATTTTTTAAATAATTACATAATTCTAACATAAATATTTAAATAATTTTGCCAAATAAAAGAAGGTAACAAACGAAAACTCTTGGTCTTTTGGAGGGGGCCATGGCCCCCATGCCCCCCCCTGAATCCGCCACTGCCCGCACGTCAGCACGCCTGCCTGTGGGAAAGGCCGAGAGCGCCTGCCGGAAGCCATTAGAAGGGCAAAGGGCGCCCACCCAGAAGCAGGGCAAGTGGCCGCAAAGCGCCGCCAAAGCGCTACATTCTGCGCAACTGGCACTACAACATGCGGACGGCAGCGGAGCCCCGGCGCGCGGGCGAGCGGGCGAGTTCGAAAGATAAGAGTCAATGCCAACTTGTTACGTAAGTCGAGGCGCGCGGCGGCAGCGGCGGAGGCGGAGGCGATCCAACAAAAGCGACCCATGCGCCACGTACGGATTTCATTACCAAAATGCACTTTTCACCAGCGCTGCAGACAGCGGGTGGAGAAGTCGTGGACGGTGGATATACACGGAGCTGCTTTATTTGCCTTCGATGGTGCCACTGAATTTCACACGTTTCATTAGACTTTCTGCCCTCTTTCCTATGCAAAAATGACAAATTAAATCCGTATCGGGGAATAATAATTGCAAGATACTGAAACTTTATGACTGCGTTGAAAAATGTTCATCTTCCAGGGCACGGTTGTCGTGCTCTACTGACCTAGTGGGAATCATAGTTCGCTCTTACGCAGTCTCGTTCATAACCAATGATCTTTGATAGTTCTAATATCTGATCGGAAGTGTCTCGTCCAGCACCTACCAGTAGATATACTAGTCGTGAGGCGTCACAGCGAAAAATCAAAGCACTTAATCGCCATATCATATATAAGATATTATTTTTTCTCATCAAAAGAAGAAAAGGAATTACATCAATAATCAACACCCCATTCGTACACCAAATCAAACACGAGGAAATAATGAAATAATCTCATGTTCCTTTCATTATGAAAAATAATTATCTTATTGTGGCATCTACTTTAATTTCGCTATGTACGAAGAAAATGTATGCAGATTTAATACTTCTTTTTTGTAGCAGGATATCACACCAACTTTTAAAAGCTTTGTGCTAGGGATTGTACGGTGTAATGTATTGATTGTACGGTGTACGGAATACCTGGAAAGGCCACTTTCGGTAAAATCAGTTTCGGCAGATTTTTGGTAATAACCACGGTGGACCTCAATGTTATTACAAACATCTTTGATTAGAATTTCAATTCTACAATATAATTCACCTGTCACAGACAAACAGCACGCACGTCATGGGAACGAAGAGTTAGCATTTATATGGCAAATAATTTTATACACGACAGTGAATTTTAATATTATAAGTTTCAAAAGTCAGCATTCTTAATATATTGCCGAAATATTATTGGAATTGAGATGTGAGACAGAGGAAGAAAACTAAATATTTTAAATTATAAAATTAAAAAGGTATTCTATTTCCGAACATGATTTAATTATAGATATAGAACATTGTTTACTAATTTTCGTCAAATTTGAATTTCAAAATTAGAAAACCTTTAAACGCAAATCATTTTATCACATAAAAAATAAAAAATGCCTGCATTGTGAAACCCAGAAAAAAAAACAATTGTTTTCCATAGAAAGAGAAACGCAACATTTTTATTTATTTATCAAAACCTTTCAGCTTCGACTTAATTTCTCCCTCGTACTGAATTTGTAATGGTTTGACTCATTATTAAAGACCAAAGAAGAACTCTACCTTAATGACAAAACAGGACGGGATTAGCGCATTGAAAGAATTCAGAGTATTTGAAGTTTGCAGGAGACCAAACGCCACGGAGCAACGTGAGGCGTTTCGGCAAAGTATTTGCTTTGTGTCGTACGAAAATTCTCCCCGTTTTCAAAATGAAACTCAGGACTGATCAATAAGTCTTCGTAAAGCAATCATCTTATGACTACATCAACATTCGCATGTCATCGTTTTTACAATTACATAAGTTCATTCCAAATTCTTTCGTGTTTTTTTCTGTTACTTCTTCAAATAGTATATTAATAACTACGTGTTATTTTATATGTTATTTTATACGAAATGATTGCTGTATGTATGCTATTGGCTTGAGGGCAAGATTCTACACAAATAAGAGGCTTGCCGGAAAAAACTATCTACACATTTAAATATAACGCAAATCCAAAAGAACGAAGTTCTCGTAACTGTATTTTCGCAAATCATTATATGCCCTCAATGATGTATTGTTCGCTCTGATTTCACTGGGAAATGCATTACAGTGCTTTGTATATGGTATCTGTTGTTTCGAAACTCCCATCAACGCACTATCACTGAAGCAGACAGACAGGCCGCGTGCCAGTTTCAAGCGCTGTCAGCTAGCAGAATGCACAATTTGTATTTCTCTTGTGTTCACCGTGAATGGTAACGCTTTGTAGTGAAGCCATAAAACAAGGTTTTAAATGGAGATAAAATACAATAAAAGTGCTATTGTACGAACATAAAACAGTGTTCTATTCTCGCAAACACTTTACATAAAAACTGAATAGCCTAAGTTCCTACCTATTACACATACGTTGAGCAGAGATGGTTCTGGACACGTTTCTTAGGAGGTGCAGTGAGAGATTATTTGTAAATTCGAGTTATTAACTAAAATTCAATGAAATTAATCTATTTAACTTAATTAATAGATGTTACTTATGGAACAACATTCAATTAGTACCAAATTAATTTTGCAAGTTAAAAACGCATGTGACAGTGTACCAAATACATTCGCAATACTCAAAAAAGCATCGTTACGGAGTGATCCTTTTGTAGCTCCCCGTGAATTCTAATAGAGGAAAGCAGAGAGAGAGAAAGAGAGAAAGAGTGAGTGTAGGAGGGTGGGTGGGGAGGGAGGGAGTGTGAAATCTTTTATTTTCCTAGAATTTCTAATAAGTGGTAGTAAGAGCAAATTTGAGACAGTTCTTACAATTTCAATAATTTATATGCATTCACAAGTAATTTAACGTGCCAAAATCTGCATCACTCGAGGGTCTATCTAAATGTCCAAATCTTCGCAAGGTTTATCCTCGCAAATGCAACGACAATGGAGTAACGCTGCACATTTCGCAGGAGGATCACCAACCCCCAACACGCCCGAGCGCAAAGCTGCCGGCGTAGCAGCCAATTTCCGCGGCAGCACAGACGCGCCGGCCGCCAGCATTTCCATCAATCGGCGTGCGGACGCGGCCCTCGGCGCGATGAATGGAAACACGCGCCCGCCGCGTTGCGCTCTTCCCCGGCGCGCGGAATTTCACGCCGCGTTCGCGCGCACGCCGGCCGCCCCGCCCCTCCCCTCCCCACCCAACCGCCAACGCTCAGCCTCCGCCATTTTCTGCAGGGCTGGGACTAGGGAACGGGGGCGATATTCAGCCCCGCAGATTAGAGACTGCCTGTGGTCCGCATGAATCACACCAGGGAACAAACTTAACTCCCTTAATCAATCCGTTTCATGTCTTCGTATTCTCTATATTTTACTCGTCTCCGTGTAATCTGCAAAAGTCGTTACAGTGAGAAGACAGTATCTATAACTGAAAACAACGAGGCATAGTAGGAATTGGACCGTGTTCGTATGAGGGATGTACGTGAATTCAATAAGGAGAATATTAGATTGAACTGAAACTTTGTTAAGTTTTGATTTGGGTATGCAGTTATACAATAAACAAGCACGGTACTGCAAAGTGAATTCTTGTTTACTCAGTTTTTCACTAACTGCCTACATACAGGAATTTGTTAGGTGCGAACACCTTTTTCTCGGCTACAACTCGGAAGCATTTTTAATCCCACTTTCGCACTTTCCTGACACTTCTAAAATAAATATCAATGTCACGTTTATTGACCACTATTTAGACTTCATTCTTTCTCTCTCTGTGATACAGTTAATGACATATCCTATTTGAACTGGAGTTCACACGCCCGCGTCCTGAAGCTGCGGGTCAGTGCACGTCATCTACCATTTCCACCTCGCATCTACCGATTCACTATTGCCTTCCTCTCCACATTGATCACCGCCTCTCCCTACCTTCGCCGCTACCCCCGCAGCGACCAGCTCTGATCCACCGCCGCCTGCCCATCAAGTGGGCTGGCGCACGTGCGGCGCACGCGGCCCACAGCCCCGCCTCCGCCTCCGCAGTCAAGTAGGTATTGACACTTGCCACTCAGCTGTAAAACATAGGCCACGCCGCCTCCGCTGCAGCGCAATAAATCGTCATACACCCCACCTCTCCCTTCCTCTTCTTCCTCCTCCTCCTCCTCCTCCCTCTCTTTCTCCCTTCCTCCCCACCTCACCGCGCCACGCCCTCTTCCTCCCCCGCGCGTCTTCCCACACACACACACACACACACGCGTGCGCGCGCGCCGATCTAGGTCAGCGCGCACTCCGACTACGTACAGCAACGCGCCTCGCATGCGGCAGTCATCGCCACCTCC
Source organism: Gryllus bimaculatus (assembly GCA_017312745.1). Taxonomy (NCBI): domain Eukaryota; kingdom Metazoa; phylum Arthropoda; class Insecta; order Orthoptera; family Gryllidae; genus Gryllus; species Gryllus bimaculatus. The sequence continues at coordinate 11,009,701 of BOPP01000023.1, read as the reverse complement.
TGTGTAGGATGCGCACGCGGAGGTTCAATCTTCCGTGAAAAGGGCGCTTGTTCTAAGTGCAGAAAAAAACACGCGGATCTTTCCTACATCTGAGATTAATTACGTTCTTCCTGATCCTTTTTTGTCTTTGTATAAGACGTGCAGATGCGTTTCCTAAGCTTAAGCCGTTTATGTGGAAGATCTATCGCCCCATTGCCGACTACTTTCGAATAGAAACATTACTAACATGCCGACGAACACTTGTCTAATGTAGATCTTTGTACTGAAAATATTATTTTAAATCATGCGCTAGATATTATGAATGATACCGTAAGTTACCATCGCAAATCAACAACTGAATGTACCTGCCTCCTTTATACAACCAATACACAGCATTACAGTTTTTGACTCCAAGAATATAAGAGTTGGACAAAATAATAATAACAACACCATGCAATATAGTACACCTTTTTGCATGAAGGCGCCACCGCGGACGTGTTGATTCTACGACGCGGCTGCACCGCAAAGTTGACGTGCCACGATTAGAAGGTAATATTGCAGTGCATCATAGGGTTTAGTATGCGACAGTGAACACAAGCGAACGGTGAAATGGTGATATTTCAGGATTAGAAAGAGGGGAAATCGTTGGTGCGCGGTTAGCGGGGGCATCTGTAAGAAAACAGCTGAATTTGTTCTTGTTTCACGAGCGACAGTGTCCACTGCAATGACAGCATCCACAAAACACGGTATTACTTCCACGAAGAGGAATACTGGGCGAAAGCCGAAGTTAACCGACGAACATTAAAGGATAGTGACCAGACAACGTAAAAACCCAGGGACAAATGTGTCCCCAGAACTTAATACCCACTTGAGTAATACTGTTTAAACAAAAACAGTTCAGCGGGAACTTCACAAATGGAAGGGCAGCAATGCCGAAACAATTCATAAAGGTAGCCTACGCATAGCCACAAAAGTAGTTATGTCACGATTATAAAACCAGGACACTTCATGTCTCGTAGAATGTGGTATGGTCCGAGGATTCATAGTTTATATTATGTTCTACAATCGGCCGGGTTTATGTATGGAGAGTTCCAAAACAAGCCTATGATTCGGCCTGCCTGCTTCCTACAGTCAAGTATGGAGGCGGTTCTGTTAGGATTTGGGCAGCTACATCATGGTATTCAGCTGGTCCTGTCATTACCCTCACTGGCCGGATTACTGCTAATTATCTCGACATCCTCAACAATGAAGTGCTTACAATGACTAGCAAATTGTAGCCAAACACTTCCATATCCTAATGATGATAATGCACCCGTACACAGCAAAGAAGTTCAGGCGTGGTTTGCGGATCATCATAATATAATCCAACATCTTCCCTGGCGACCAACCTCCAACCGCCAACCTCAACATAATTTAACCGTTATGGGGCAACTTTTTTTATATTCTTGGTATATAATGAACTATTGTAAAGTACGCACTGAATGTGAACACACACACGTATGCAGTAATATTAGAGTATTTCATTTGATGTTCTTGAACAGTGTGCATGAAACGTTTTTGAACACCATTTTGTGTGGTTTTGTTAAGCTTCATTTTTGCTGCTGCAGGCCCTTAGAACTGTATTATTGCTTACACATCATATGAAACTGTTTATAAGTTAAAAGTGCTAACTTTCAAAAGATGATAAAAAGAATGCCCCCGCTCGAGCTTCAAACTAATTTTCGTATGTTTATTGTATCATTTCTTCTCTCTTTTGAGTTATTTAGTTCAGGAAAACACTCCTATATATAAAAAATCAATGTTCAATTTTTTCAATACTACAAAAATCTCACTTATTCTTTATCATATTGTTTTTTAATAAGGAAATGAACGCACACCAAAGCAAAAACCAACTTAAATTTATTTCAAACCATATTTATTAAAAAGTAATGTGAAGATACGCGCGAATGCATTGATAAAAAATCAATCAGTTTACGTGCATATAAGGCTTTTGTTTTTCAAAGTTTCCATTCTTGGCTTCGTCAACTTCTTAACATACATTTTCCTCCTTTCATATGACAACGCTCCGTATACCACAGCAGTTACATTGCAAATTATACACGGTCGAATATATCCCATATATTAGCATACCTCGACAGGTGTTTGTTAATAGTTGCCAAGCATAGAATGAGTTATGAATGAGTCACGTAATGTGGACTTTATTACAAGAAGAACGCTAAGTTATGTTGTCTGACTTACCGATTATTCTAAGTGTTAATGAACATATCTTCATTAGAGACCAAAAAATATTTTGCTTAACAATACAGATATTGATGCTATTCCGGCAACGAGATAGACGGAAAATATAGGGTGATAAAAGACAACAGTCATAATCAATGAAGAAATATGACAATAAAGGAAAGATAAGTATGGATGTCAAAAGAAGTCCGAGACGAGGAGGCGGAAGAAAATAGATCAAGAGGAAAAAAAGGAAGAAAAATAGCAAAAACGTGCAGATGAAAAATTTCAGGCACAGTCGTTGTGGAAGTTGAGTCGTAAGTTGAAATGAAGAAAAAGTAAAAAAAAATATGTTAAACGAAAGAAAAGAGAATGAATGACGCTCAAAAATAATAGATAAGTAAAGAAAATATAAAAGAAGCGGAATAAATCGAAGGAACAAGACTGCCACTCGGCATATTGGCTCGAAAATGTTTTCGGACTCAAATTTCGTTTATAATTGTCAGAGAAAACAGCGCGAAGGGTGATGCTTGGGGCGGTGAAATCGAATAAAACAGAAACGGTACGATGCCGAAATAAAAGGAAATTGTTAATCGAGTTTCTTTTAGATCCCGAAATCCTTTCAGAAGCGATTACGAAGATATTTGTAGCACGTGTAAAAACCCATGGAACGTAAAGATGCCTTTCAACTGATCCTTGATGTGGAACTGAAGCACAACAGCGTAGAGAGGGCAGGGGAAATTAAAGTTATCTTCGAAGGGTATAAAAACATTTCATCACAAGTGTTTGTAATCACAAAGGGAGCGATTTTGTCGAGTAGGTACAAGTCCAGGAAAATCATATCAAGGTAAAATCTATTTACTGCAGTGGTTATTAAAAGAATGTATTTCGATATATATAAATTAAATAGGTGAAAGGAATACAGATAATCGTTAGTGTTATTCAAAACAACGATACTCAAACAATAGCTGTTAATAATATTTTGTTGGCTCTTTCAACGGATTTTGTGACAGTTAATAAATATTTGTAATTGAAACAATAAAATTTTTCATGAACGTTAATAAAGAAAAAACACGCAAAATCGTAGATAAATTGGTAAGTCCACGTTGGGAGGCAATTCCACGTCGGCAAAGTTACTAATATTTTTTTACAATGAAGTAGTCAATGAATGAAACAGCATAATGAAGTAAATATCTTCGCATCTGTACAGTAAAGTAGCTTTATCGCGCCAAATTCAATCACAAACCGGCCCAAAACGACAAGAAAACTACTATATTTAATTTGCCCGAAAGTGAGTAAATCAATGTTTGCGCCTATCACGCGGGAGGTGGCGTGGGGGGGGGGAGGGGGGCGCAATTTCTGGCGGTGCAATCGGGGCCAAGTGCGCCGCACCTGGCGCCGAGGCCGCCGCGGGGGGCGCTGCGGTAGCCGCTGCGTGCGCTATGTTGCGCTGTGCTGGGCTGGGCTGGGCTCTGCCGCAGCTCTTTGCAGCTATTTTAGGCGGAGGGGAGGGGGGGGTTCCGGGAAACGATGCGAAACGCGGCGCGGGTGTGGAGGTCGGGCCTGCTACACCGTGTTAAACACCCAATGCCCCGAATTCAGGAGTCGGCATCTTCATTATCATCATCACTTCTCATCATGTCCACAGGCGGAGAAGCCCCTGCCTCGCCATTAATAACGATATTATACTTTCAGTTTCCAGTTTTTATCATTTAAATAATTACAGACATTTAGAGAACAATTAAAATACTTCGAACTCTTCAATTAATTTCTACTATTATTTATATTATTATTATTATTATTATTATTATTTATATTATTATTATTATTTATATTATTATTATTATTTATATTATTATTATTTATATTATTATTATTTATATTATTATTATTTATATTATTATTATTATTATTTATATTATTATTAAATTGTCAAGTACGTGCAATACCTCACCGCTTCAACAGATCCTTTTTACTATTCTCGCTCTCTTCTGTTCGTTATTTCATAATTGCATATTGATTTCATCCCCTTTACACAACTTTTGGAATATATTCCTCTTTCTTCTGCATGCTCACATACAATGTTCCCTTACGTCGTGTCTTATAAAAAAATCACTGCCCTAAAATATTGTTTAGTGATCTGACAAACGAATAGTAGACAGGAAGATCCTTCGTGCCCGCGACGTTCTGCTTCTGCTATCTTACGCGTTGTCGTTGTGGTGCTGCACATTGATCGAGGGAACCCAAAGCGCCAATTGCACGAGCGCTCATGGAAATGTTGCTTCCCGCGGTGGTAATGGGCCGTTTACTTGACAATCGCACAAATTGCGCAACATCACCTTCCAAGTTTCAATCGTCTACTACCCGGGAGAAATGTGAGTAAAGCTGGTCGCCAGATTGGCTTAACGCGCTGCATGAAGTCCGCCAACATAGCACTTGCAAGTAAAATGAATACGTCTTACACGGTGGCATGTCAACATTTCGCATGTTCGTTTTAGACGTTTGAGGGAACGTAATAGGAAGTAGCGGTACCGCTTTCTTGGCATTTACCAGAGAATGAATATCACAGCGCCGAGATAATCTTAGCAATATATCCCCCACTATGAAAGACGCTTCCGGTGAGACAGAAGACAGACGTAATTCTTGCTCTATTTGTATTAGTTACGAATAACATTATAAATACTGGATGCCTGCAACAACAGATATACTGCTAAAAAATGACACTAAATGTTTTCCAAAAATAACACGCGCACTGCTAAACAACAACAAATAAATACTCTTGAATAACACTGCAATAAATTAAATATTTTAATAAAACACGTCTTCACGATTACTGCAATAACATACAAAGGTTCTTTGCATAGCACGAATATCAAAACAGTTCGTCTCCCAGAAAGCAACATGTAAGTAGTAAATATTAAATAACTCACGGGCCTCTTCCTTGAAGCCTTACAGTTGCATGATGTCAGATGTGTCGTAAGCATTGGTGCACTGAGAACGAGAATTCAGTCACTAAGAGCTGTGTGAGAATAGGCGAAATAAAGTATTTGTATTTTCAGTCAAAATCAAAACTGCGACTTTGTTTCGGTATTTTTCCCGAGTTCCAGAATATCTAAATAAACCATAGACATTTCTCGCACGGCGAGATGCTGTGTAGCTTTCTTTAAATTTCTTCGCTCATTGTAAATTAGTGTAGGTAGAAGAAGACAGATGGCAATCTTATTTGATGATCACATTTTTATGTGAAATATGGTAAAGCTCGATGACAGAGTAGAAAAATATATCCAAAGCAGGCAAAATATTGTCAGGGATATGAAGTTCCACACTTCAATTATTTATCAGTTAAATACTAAAATGTGTGATAATGCTCGTGGTTGTAGGTAATTGTATCGAAATATTTGTACGTAAATATGGTATTAACGATTATTTACAATTATTTACCTATTCCCTAGTGTAGTGCCTCCGGAACTATCAGCTTGCCGCTACTTTGCCAATCTCCGAAGCTTTTAGAGATTTTCCTAATCAATGAAATGGGCCATAAGATGCTGCTTGATCGTCCGGCTCGAAGGGTTGAAATGAGGGCCGAACACGGAATTATCGCACGCGGTCCGTGACCTGTGTTCTACGGACCAGCGCCGGCTTTTACCTGAAAGTGGGGAACAGGGAAACCACGAAAAATACTGATCGGCGCAGTCGGACTTCGAATTCAGTTCTACCCGCACCATGATCTCACAGATGTTAAACACATCGAGAAAATGTCTGGTACCTAGAAGGATCTAACCTGCATCCTCACAACCACTGGTTATATTACAATTAACTTTTAACGACCATTTGATATTTCCCAACGAGATTCCTAGAGAAATTCTAAATTCAGTCTTGTTGAGAAAGAAGCTAACTAGCAAAAAGAAGCACAAGACAATAGTTCTTCCAAATACGCCAACGAAGCGTTAATTCAGAAACTTGGCGAAACAAAACAACAAAACTTAATACAAATCTTTCTTTCCACACGAATTCTCGAAGTAAAATTAATATTCAATTCGCTATTCTTTCGCGGCGCCGTCAACACTCATTTTCGCGAGTTCCGAAAGCGTGAAACAATGACAAGAGATTTCCTCGCCGCCGAAGCAGAACTTAATCGGGAACTTCGGTCGAAAATTCTGGAACTCCCTCGGTGGAAGTAGCCCCCCTTTTTTTTATATTCACGAGACATTAAGCACGAACCACGCCCTAAAATGCGCGATGCGAATCACGGACATAAACAATAACGCGAGAAGTAAGAAGTTCGGTGGAAAAAACAAAAAAGTTTGAGCAAACCTGCGTGAGACGAGGTAGTTTCAGTAAGCACTCCAGTTATGACGTCTGCTGCTGACGAGATTCTCAGATGAAACGGCGCATTTCTACCACCGGCGTCTCAGAGCACTCGAGCGGCGTTGTTTCCGTCATCTTTTTCATTGTGCGCAACTCTTCTGGAAAGTCCGTCATCTTCCGCCGCCGCCCTGCCCCGCCTTGCCTCCGTACTTGCCCCTTCAGTACTTCCTACTCATCTCAACTTCCTATCCTCCCTTACGTTATCAAACTGCACTACATCTACCAATTTCTTGAGTTTATTTACGATCAAATATCACGATCCGTACTCAGCCTTTCATTGTTCGAAGCTAGTCACGAAAGTCAAGGGAATAGGTAAGGTAACTTCACGTGTTGTACGCGTATTATCAAACAAACCCTAGTGGTGTCAAGATGAGTTCTCACAAGGGTATTTAAAACCACTCACTCAGAGTTGTCATGCTAACATCATCCGCTGTAGTCCTCACAATCTCTCATTTTTTTCTGCAATCTCTTACTACTTATTGCACATCTGTCATTAACAAGCCGAGTCTTCCCTATTCTTTTTGTAGTTTCTTCACAATCTTCCTAGTTTAATTCACCACCTCCAAATTTACAGAGCTGGACACGCCACCCATCCACTTTTTTCTTTTCACTTCTTTTACCTGAATCGTCCCTTCCTATTCCATAAATGGCCTCCCAATCCCTGCCCCAGCATATTTGCTCCTCTGCTTCCACTGTCGACTCTGAGGTCGCCAGAGCAACGATCCGCAGCAACCGAATGGCTAAAACTGCGGCTGCCATGGGCCGCTGGAATGCCTTCGCCCGTTACTGGCCACGTGTGTGCGCCTGGCGCCCGCCTCGGCGCCGCAGATCGGCCGCGGAAGCTCTCCTGCCCAAGCCAGCGTCAACACCTCCGCCACCGCTTCCGCTAAATACGGCGTCTGGATCGTATTACATTATAACTCACATCGATTCTCTATGTCGACTTATTCATCCAGAATTGTCTCCCAAATCTCAAATCAGTTGATTTGTTTTTTAAGGTTCGTATCACCACTCATATGACCAAAATTGTAAGTAAGGTTGTATTGCACAAAAATTAACACGTTTTCTTTTACATCAAATTATCATTATTTCCATAAACCAGAATGCGAATAAAGCATAATGAACATGTTTCTGGCGATCACGCAAGTATGTGTATGTGTAAGTAAACAAAATGTGTCAACTGTTTCACTTATATGAGCATTAAAAAGTATTTTACAAGAGATAGAAAATATATCGCACCCAAAAGTATCGACTGCTCAGTGTGTGAATGTGGTAGTTCATCTGTATGAATTAACAGATTTCTAGCGGGGACCAGGCTGCAGCTTCTAACTGCTTAACACCAGCTTATAACTGCTAAACAAGCCTTACAAGATGATAATATTGCCGTTATAAAAACGAATGTCTTCTTATCTATTAGCATCGTATACATGCCAAGTCTCAGCTACACTTAGGTATCTCATTTTATCTTTCTAAACAACGTTCCTCATTTTCCATTGAATAGATTGAAGCACTCAAACCTTACTCCTTAACACACAAAACAGAAAAATACGTCCCCGTCACTATAAACTCAATGAGAATGAAATGTCTCCATATAAAAATGAATGTTAGTTTGTCCGAGACAGATAAATTCCAATACCCTTTGATCGGCCTCCAAGAAACTTGGTATACTTTACTTAACTTAGTATGTTAACTTGGTATGTTTTTTTCACGGAGAATGCTTCTATGGTGTTCGCTTTGTTGTAACTCTCCAAAAGATGGCTATGAAGCACAATATGGCGCTTCAGTTAACTGCAATTCCCAATCCATCTGGGCTCCATTGTCGCTGGGCGTTGCCGTGTGTCTGGACGGGGCGGGGTCAAGCTGGACAAAACGATCAAAAGGCGCAGGATGGAGACGGGACGAAACAAACGCTGAGCTAGGAGACGACAGCGAGGGGACGAAAACAACCAGATCGTAGCAGCGCGGACGGAGCGGGAAGACGGCGGCGGGACGTTATTCCGCCAGAGAATTACATAAAAATTAAGACAATGGTTTCCGATGTCTTCCACAAAGCGGAGCCTCAAAGAAAATAAGACAGCGCCGCAAATCCCTCCGCAGATAAAATGACCTCTCTTTAGGGGTGGAGCGCTTCGCGTGACAACTGGAAGAGGGGGGGAGGGGGCGACGGCGCCGTCCCGCACCAACGCGACCTTCGAAGGAGCGCCCTACGAGCGGCTGCTGAGGAAGAAGAAGCGGTTGTAAAGAACTAGCACAATAAAGGGCTCCGTAATGGGATTTAGTGGTTCGGGAAATGATATTCATGGAACCTATTCCACGGAGAGATAAAACCCGCGATGGCGCGCGCGTTCGCCATTTTTCCACAACTTCCTCCGGGCGCGAGCGAGGAGGCGATTCGCAGCGAGAGCAAACGGACGCCGCCGCCACCGCACAGTGGGGCCTGCGTGGACTCCCAAAATGGACACCCGAAAGAGGGCAATACTCTCATAATTATACTACGCCTTGTAAAATACAACGTTCAACTTTGTCCAAAAAAATCGTTGCCTTGATTACAGCTGTAGCTATCGCACAATTGTTCTTTCTTAGTGCACTAAATTGCAAAAGACTTCGCTGATATACATCTTAGTACTTCTGTGGATATACACTGCCACTTTCAACCCAAGAAATAGAAAACAAAGCAGAAGTAACTTCGTAGTCATGACTTTCAGGCTTTCTCGGTAACAACTAGGTATACAATTTCCTACATTTGCATTTGAATTTTTGTTACATTCGCAGATATCTACCAATTTTCAAGGCTCAACAATTCACTTCTACATCTTTAAGTATTGTTTTTCAAACAAGGAAGCTGCGTCTAAAAAACATTGATTGGAAAGCGTATTAGAATTTTAAAACCCTTCCCAAGTCATTCATTCTGTTCTAACTCTACTAATATAATTCTACGAAATGCCCATTTTCTTCAAGGGGTTTTGACCGCTCGGAAAGACATCTCAAGAAGACTGCAAACGAGATTGGGCCACATATTCCCGAACAAGACCCCAGAACAAGTCGTTCAAACACACAAAAAGGAAGATAAGGGGAAAGGCGACAAAGGTTTTCGAACTTCTTGAAACTAGTCGAGGGCTCTACACACACACACACACACACATCCAGAATCCTATTTTCGAACACTGTGCCCCCGCAGAGTCAATGCACCCATTTTTCCGGATTTTATGACACGGCCATGCGCGTTGTTTTCCGGCGGCGAGTAGTTCCGCTTCAAAAAATCGCGCAATCTAATTTACCCTCATTTCGCCCCTTCTCTTCGCCTCCCTGCTTCCATCTCGGCCGCTCCTCGCCGGAGGAAGAGGAGGAGGAGGAGGAGGGGGAGGAGGGGGAGGAGGAGGAGGAGGAGGAGACGGCGCCGAATAACTAGTCGGCAACAACGACGGCCGGCGCCCAAGCGAGCGGCCTCCCGCAGCCAGAGCCCCAGCGGGGGTGGGGGGAGGGAAACGGCCGAGGAAGGCGCTTCTGCGCCGGAGGCGAAGAATAAACGACGCCAGCCAACCCAGAAGATGGGTGGCAGTGACGCGCTACTGGCAGCGACAACGACGCAACGGGGCAGCCTGCTGAGGAAGAGTTCGTTCCGAGACAAAGGGTGGAAGCTGGTCTACTAAATCGTCGAGGCTCCACACATCGTTCGTCTAAATGTAGGAAGATATTTAATTAGATTCTATTTAACAATATTTAAGGTGGGTGACATGTTTTTGGTTCAGCCCATTTGATTATGGGAGATCCCCGTCAATTTCAGAGTGTGAATGATCTCCAAGGCGCGCAAAACTTCTCCAAAGTAAATTCCGAGATATAAATATTAAACTGCAAATACGATACCATTAAATATTTTGAAATAGAAAGAGTTAAGGCAAAGAAAAGCTTACTAAAGCAAGATAAAATACGAAATGGCAGAGGAAAGTCATTGCTTTCTAAACAGGAAAGATCCCAGACACCTCATTCTGGAATTCCGAATCCATTTCCTCGCAAATTCTTTAACTCCACTCCTGATGTAAGTGGCAAACATACAAAAAAACTAATAAGAGAGTCACTAGCCATGAAGCCATAGTGATTGACATAATCTGGCTTCAACGTCCGTTCCTTTACAGCATTACAGCCACATTACTCCAAGACAATTCACACTAAAAGGAACATTTTTTTTTTCTCACCTATGATTTCAAAAACATCAAGATGAATTGCGTGATCAGTCTTTGTAATTATTTCGCAATAATCGACTTTTCCCTTCAATTATTCCTCAAAATTTTGCTTTAGAAAACAGCGCAGGGCTCGCCCTAACATCTCTTCTCCGGTCGCCGGACGCCCCTTGCGACTTCGCGGTTGCACGAAGACCGCGACCGAGGCAGCTGCTGCTGCTGCCAGCAGGTCATCCGGAGCACTCCGTCGCCGCACGAGGACGTCGAGAGGCAGAGTGGAGGGTGGGGCGTAAGTCCGTCCGCGTCGCGCCGTCCCGAAAAAAAACTTTTTCATTTGCCGGCGACGCGCGGCTAAATAAAGGAGAGCCGCGGCGCTGCGCAGTCATCCCCAGCGAGGCGGCAAACAGCGAGGGCGGCGGGGGAGCGGGTTGAGGTTTCCCGCGCAGGTTGTTTCTCTCGCGCAGGGCCTGCGCGCGGCGCAGCGTGGCGCAGCGCGGCGCAGCGAAGCGTTCCGCGGCCCCGCCCCTCTTTGGAAGCGCCTGGCCTCACGGGGAGCAGCGCCTGCGCGAAGGAGGGGCATCCGAAGTCTGCGCAGTAAATTCTAGAACGCGCCGTCTGGAAATTGGATTACAAGTAGTCTTTTGTACGGGAAAGCGTACTAAAAAGGCGCTTGCGAGGCACCGTACCAATTCCGGAAGCCCGCGTTCATCTCGCGATGGCGGCGGGCGCGGGGCGGGCGGCGGGCGGGGACGGGGCGGGGGGACGGGGCGGGGGGTGGGCGGGGAGGGCGGGGCGGGGCGAGGCAGGGGCTACTCTGAACGAGTTTTCGCAGTTGCTTCCAGTTCCAGGTCCGTGGCAAGCCAAAGAACCGCTTGCAGCCGCAGGCGCAGCCGTCCGATGAGGCACCAGGCAGTGCGTTTTGTGCTTTTTCCATGCACAAGAACTGGATCGGTTACTCGATACACGGAGGCATTAGGGATATCTGATAGGGATGCAGCGAAGACAATTCATCACCTTTTTTATTTTCTATCTTCGCCTTTCATTTCAGACTCGTTCCACTGAAGAGATGTGCGATCACAATTGATGTGGTCTGTAAGGATATAAACAGGATCATTTACCAATGCCATAGACAATGAATGACAACTGAATCGCATGAAAGAAAGCAGCTAACGAACGGGGAGTGTCACAGTAGGAGAATTCCAAGAACAAACGCGGCCGATAACGGGATAAACTGTAAACGCGACTAAATTTACCTAAACTAAACAGATATTTTACACAGGAAATGATTTCAAGTTCCTATTTGTCAAAAGAACCTTTTCGAAATGTTCTGTGACAGTAACTTTTTAAATAGTCGTTTCAGTACAACCCATTTTCATTATCTACATTTTCTAAGTTTATTAATATGCCGGCCCATATATTCTTCTTAATGAAGTCGCGATGCAGTGCGCTAGTACAAATCGGACATCATTCAATTGCGTACCAGGTGCACATTGCGCTATTCTATTCTTTTCCAAAACACGAAATCCAATTTTTTCATTACATAGCACAAAATTCTATATCCAATCTACCGATACTGATATCGAAAAATGATCGGAAGAACAAAACCATAATTATCAACAAAATTTAATTTCCCGATAAACATGCCGTACCAGGGGACCCACTGCATTGCCAGTCTGTTCACACGTACGTATCCACCACACACGAAACGCGAAACGATAACTCACCGTGACATTCCAAAACCCACGACACACACCTACAGCTACACACACGCACGCGCGCACACAAACGCACCCGCGCCCACATTCACACGCACCTCCGCCGATCGACAACTTTTTCCCAATAAGCTGACCTCCAGCGGGCCGGGCCGGGCCGGGCCGGGCCGGGCCGGGCAGAGAGCTGCAAATGGCAAGCAGCCGTCCACCGCACGACGAGACCGTTAAAAAAATTCTCCACACCGCAGCGCTAACTGAATCAGAATTCGACAGACACAAAGGGTGCGCAAACGCTCGTGGCGGGAAACAAGCAGCGGCAGCGGCGGCGAGATTGTGGCGATTCCACATAAAACATTTTTACTGCGCCGAGGCGGAGGCGGGGCACCCGATAGTGCCTGCGGATGCGGCGGCGGCGGCGGCGGCGGCGGGGCAGAGGGACCCGACCCTACCCGACCCGCGCGCGCTGGTGTTATAAACACGTTGTTACGCAAACATAATTAACTCAGGGAATACATGAACAACGCGATACGGTTTGCCCATTCCGCGCCGAGGAGAGGGGGCGGGGCGGGGTTTTGGGGGCGGACGGGGGCGCTCGGGCGTGGCGCTGATTTCGGATTTAAAATCAACATCAGCAAACGAGCGCGCGTCGCCTCCGCTGACGCGGTGCGATTATGGTGAGAGCGCGCGGCAGTGGCGGAAAAAGAATTCCATGATAATCACGTACGACAGCAGTCCGTCACATGAAGCCTAATCCTCCTGTTTCTGGGAGTATCGTGAAAGATATAATTACGAAAGCATGGAACTCGGTAACTGAATGCCCTCAGACGTTTGTTTCGCATAGATTATCGCTTGTCTTATACGTCTCGTCGTACTAGAAGCAGACTGCAAGATATACGTTTGTAACCGGATTCAGCAGGATACAACAAAAGGCACACATTTCCCACCGCATAACACATACGAGGTGTTAATGGGCGAATATATTTCTACCTGCGATTACAGGCAACACACACTTAAGTATCTGGAAGGCAATTGAAACGTCAGTGAATATTTGAAAATTAATTCTCAATTCAGAAACTGTTAATTCCACTCCATCGTCCACTTTTAATTCTACAAACATATCCCAAGAATATACACTAACTCATTTATATATTTTAATTTTACTAACGCAGCACGGATAAACCTACAAGAAAGGCAATTCTTACGAACACATGATCAAAACTCAAAGTTGTTTTGCTGTTTGAAATCAAAAAATTGTAATGTAAAGTTTCACGCAAAACTAGTTTTACAAAGTGCCTCAAGCAGTGTAGCCAACCGTTTGTAAATCGATGGGAAGCAAGTCAGTACCAAAAAACCTAAGTGTTGTACACGAGGACAAATAAGATTCCCAAAATTCAAAAGACAACGTACGCTTGGATTGATAAGCATAGCGAACATGAAAGAAGAACAGCAAACACAGAAGAATGAGAACAGTGGAGAGAGATTAGAAATAAAATGTAATGAAAGAAGATTAAAATCCTCTGATCGAGCCAAAAGCGAGTAATAATAAGTAAAGATCTGTAAAACCATCATTAACGCGTAGAAACTCAGCAAGAACCGAGCTCCGAGAAGATACTCCACGCCCTTTACTTAGAAGAACCGTGGTTCAGAAGGCTCCCGGCGGCAGCAAGCTAGTCCATTTTCTGCGATCCACTAACTCGACTTCTCGGTCCATTAACTTCACTTGCAACGCTACCTGTCAGGCACAGCAGTTTACGAAGATGTAAGTCGGCCGTCATGAAAAGAACGGAGTAGAGGGAAAATCAATAAAACTTGACAGAATACCTCGCTCAAGCGTTAAGCACTTTAGGTAACCGCTTCTGTTGCGGATTAACGAAACATAATCTGACTAATAATGAAAGAGAATTAAACGAATATACAGAAAAAAATACTAAATATTATCACTCTATAAAACTACTCAGCTGCAGTTTGTTCGTAATAACTCGTATTTATCGTAAGCAATAAAATATTCTTCCAAAGCAAAAAATTAGACATTATTTAAATAAAGGTAAATCTTTCTTTTGGCATAAGTATCTCAATAAAAGCGAAAATTGAACACGTTCACGTGATGTGAACGAAAGTACACCTAATCAGAACTTCAAACGTAAATAATAAGAAATATCTAATCAAGTTTCTTGAAGGTCCGAAGAGAGATATAAACACTTGTAGGTTCATTGCTTCTCGCTTGGTAATAATAATAATAATAATAATAGTAATAATAATAATAGTAATAATAATAGTAATAATAATAATAGTAATAATAATAATAGTAATAATAATAATAATAATAATAATAATAATAATAATAATAGTAATAATAATACGAACTAAATAAATCTAAAGGCGAAGAAATAATTTGTGCAAGTATCACAATATCTGAAATTATCATATTTTTCGTAACAGACATGTTGCAGATTCAGGTCTTGAAAGATTTAGGTATATATAACTAGCTTATTCTAATTACGCACTGGCTTTAGAAATCCGCCAATAGCGAGTACGTTCTAAGAACGTTTAACATTTGTCCTTTGGAACAGAAACACACACACATACCGAAATTTAGAAACATTCGTATTTTTGTTTATATTCACTACCTTTATCGAGTATAACTACAAAGTAGTGGAAGAACAGAGACTAGGAAACAGCTGAAATTCTAATGCGTACGCGGTGTACGTATTTGCGGTTCGGAGTTAACTTTTACGGTAATGCGGCTACGGCGGCACCTAGTGTCACTCCGCCTCCCCTCCTATCGCGAGCAGCGCCACCACCAATGCGCTGTCGTCACCACAAGGCACCCGCCACCACCGCGACAACCACCCCACCCCCCCGCCTCCGCCACCAACTCCCCCACGCCTCCACTGCCTCCGCGCGCCGCGCGGATCCATACAGCAGAGGCTTCGAATTCGAGCGGCCGCGCGCGCGCCGCCGGGCCAGGGCTGCGCGTGGCGGGCGGGGAGCTTGGGTGCGGCGGCGGGAAAAGCGGGGCGAATAGGGCGGGAGCGGGGCCGGCAGAGCGCAACGGGCCCGGGGGGGGGGCCCCAAAAGGCCAGGGCGGGGCGAGCAGAGAATGGGAAGCAGGGTCAGTGCGGGGCTGGCGGAGCGGGGCTGCGGCGGCGGAGGCCGGGATGAGGCGGGGGCCGTGCGAGTGGGGCCGGAGAGGGACTGGGCGGAAGCCGGGCGGGGCGTGGGAAGGGGCAGGGCGGGGTCCGTGTGGTTGTTGGGCGGGGCCGCTGCGGGGAGGGGCTGTGGAGGGCCGGGGGGTGGGGCCGGTAGTGCGGGCTGGGCGGAGCGGAGCTGGCTTGGGCTGCGGCGGGGCGGGGCAGGGCGTGGCGGGGCGGGGGGGCGGGTTATGCGGGGCTGGGCCGAAGCGGGGCTGGGCGGAGCGGGGCGGAGACAGAACGGGGAAACCCGGGAAGGAGCGAAGCTGAGGGGAGAAAGGGGGCGGGGCTCCACAGGAGCGAGCGCCAAGTGGAATCTTTTACCACTCGCTGTGGCCGCGCACACCACCCAACCGCCACTACTTCGCGAATTTGTTTGACCCGCGCCGTGCCCCAAACGACGTCAATGCCGGAGCTCCGGTGCGGCACAGCGCTGCCGGCGCGGCGGGACGTGGTTGACAAGGCCCAGCAGCGCTATTGCAAGAAAACTCTGATGAAACCCGCACTAAAGGTGAATGAATCGAAGCCAGCGATGGCTCCATTTAAGATGGTGATGATAGGAACTGGAAATACCAGAGAGAGAAAATATGTTATATTAAAAATAAAGAATGGAATAAAATAATTCACCGACGATGTGGCCACGGGAGTGTGAAGAAAGTAGTAGGTGCGCGTCGCATATCTATGTTTATT
The DNA here is from genome assembly GCA_017312745.1 of Gryllus bimaculatus. Classification (NCBI taxonomy): domain Eukaryota; kingdom Metazoa; phylum Arthropoda; class Insecta; order Orthoptera; family Gryllidae; genus Gryllus; species Gryllus bimaculatus. The sequence goes on along the minus strand of BOPP01000023.1, from coordinate 10,993,366 downwards.
CACTGAAGACTGAAGGCACTGTTCAAGTGTGAGTTTTTGCACGGTGATAATGAATAGTACTGAAGGGGCGTGAGCAAATGCGAAGACAACACAGAGTCTAAAAGTATGCGACAGCGCTACGAGTACAACGAAGTACAACTTGCCGCGGAGGGTCTAGGGAATCGTGTGGCGTGGCCGAGTAGACCACGCCCATTTGGGACGCACACCACAGCACGTGCCGCGACGTCGACCTAGCCGCCCGCAGGGCCTGCCTGGCTGCGTGCTACCTACGCGCCTCGCGCCGCCTGCGCAACCGTCGACCGCACTCCGCCCTTGCGCCTGCCAGAGTGCGCCGTGGCGCCTTGCCCGGCCGGCCCGGCCCTCCAGCAGCCTTGGGTCGGCACTCCGGCGCCGCGGGAAGAGAGGGAGGCAACGGACCTTGGCGCTGCGGGGAAGAAGCGGCGGGAAGGCCTCGCCGCTGCATGAAAGGGAAAGTCCTGACGGCTTCCGCGCGCAAACGCAGACGAAGGGTAACGCGCAGTGAATCGATAGGTTATGTAAATGGTAGACCGAGTGAGTGAGTGAGTGAGTGAGTGCGTTATGGTGAGTTGGTGAGTGAGTGAGGAGTGAGTGAGCTGAGAGGAGTGAGTGAGTGGAGTGAAGTGAGGTAGAGAGTGAGTGATGAGTGAGATGAGAGAGAAGAATGAGAAGATGAGAAAGAAAGAGATAGAGAAAGAGAGAAAAAGAGAGAGAGAAAGAGAGAAAGAATCGAAAAATGTGTACAAGTAAACACGCGATAGAAAGTTAAAGCAAGACGAGAAGCAATGAACGTAGCTTATGCGGAAATACAACAAAACAAACTGTTAACCTAATGAACAAATCGACAACAGCACCGTGTACGAGTAATATATATGAAAACTGTTCAATTCCTCGAATCGAGAGCGCGCCATATAGAAAAGGAAACGGAAGCTGGGAAAGAACCAGAGATCATTCAGGCGAAAGGGACGAGAATAGCGAGGACCAGAAAAAAGGCACGACGACAATAGAAACCGTCTGTCCAGGCCCGCCTAAATAATTCCAAAAGCCTCTTACGGCCGCGGAATTTTTTCGTCGGAATTTTCGTTGGGCCCTGCTTTACACCGAGGTATCATACTCCTTCTCACGATCCACGCATGCGCTTAAACGGCGGCAGGCAGTCCCGCTGGGTTGAAATTCAAAAACGATCGCGTCCCTTCGTCCCAGACGCAAGCTATCATTTCTCTCCGCCCCTCCTACCGTCCCTGTAGCCCAGCATGTGCCGTAATTTACAGAACGGCAGCCTGATTCACTATAATCAATTTAACCCCGTCGAATACAATAGAGCGGCGGCAGCTTGTAATGGGACGCTTTGGACCGGCTCCGGGAGTAAGGGAGCCGTGCGGCTCGCAGTTCTGCAGCTACAAGTTGATTGAATCCTTTGGCCTTATAACTCCGCAAGAGATTATTAAAAATTTACGACCTTCGGGGAAGGTGGCTGGAGCGTCAGGTCAAGTTCTTATCAAATTAACGCATGCAATAAAAGACTTCATTATAAGCTCTACGTAAGGAAAAAAATATTCGGACGCGATTAAGACGTGAGGGTCGCTGCAATGAATGGAGATGCGCGACTGAAGAAAATGGAAGCCTCGTGAAAAGTGAACGGAGCGCAACACTCGTCTTGTTGTCATTTCGTGGGGGCATCCGTTCTGAAAAACGATGCCGGCAACTGCCAGAAGGAAACTCGATCAAAAGTATCAGTCCCTGACACTAATGAATCGTCTGATTAGTATCAAATGACTGATGATAGGCTGCCCGAAGACATACATATGGAGTATGCGAAATATATGGTGTGTTCGGGATATTTTCCCTCGAAGAATTTAATTCGCAATTCCCAGCACTAAAGCAAGATTTTGTTTCCATCGTTTCTCTCTTTTAAAATGTAAAGCTAATTACGAATCGTCATGTTTCAAAATTAATG
>BOPP01000023.1:10978633-10991366 GCA_017312745.1 Gryllus bimaculatus | reverse complement strand
ACCCCAAAAAAAAAAAAAAAATGAAAAAGGCCCTCGAATCAATTCTGCTCCAAGCTCCTACTATTACATATTCTATCGAAATGACCCCTTTTCTCAAGTGTTTGCAGACCTGCTCGGAAAGAATTCAAGAACTGCAAAGAGTATTGGGCAATATTCCGACAAGACCCAAAACAAGTCCAACACAATCAAAAGGAAGATAAGGGAAGGCGTACAAAGGTTTCTTCGAACTTCTTGAATAGTTCGAGGGCTCTACACACACACACACACACACACAACATCAAAACTATTCAACACTGGCCCCGCAGAGTAATGCAAATCCCATTTTTTCGGATTATGGAACGTGCCATGCGCGTTGTTTTCCGGCGCGAGTAGTTCCGCTTCAAAAAAAATCGGGCATTAATTACCCTCATTTTCGCCCCTTCTCTTTTCGCCCCCGGCTTCCATCTCGGCGCCTTCTGCGGAGGAAGAGGAGGAGGAGGAGAGAGGGAGGAGGGAGGAGGAGGAACGCGCGAATACTAGTCCGGCAACAACGACGGCGGCGCCCAAGCGAGCGTCTCCCGCATTCCATGATGCCGCACGGGTGGGGAGGCAACCGCCGAGAAGGCGCTTCGAGGAAGAACGCGCGGAGCCGAAGAATAAACGACGGCCAGCCCAAGCCCAGAGAAGGGGTGGCAGTGACGCGCCTAATGGCAGCGACAACGACGCAACGTGGGCAGCCTGCTGAGGAAGAGTTTCGTTCCGAGACAAAGGGTGGAGCTGGTCTACTAAAGGGTCGTCGAGGCTCCACACATCGTTCGTTAAATGTAGGAAGATATTTAATAAAATCTATTTAACAATATTTAAAGGTGGGTGACATTTTTGGTTCAGCCCATTTTGATTATGGAATCCCCCGTCAATTTCAGCGTGTGGATGCTCTCGCAAGGCGCGCAAAACTTCCAAAGTAAATTTCCGAGATATAAATATTAAACTCGCAAATACGATACAATTAAATATTTGAAATGAAAGTAGTTAAGGTCAAGAAAAGCTACTAAAGCAAGATAAAATACGAAATGGCAGAGGAAAAGTCATTGCTTCTAAACAGGAAGATCCAGACACCTCATTCTGGAAGATTCCGAATCCATTTCCTCGCAAATCTTTAACTCACCCTGAGTAATGCAAACATACAAAAAAAAACTCATAAGAGAGTCACGTACCAATGAAAACCATTGTGATTCACAATAATCTGGCTACAGCAACGTCCTTTCCTTACAGATTACAGTTGCATTACTCAAGACCAATCACACCTAAAAGGAACATTTTTTTTTCTCACCATTGATTGTCCAAAAACATCCAGATTAATTGTGGTTTTCATCTTTGTAATTATTCGCAATAATCAACCTTTTCGCTTCAATATTCACTCAAAATGTTGCTTTAGAAACGGTCGTAGCGCTCGCCTTCCTAACATCTCTTCTCCCGTCGCCGGAGAGCCTTGCGACTCGCGGTTGCCACGAAGAACCGCGACCGAGCCTGCGCTGCTGCAGCAGGTCATACGGAGCTACTCCGTGCCGCACCGAGAACAGACGAGGACGTCGAGCGGCAGAGTGGAGGGTGGGGCGTAAGTCCGTTCCGCTCGCGCCGTCCCGAAAAAAACTTTTCATTGCCGGCGACGCGCGGCTAAATAAAGAGAGCCGCGGCTGCTGCGCAGTCATCTCCCAGCGGGCGGCAAACAGGAGGAGCAGCGGGGGATGCGGAGTTGAAGGTTTCCGCGCAGTTGGTTTCATCTCTAAAGGGCCCTTGCGCGCGGCGCAGCGATGGCAAGCAGGGCGGCCGCAGCGAAGCGTTTCCTCGCGGCCCGTCCGCGCCCTCTTTGGAAGGCGCCTGGCCGCTCACAGGGAGCAGCGCCCCGCGAAGGAGGGGCCATCCAGACAGTCTGCGCAGTAAATTCTAGAACGCGCCGGTCTGGAAATTGGGATTACAAGTAGTCTTTTGTACGGGGAAGCGTACTAAATAGGGCGCTTGCGAGGCACGTAGCCCATTCCGGAAGCCCCGCGGTTCATTCGCGATGGCGGGCGGGCCGGCGGGGCGGGGGCGGCGGGGGCGGGGCGGGGGGGACGGGGCGGGCGGCTGGGCGGGGACGAAGGCAGGGGCGGCTATCCTGAGACGAGTTTCGCAGTTGCTTCCAGTTCCAGGCGTGGGCAATCCAAGAGAACCGCTTGCAGCACGCAGGCGCAGCCGTCCGATGAGCCAGCCAGGCAGTGCGTTTTGGTGCTTTTTCCATGCACAAGAACTGGAATCGGTTACTCGATATCACGGAGCATAGGGGATATCTTGATAAGGGATCAGCGAAGACAATTCAATCCCTTTTTATTTCTATCTTTCGCCTTTCATTTCAGACTCGTGTCCACTGAAGAGGATGTGCGATCACAATTGGAATGTGGTCGTAAGGATCATAACAGGATCATTTACGCAAACTGCAAGACAATGAATGACACTGAATGGCATGAAAGAAGCAGCTGAACGAACGGGAGTGTCACAGTAGGAGAATTCCAAGAAAAACGCGGGCCGATAACGGATAAACTGTAAACGCGACTAAATTTACTAAACAAAACAGATATTTACACAGGAAATTGATTTTCAAGTTCCATTTGTCATAAGAACCTTTTCGAAAATGTTCTGTGAACGTAAACTTTTTAAATAGTCGTTTCAGTACAACCCTTTTCATTATCTACATTTTCTAAGTTTTAATAATAGTGCCGCCATATATTCGTTCTTAATGAAGTCGCGACACCATGTGACGCTAGTACAAATTGGACATCATTCAATTGTCTGTACCAGGTGCAGCATGCGCTGATTCTATTCTTTTTCCAAACACGAAATCAATTTTCTTCATTACATAGCACAAAATTCTATTCCAAATCTCACCGATACTGGAAATCGAAAAATGACGAAGAACAAAAACCATAATTATCAACAAAATTAATTTCCCGTAACATGCCGTACCAGGGAACCCCACTGCATTGCAGTCCGTTCCACACGGTACTATCCACCACACACGAAACGCGAACGATAACTCACCGGACATCAAAACCACGGACCACACACCTAACAGCTACACACACGCACCGCGCCACACAAGCACGCACCGCGCCCACATCACACCCACCTTCCGCCGATCGACAAACTTTTTCCCAAGTAAGCTGACCTCCAGCGGTCGGGCGGGCCGGGCCGGGCGCGAGAGAGCGTGCAAAATGGCAAGCAGCCGTCCACGCAGCGACGGAGACCGTTAAAAAAATTCCACAGTCCGCAGCGCTAACTGAATCAAGAATTCGAACAGACCAAAGGGTGCGCAAACGCTCGTGCGGGAAAAGCAAGCAACGGCAAGCGGCGGCGAGATTGGGCGATTCCACATAAAACATTTTACGTGCGCCGAGGCGGAGGCGTGGCACCCGATAGTGCCTGCGAGATGCAGGGGCGGCGGCGGCGGGCAGGAGGACCCGACCGCTACCCGAAACCCGCGCGCCCTGGTGTTATAAACACGTTGTTTGACCAAGACAATAATTAACTGCCAGGGAATACATGACAACGCGATTACGTTTGCCCATTTCCGCGCTGAGGAAGAGGGGGCGGGGCGGGGTTTTGGGGCGGACGGGGGCGCTCGTGCGTGGCGCTGATTTCGGATTTAAATCAACTCAGCAAACGAGCGCGCGTGCCTCCGCGACGCGGTGCGATTATGGGTAGAGGCGCGGCAGTGGTGCGGAAAAAGAACTTCCATGAAATCAAGTAGACAGCAGTCGTCACATGAATGCCGTAAATCCCTGCCTGTTTCTGGAGTAATTCGTGAAAGATATATATTACGAAAGCATGGAACGGCTGAAGCGTCAGCTTTTCGATAGTCGCTGTCTTCTACCCAAAACAACTAGCATAACAGTTTGTAACGGATCGCAGGAAACAACTATATGGCACACATCACATTAACAATAAGAGTACAATATTACACCGCGATTACAGACAACTTAAGGATTGGAAAATAAGCAGTTATTAAATTCTAATTCAAACTGTTATCCACTCAACGTCACGTTAATTACAAATCCAAGAATCATCCTCTATATTTTACTACGAGCAGAAAACTACAGAGCATAACGAAACAAGAATAAATCGTGTTTCCCTTTAAATAAAATGAATGAAGTTCACAGCAATAGTTACAAAGTAGAGTGAAGCCAACTTTGAGAATCATGACAGACGAGTAAAAATAGTTTACACGGAATAGATTCAAAAAAAGAAAGTATTGATTGAATGCAGCATAAGACAGACGAGATGAGTGCAGATAAAATAAAAGAACGAGACCAAAAAGCGCGAGTAATAATAATGAAAGAATCTGTAAAACCACATTGACCGCGTAGAAACTCAGCAGAGCGAGCTCGAAAGAATACCCACGCCTTTACTTAGAAGAAACGTGGTTCAGAAGGCTCCCGGCGGCGAGCCAAGCTAGTCCTTTTCTGCGATTCCACTAACTCGACTTCTCGGTCATTAACTTCCACTTGCAACGACCTTGTCAGGCACAGCAGTTACGAGATGTAAGTCGGCCGTCATGAAATAGAACGGAGTATGAGGGAAAATCAAAGTAAAACTTGACAGAATACGCCGCTCAAGTGCGTTTAACCACTTTAGGTAACGCGCTTACTGTTGCGGATTAAACGAAACATATATCTGACTAAATAATGAAAGAGAATTATACGAATATACAGAAAAAAAATACTCAAATATTATCAATGCTCCTATACAACACTCACGCAGTTTGTTCGTTAAAACTCGTATTGACGTAAGAATAAAATATTCTTCCAAGCAAAAAAATTAGACTATATTAAATAAAGGGTAATCTTTTTTGGCCATAAGTACTCAATAAAAGCGAAAATTGACACGTTCACGTGAATGTGAACGGAAAGTACACTAACAGAACTCAAACGAATAAAAGAAAATATCTAATCAAGGTTTCCTTGAAGTCCGAAGAGAGATATAAACACTTGTAGGTTCATTGCTTCTCGCTTGGTATAATAATAATAATAATAATAATAGTAATAATAAAATAGTAATAATAATAGTAATAATAATAATAAAATAATGAATAAGTAATAATAATATTATAATAATCAACATATATAATACGGAAACTTAATAAGATTAAAGGCGAGAAATAATTTGTGCAAGTATCCAATATCTGAAATTATCAAATTTTTCGTAACAGACATGTTGCAGTACATTCAGTCTTGAAAGATTTAGGTATATATAACTAGCTTATTCCTAATTACGCAACTGCTTTAGAAATCGCCAATAGGAGTACGTTCTAAGAAGTTAACATTGTCCTTTGGAAAGAAACACCACACATATCCGAATTTAGAAACATTCGTATTTGTTTATATCACTACCTTTATCGAGTATAACTAAAAGTAGTGGAAGAACAGAGACTAGGAAAACTAGCTGAAATTACTATATGCGTACGCGCGTGGTACGTATTTGCGGTTCGGAGTTACTTTACGGTAAATGCCGGCTACGGCGCGACTAGTGTCACTCCGCATCCCTCCTATCGCGGACAGCGCCACAACCAATGCGCTGGTCCCGTCACCACAGGCCCGCCACCATCGCGACACCACCCCCGCCTCCGCCACCAACTCGCCCCACGCTCCACTGCTCCGCGCGCCGCGCGGATACCATACAGCGAGGCTTCGAATTGAGCGGCCGCGCGGCGCGGCGCCGGGCCTAGGCTGCGCCGGTGGCGGGGCGGGGAACTTGGTGCGGCCGGGCGGGAAAAGCGGGGCGAATAGGGCGGGACGGGGGCCGGCAGAGGCGCAACGCCCCCCGGGGGGGGGGGGGCCCCCAAAAGGCAGGGGGCGAGGCAGGAGAATGGCGAAGCAGGGTAGTGCGTGGGCTGGACGGAGCGGGGCTGCCGGGGCGGAGCCGGATAGGCGGGGGCCGTGTGCGAGTGGGGCCGGAGGGACTGGGCGGAAGCCGGGCGGGGCGGGGAGGGGCAGGGCGGGGCCGTGTGGTTGTTGGGCGGGGCCGCTGCGGGGAGGGGCTGGGAGGGCCGGGTGGGTGGGCGGGGTAGTTGCGGGCTGGCGGAGCGGAGCTGGCTTGGGCTCGGCGGGGCGGGCAGGGCGTGGCGGGCGGGGCGGGCGGGTTATGCGGGGCTCGGCCTAGTGCGGGGATGGGCGGAGCGGGGCTGGGCGGAGCGGGGCGGAGACGAGACGGGGAAACCGGGAAGGAGCGGAGCTGAGGGGGAGAAAGGGGGCGGGGCTCACAGGAGGCGAGCGCCAAGGTGGAATTCTACCACTCGCTGTGGCGCGCACCACCACCCCACAGCCACCACTTCGCGAATTTGTTTGACGCCGCGCCGTGCGCCAACGACGTCAATGCTCGGAGCTCCGGTGCGGCACAGCGCTGCCGCGCGGCGGGGACTGTGGTGACAGGCACCAGCAGCGCTATTGCAAGAAACTCTGATGGAAAACCCGCACTAAAGGTGATGGAATCGAAGCAGCGATGGCATCCATTTAAGATGGTGATGATAGGAATGGAAATACCAGAGAGAAAATATGCTTATAATAAAATAAAGAATGGAATTAAAATAATTACCGAGATGTGTGCACCGGGAGTGTGAAGAAAGTAGTAGGTGGCGTCGCATATCTATGTTTATTCACTGAAGACTGAAGGCACTGTTCAAGTGTGAGTTATTGCACGGTGATAATGATAGTACTAAGGGGCGTGAGCAATAATGCGACTAACACGAGTCTAAAAGTATGCGACACAGCTACGAGTACCACGAAGTACAACTTTGCCGCGGGAGTGGTCTAGGGAATCGTGTGGGCGGTGGCCGAGAAGACCACGCCCATCTCGGGGACGCACACCTACAGCACGTGCCGCCGACGTCGACCTAGCCCGGCCCGCAGGCCTGCCTGGCTGCGTGCCTACCTACGCGCCCTGCCGCGCCCTGCCGCCAACCGTCGACCCACCCGCCCTTGCGCCTGCCAGAGTGCGCGTGCGCCCTGCCCGGCCCGGCCCTGCCCTGCCCAGCAGCCCTTGGGTCGGCGACCCGGCGCCGCGGGAAGAGAGGGAGGCAACCGACCCTGGCGCTGCGGGGAAGAAGCGGCGGGAAGGCTCGCCGCTGCAGAAAGGGAAAGTCCTGACGGCTCCGCGCGGAAACGGCAGACGAAGGGTAAACGACGCAGTGATCGATAGGGTTATGTAAAATGTAGACCGAGTGAGTGAGTGAGTGAGTGAGTGCGTGAGTGAGTGAGTGAGTGAGTGAGTGAGTGAGTGAGTGAGAGAGTGAGTGAGTGAGTGAGTGAGAGAGAGTGAGAGAGTGAGTGAGAGAGAGAGAAAGAAAGAGAGAGAGAAAGAAAGAGAGAGAGAAAGAAAGAGAGAGAAAAAAAAGAGAGAGAGAAAGAAAGAGAGAGAGAGAAAATCCGAAAAATGTTGTACAAGTAAACACGCGATAAAAGTTAAAGCAAGACAGAGAAGCAATGAACGTAGCTATCGGGAAAATACAACAAAACAACTGTTAACTAATGAAAATCGACACAGCACCGTGTACGAGTAATATATATGAAAACTGTTCAATTCCTCGAATCGACGCGCCAAAAAGGAAACGGAAGCTGGGAAAACCAGAGATCATTCAGCGAAAGGACGAGAAGCGAGGACCAGAAAAAGCACGACGACAAAGAACCGTCTGCCAGGCCGCCTAAATAATTTCCAAAAGGCCGCCGGAATTTTTCGTCGGAATTTCGTTGGCCCTGCTTTACACGAGGAATCAATTCCCTTTCTCACGACCCGCATGCGCTTACAACGCGGCAGCGACAGTCGCTGGGTTGATTCAAACGCAGTCGCGTCCCTCGTCCCCAGACGCCAAGCCTTCATTTCCTCCGCCCCCTCCTACCGCCGTAGCCGCATGTGCGTAATTTACAGACGGCAGCTCGATTCACTTATAAATTAACCCGTCGAAACAATAGACGGCGCAGCTGTAATGGACGCTTTGACCGGCCTCCGGGAGGTACATGGGAGCCGGCGGCTGCAGTCTGCAGCTCAAGTTGATTGATCTTTGGCCTTAAACTCCGAAAGAGATTCATTAAAAATTTACGACTCTTGGGAAGGTGGCTGGACGCAGGCAGTCTTATCAAAATTACGCAGCAATAAAAGACTTTCATTAATTAAGCTCTACGTAACGAAAAATATTCGTGACGCGATTAAGACGTGAGGGCGCTGCAATGAATGGAGATGCGCGACTGAAGGAAAATAGGAGCCTCGTGAAAAAGTGAACGGAGCGCAACACTCGTCTTGTTGTCATTTACGTGGGGGCATCCGTTCTGAAAAACGATCCGGCACGCCAGAAGGAACATCGATCAAAAGTATCAGTCCCGACCAACGTATGATCGTCTTGATTTCAGTATCAAATGACTGATGAGACTGCCCCGAGACAACATATGGAGTATCGAATATATTGGTGTCGTTCCGATATTTTCCCTCGGAAAATTTAATTCCCAATTCCCAGCACTAAACCAAGATTTTGTTTCCATCGTTTCTCTCTTTTTAAATGTAAAGCTTATTACAGAATCGTCATGTTTCAAAATTAATGTTCTGGCAGGCCATCAAGTTTCGAAATGAATTTTCTGCCATTCTTCTGACAAGTCACTTCTTCGACATAAAAATATCGGCCATGATTGCGTGAGTTTCCCAATTCACAATTCTTGCGCCCAGCCAATCAAATAACAAATTGAAATCAGTTAGCAATAAATGAGAGAATAATTCCGCGGTACATGTCTAATAAATGTTTCATATATAAAATTACGGCCGCAATAATTTTTCATAAATTGAGGCATTATTTATTCATATCATTCCTAGGTCAACAAATACCCATTTCAAAAATATATACAAATTGTCTCGTGTTATCTAGACTATCCTAGACGAGCCACGTCTAGGTCTACGCGCTCTGACTAAGGACACCATATGTTTGCCAAAACGTCACTACGGCACAGACGCAGCTTTCTTGGATAATATAAACTCCGGCCGCGGAAACATGTGCAATCTATCTTATCATTCTCTTGTAGGAAGCCCTCAGTATCAAATGAAGGTTTTATTGGCAAGATCTGTAAAAAGCCACCACATACAAACTACACAATACCCAAGAGAATGTAAATTATAAATTATGATAATAACAGCCAAATTATCGAAAGAAAAATTTCAATAATTTCAACAGAAGAAATTTTGGCATACATTGGTAGAGAAATGCAAAATAAATGGCAGCATGATTGGACAGATTTCAACACTAGCTTATAAGTACACCAGTAAAAAAAGGCGCTTCTAAATATAACTTCCACTTAGTATTATTTTGTATTGATTTAATATTGTATCCAAATGCATTATTGTGTTGATTTAATATTTATTATATATCTATATTATACCCAATTATAAATGTAGTATTGTAATGCTGTAACATTTACTAATTCACGCTACCAGGACGTTGATGATATAAATAATTTGTTTTTGTTTTTTTAATTTCAAAATGTGTACGCTGATGCGTTTTCTCACTTATTTAGAACGAAGAAACACGTTATAAAAAACATCCAGTTTAATTAAATTGTTATATAAAAATGAAAGTCTAACTTTTAGTGCTCAATTAGTTTAACGCCAACACTTTTACTTTCGTAACCTGTGAATAAACTGAATTTCATACAGAATTCTCACGGCATTGTCCTAAAAAAATAATGTTTTTATTTTGTTTTATTTGTTTTTGTGAGCTGAAAAGACATCGTCAGAATGAGAAAATATCCCCCCCACTCCGATCTAATAAAGCAATGCTAATACGTGCCGCGTGTAGCTGGAAAATGAGACAACACAGGAAACATCTGACTGTATGAATTAAAAACATACGTTCGTTTCGTTTAAATAAAGCGTGCATATGAGATTTTCATCTACATGCATATAGATATTGGATTTCGTGTCTGACCAAAACAGGAGATGACAATGAACGTAATTTCAAAGATCAATATAGGTTTTATTTGTTCTTTGATGCTGGAATTTACGACAATGGCCCCATAAAACACATCCATGTTGAATGCAATTGTTTGTTTTAAGTTCATTGTCATTGAGATTAATCGGACATATCAATATTACATAATATATAAATGAGCTTGATTTAATGCCACACATTAAGATATCGAATATCTTAAACTTTTAGTAATAGTTAATCTGATCGTTTTCAACTCAAATAAATTTATCTCTGGATATGCTTAATTATCAGTTATAAGTACAAGAATTACAAAAGAAACTAGTGGTTCTACAAATGGCAAAGATGTACTTGTTAGTTTTCTAATTTCTTTAGTTTGGGCTAGCTTTTCAGTCTTGCCCCACCCCCCTCTCGAAAATTTAGAAAGTGAGTATATTTCACGCGAAATCACATTAAAACTTTTCGTATTTTCGAAAAATTAATATTATTTCGAGATCTATTTTTGAACAACAATTTGCTTAATGACAAAACTATATAACTTACTCTACTCAATATTGTTGTAGAAAGACGCCGAAAAAAATTTGAACTTTTGCCATTTTCGAAAGATCAGGGATCTCAATGAAACTTACGCCATTCTTTTCCACATTCTATTCGCTACACAAGAGCGAAGTTAAATTAACAAATTTGGAGCTAATTTTTGAGAAAATTTTGAAAATGCTTGTGCTTTGGGTAAAGTGTCCCCCAAAATCGAAATATCCTTTTAAACATAGTATGGCCTCGGATTCGTATAGATCAGGGATTCCCAACCGTTTTCGTTCATTGACCCCGTTAAAAAAATATTGGTTCCATCGACCCCTTACGTTATTCTCTGTAATTTATCATATGTAATTGTAACACAAAGAATTGCACGTAATGTTTTAAAAATTACAATTGCGCATCCTAATATTTTGATATATATCTATATTTTCTTTAATAGAAGACGCTTCCAATTCTGAGTAGCTGAGCTTCTAGATGATATTCATTGTTGAGTGATTTTGATAAAATGTTGAGCTTTTTAACTGGTCACATTTCTCTTATACGTATTGCAGGGTGTATTTTTCTGATGAAGAGCAACAAAACAAATAATAAATTACAATTTGCTCCTCTTCTCCACAATGGAATATCGCGGTGAACACATAGTTACATTTTTTTGAGTTTTCTAAGCTGTTGTGTGAATATGTTCTAGGACACCCCGGCGCAGAAAGTCGAAAAATAGGACGCTATCAGCAATCGTGAAATTAATTGGTAAAATAATATTGCCGATGCAATGGATAAAATAAACATGGGGTGCAATTTGTCTTATTCTTTGTCAATCACCATCCGCTGGGGCCATACTAAGGGGCCCTTTCTTCGGCGGCCTGGCGCGGCGCAGCCTAGGTTCGTCGATGAGCGACGTATACGAAAGAGAAGAGTGAAAGTGAGATGTTGCCATATATCAAGAAAAAATAATTATCAAGTTCATTTAATACTTTTTAATCAATGGTATCTTGATTATAGCGATTAATTGCCAATTCATATTCAATATTTCATCGACCCCCAGAGAGTCCATATAGACCTCGCTGGGAACCCGTGGTTTAGATCGATCACGAATGTGCGCAGATGATAAAGGACGTGATTGGTTTCGAACGTTTTCGCAGTGGGCGTACTTTATATATATATACATTATGCAACGAAGCGTAATGTAGCGCATAAGAGCGACAGAAGTACTTGTTTAAAAGAAACTGCCTGAAGTGTTCAAAATATATAAATTACTTAATTATCACAATATAACGAAACCGATAGAAATACTACGAGAAAGAGTACATCATTTTTCACCACCAGTTATTTTACATTCAATGGACTTAATTATACCAATTTGCCTCCCAAAACAGAAAATTTGTAATTCCGTCAACACGTATAATCAACAGAAATTAAGCCAATGATCAGATCTCACATCCCAAATACACATTTTCACAACACAAGATTATTCAGGTATTAGCGAGAGTATGTCCCATTATTAAACCCGCGAGAACTCTTATAATATTTAACAAGTGTTGTAGTAAATGAAAATAAGATTTTGTAAGTCACTTGGGAACGTAACGCATATTTAATGCGGATGGGAAGGAGGCACGGAACGCCTTCCGGCTATAGCGAAGCCGGTTCCGAAGCCGCTCGACGTAGGTCCCAGCGCTCTGCGGGTGGCGAGGCCCAGCGCTGGCCTGTGCTGGCCTGCGCTGCGTCAAGATTGTTTAGTGGAGTTGGACTTTAGGGCGAGCGGCTCTTTTACAGAGGGGCGCGTACGTGCGCAGGGGGGCGAGGGAGAGGGCGAGGGTGAGCGCCAAGGCTGGGGCTGGCGGGGGCGGGGCGGCGGACGCGAGATACCAAGTTAGCACAAATCAATAACACGGCCCCGGCCCCGCGCGCTCGGCCTACTGCGGCGCGGGCTGCGGCGCGGCGCTGGCTGCGGCGGCGGTGGAGGGGAGGAACTGTGAAGGCGGCGGCGTGGTGGCGGTGGCGTGCGGCGGACGGCTGGCGGCGGCGCGTGCGCGCGGCGGCGGCGGCGTGGCGGGGGGTGGCGGTGGCGGCGGCGGCGGCGGGTGGCGGTGGCGTGGCGGTGGCGGTGGCGGTGGCGGTTGGCGGTGGCGGTGGCGGTGGCGGTGGCGGTGCGCGCGCTGCGGCTGGAAGGAGGCAATGCCAGCGTTGGAGAAGATAAAAAAAATGTTCGTACGATGAGAGCCAATTTGG
>BOPP01000023.1:10951452-10972771 GCA_017312745.1 Gryllus bimaculatus | reverse complement strand
GGGCGCGGCGTGCGGCGCGGGCGATGCCGCACGAGGGGGCGAGCGGCAGATCCTGCGCCGTGCCAGGGCCGGCGCGTCGGGCCCCGCCCTCGGCGCGGCTGAGGCCTCCGGCGCATCGAGGGCCCCTGCCGGTGCGTCGCGGCGGTCGCTAATGGACGGGGAACCGAGAGGGCAGGACCGTTTCGCAAAGGAAGCCGCCACACACGGACACCTGCCCCAAGCATCGCCTTTCATCTGATACATCGTGCAAAATTACTACGAATGAGGTTGCTCTAGTGTAGTGCAACCCGGTGGTTGTTCGTTTTCGACATGGAAACATAAATCCACTAAATAATTTTAGTAATTCTAAATCGGGCCAAAGGAATACATCTGTGATCCCAGACATGGCGCAGCAAGAGCTTACCTCAGACCACATGGTGCAGATGTCGCCGGTGAGAGTGCGCAATACGCTTATATGAATGGCGTGATTACACACGTCGTTGTCCTAGAGTTCTAATAAATCGTAAATCGGCGCTTCAAACTGACAATCTTGTGTATTCATAAAATCGGATTCTGACCATCACTAACTACGCTTGTTCTATTTGGGGCGGTTCTGCACAATTAAGACCTAAAAGTAATTCAGGTATTTCCAAAAAATCCTCCGAACGTCGGTTAACGCTCCATGGCATAGTATCGCCTCATAGAATTGCACCTAGATACAATCCCGCATTTCAACTCTAACAAAAAAATCTTCTCCAATCTGAACCTGGTTTCCAGGAACAGATTCTACAACCCGAAAAAAAACAGTAATGAACCCACTAGAATCAATTCACGCCTCTATAAATGACAAATCAGACTATCATAACTATAATAAACACTTAATCTTAAGTTCATTCCCCCCCCCCCTCACTCCACCAATCACACCTCTGCGCTGAGCCTAAACAATGAACTGGCATGATCAACTATAATGAATTTTTATTTTACTTTTTACTTTTGCTTTTTACATACTAAAAACAAGTAAGTACATATATTACATATTTTCCTTTTTTTGAATTATAACAAATTCCGTTCCCTAGTCATGAGCATGATATCCCTTGACGTGCCTCGTCTAGAAACACAGGTGGTTCATACTGACCTACCAATATGCTCTTGACATTTCTTACATAAATAGTGTATTTTAAAACCATATTTCTTCTCGGCATTTTACCATAAGAGATTTTTGAAAACCCTTGAATACAACAATTTTCTACCTTAGATATTGTAAGTTATCTGTACTTGATTGATTTTGATTTTAATATGTTTTTTTAACATTCAAATCAAATATGTAAATTCAGAAGGACGGAAATTCGGACGTTATTTTCAGCATAGCTAACATTATCATCATTATTGTAGATGTTGGTTTTCTACACCCCATGGTTATAATCATGCCTCATTTTATAAATTCTCGGCTATCCAGCTACACTACATGTGTACATGCCTCATTTTGTAATTTTTCTAGAATTATTTTCCGGCGGAATGAAATTAAAAAACCTTCAGATTTTGTTCTTGATGTAAACATGCAGATTACAAATATTGAAGATCTTGTCCATTTTCCTCCTACAAATACTTATCAACATTCACAATTTTCAAAGTTTTCCACATTTGGCGTTTGGTTACATCTGCAGGAGTCTTCAAGTGAGAACGATGTCGCTATTAGCTTACCAAATTCTGCCTGTATTCACTTACTCAAACAACTTATAACCTGTACGTCGTTAACTCACGCACACGGGTCTCCAAGTCAGCAGGGCTTTGATAGCTAGAAAATATTTTAATACTGAGAAAAGCTTCATCAACATCGTATATACTTGTAGAATATCTCACTCAGCACAATAATGAAATATCCTACCGAAAACACAAAATTTCAATCCCCACTCTATGCTACTCATTCTCGAATGTTAAGAAAATATTAATTTTCATCCAAAAATTAAGTATTCTCACACCTACTGTTGTCTGTCTTCTCTACCCACACATATACACATTTTCCCCTGTGATTCTAGGGTAGTATTGTTTTCCGCCGGCAGGCAGAAGAAGAGAGGTGAATACATATACTAAACAGGGGAATGTAAGTAGCACACGAGAATATTGTAGTAAAGTCTTCGTTTACACGTATCACCAAACTGCATCTCCAAGCAGATACGATACCATATCGAATTCAAAAGAGATTTTAGGGACAACAAAACACGTCTACAGTAACGACCTCGACAACACGGGATAAGGAAAGATAAAATAAAATAAAAAATTTAAAAAATGGCAGAATTTGAAAACCGCCCGCCCTCGAGCGGGGCCGCACCCTTCTGGCCGCGTCCGCCGCGCCGTGCGGTGGGCCGCCAGGCGCGTCATGACGCAAGCTCCTTGGCGCTGCACTCATAACGAGCGCTCATTGGCCGTAAATGGACGGCGGCCTTCGCGCTGCACAATGCCGCTGCCGCAGTCGCTGTCGAACGCGACCGGCCCGGGCCCCGGCCCCGGGCCTGGCCCCTGGGCGGTGTCTGGGCCTGCCGCGGCGCCAAAAGGCCAGCCGCCTGCTGAAGAGGACGCAGCGATAGGGTAATCGAAGTGGAGGTTAGAGCCGACGCGAAAGGAGAGAAAATAAAATCTTCCGAAAATAGAGGAAAAAAGGTTTCCAAAACCCACCTGCACCAAAAATGATAACCTGACAGAGAAAAATTCGCCCTTTCTAGCACGAAAAAACACTATCAGACCCTCCACTTTCGATACAGAGAAGTATGATGTTATAACAGTAAAGTTTTATAAATCTCTAATAAATAGGAAGGTTTTCCCGAATGCTGCAATGAATAAATCCTATAATACGATACTGCAAACAATACATATATTACGAAAGATTACGGTCCAAAAATGATTATTTATAGACAGACAGATCTTACAATAATAATTTATTTCACGACATTTATTTCGTAACAGATTTACGGGATTGTTGTCCCTATCATCAGGCTGTAAAATAAAATGACAAAAATATGTAGTAAAAAAGGATTAACAATCATGGGACAATTACTGAAACTGTTGCGGAATAAGTCTCAAAAAATAAATTATTCCAAAATTTGTTTGTCTATAAATATGCATTTAATATGCACATGGACTCTAATTCGTTCATAATATATAAGTAATATACAAGACAGGCAAATAGGTGGAAAGGAGTCATAATAATAAGCTTGAATATTGTATGATCTACAAAATTACTTACACTCATTTATTAACATTTATACATTTTCGCTTATCCGTTGACAAAATTTAATGTATATATATCACGGTATTTATAACACTGTATTTACATCACGGTAATGCATGATATGCTATATCTGATTGAAAGCTTTCTTTTCGCTGGAAGTGATCGAAGAGAAGGGCTTCGCTTCAAAATCATATACATTCAAAACACTCGCGTTGACTATTCCATTCACTTATTTCAAGATTCATTATATGAATTTGATATATTTGAAATGCTCAAACAATTTCATACTGATTTTAATTCCATTCGTTTTGTACTCACATTCTGCCTAATGACACTTCGCTTCAGGTTTCCCAGCTTACTTACCTAAAACAAAAGATATACAATGTTATGTTATGATTTTCAGCATAGATAGAAAAAAAACTCATTATGTATCAAACACATTTCACAAGTGCTAAGAATACAATTTTTGAAGTCATAAATATTGATTAAAACATGCGTGAGTCTCGAATGCAGATGCAGAATGGATCCCAACAAACAAAAGAAGAAAGAAGAAAACAAAAAAATCAGATGATTAACTTCTCTTAAGAGGCGTTCAAACTGACATTCAATTTGTAAAGTTCCGAAAAATAAGGCCGAATGAAAACAGCTGGTTTCTGGAAAATAGCTTGTCATTTCTGTATTTTTATATTGTGGCTAATATTTGTACGTAACTTGGGATCTTTGGAATTCATTTTAGAAGTCAGATCATTTAATTAATAGAGTTTATTATGAGAATGTCCAATATTTTAGTAAAACATTCATATCAATATTCTATTATGCATTAAAATATAGTAGCAGTTGTATTATATTTAAAACTAGTGGTGCTACAACAACACATACTTTCTTGCATATTACTAAATTTCAAAACTTGCAAATTTTCGAGCATTCAGAATTCAACGAAAATGCCATGGAAATCCATGGAAAAAGTTTGAGCAAAAAAATTTGAATGGATTTTGAGAAACAAATTAGATATTTCATAAATTTCAGACGCAAATTACGAAAACTACTCTTTTTTTTCAAGAAATTGTACATGACCTTTTATTAAAGAGTTGATATTTTACAACAGACTTTGTCTAAGGTATATTATCTTCAATTTTGTACTTTTGAAATGTTAACTTTTTGAAATTTTCGAAAATGGAGAGTTCACCGATAATGCGACTAGCACCATGGTATGTTTGCCACATATAAGAGAAAAATTAAAATAAAAAATTGGAGTAGTTTTTGAGAAAAATGTTTAAATTTAAAAGATTGCCTATATTTTGCACAAAATTACACAAAAACGCATATCGGCGAAAAATTTGAACATGACCTTATTTAAGATCTGTCTTTAGAGAAAACATTCCGTTACGGAGAAATATCTATTCAATAGTGTAGTAGAACGAGGCACCATCCTCAAAAAAAATTGAATTTTTGCGATTTTCGTAAAATCAGGAATTTTAACGAACATGAGACCTGCGCCATGCTCTTAAGCGCCCTTTCCGCTTTGTCAGGACACAGTTCATTAAAAACATTTGGAGCAATTTTTGAGAACATTTTCAAAATGTTTTTGAAGCTTCATGTAAACTAACCTCAAAAATCAAAATATTCGTTTGGAATTCTCAAAGCCGTTTGTTCAGATCGATCTGGTAATTTTAATTTTGGACAAAATTGGCGGGGCGTTTTAGGCGCTAGCATTGACCACAGACGGACGGTCGGACGGAGGGCCGGACAGCCGTTTTGCCGTCAATCGATTTTTCGGTATCAAGGATCCACAAACCCTGTTTACACCACGTGTAAGAGGAAATAATTTACTATACATAGGAACAGTATTTATCCACTTTTTCGTCACCAGAGCCCAACAGTTAAGAGATTTTCTGAAAATTCGCCGCTTTCTGGCGCACCATGACAATATTTTCTCTTCTTACATTCGTTAAGGCGCGATAATAAAAGTTATACAAGCACTGTTCGGCGGTTTTCAATGATACTGAAAAAATTATGCTCATTTGTGAAACTAATGCCCGTCACTTTGAAATAATGAATGATGAAATAATGTTTCTAAATGAATGACGCCTATGATTATCTAGAAATAAACGAGTTTCTTAATCAAAGACATCTATGATTATCTAATCTAACGAGATACCCATTCTTTTAATGTAGACACCGTAAAGATGACTCAGTTTATTGGTAAATATTAAGGCTTAAAACACAAATTTCACCAATAAAAGCCACAACGTAGGGCACCACTGATCGTGGTCCCTTTCCACGCAGCGTAGCGCAGCAAAATAGCCTTCGCCACTGATACGTGAAATGCCCCATTAAGAGGAGCGGCCGATGGCCGGACACGTGGCGCCCGGATCGATCGGTTTCGACGCTTTCGACTCGCCCGGCCGCGCCCGGCCGCGCCCGGCCGCGCCCGGCAACGCCGCCATTCCCGGAAACGCGCGCTGTGCCGTCAATCCACGCGCTGCCAATCCGAATCCCGAAAAGAGGAAGCGGAACTGGAATTTGGGCGGGGCTCTGTTGGAGCCCACTACGTTTCAAGAAGCCAAGAAAAAAGAAACTAAGGAAGAAAATAGTGAGCTTGAGATGAACGAATATGTCGCGACTATCAATAATAACAATTATCCATTCTAAAAGAGAATGCCTATTTCGTACGTCTACAATGGCGTGACCAGATAAATCATTGTGAGGGGTGTACAGTCTTAGTCTCAGAGAACACGGAATGCAAAGTCTACATTATCCTGTTTCGAACTTCTTTACAATTGAACTAGTCGTGATCGTCAACATCATTATTTGATGATTATCATCAATGCCTAAACAACGATCATGATATTTTCTTCAATTCTATGGACAAGGGAAATTCTCATCCCTCTCGCTGCTCGTGATTCACTGATAACTATATTTTAGAATTGGCGTTTCCAGCGGAGACAGTATCGACCCCCACCCCGGGGTCGATGAAATTCTGAAGGGGGTCAATAACGATCAAGGCAGACTAAAGCCGAATATGAACCAGCGATTGAAGGTATAATCAAGATCTCATTTATTACAACAAAAAACACTAAAAAAACTTGATAATTTACCCGTGATTCAACATTAGGATTAGCAGCGTAACTAGGCTAGGGCACCGCACGGTCTTCAGGCCTTAATAACTACCTCCAATCCAATAGCAAATCCCCATCCAAAACCCCCGGTCCAATATCGGCGAAGAATAAAAAAAACTGCATCTCATGTTTTACTCTCCACTCTCTCCTTACATTTATACAAATTATATTTACAACTCATAATTTCATGTTAATAGCTGATAACCTCATTTTAATTTTCTGCACCGGGGCATCCGAGAACCTGGCCACGCAACTGCTTAGGATGTTTAGAAAACTCAACAAATCATAACTACGTATTGACAATGATATTCTTGCACGAAAGAAAATACTTCACACAATACGCACGGGAGAAAAGCCAGTGCGGCCAGAAGAAACACTCAACATATTGTAACCTGGGCACAAAAATTAAGATTAGGAACTCGGCTACTCAAAAATGAAAGATTGATCAATTATCACCAAAATATTGGTGTACGAAATTAGACGATTATGGGGAATTATTTGTGTTTTGTGATTATATGTACTCGTAGTATAGAATAACGTAAGGGGGTCGATGCAACCAACAATTCTTTTAGAAGGGGTCGATCAACATCAAAGTTTGGGAATCCCCGTTTTAGATTATGAAAAGCTTACGGAACATTCATAATGAAGGTAATAAAAGAATAAGGACACGAATATTCTGACATTGTTTATGCAGCGCTCCAACATCGTTCCCTAAGACGCGTTTGCCTGTTGTTGTTGTTGTTGTTGTTTACAACAACAACAAAAAATGGAAACCTGTAGAAAATAAGGTGCGGCCGAGAGAGTTGTCCTTTCACCTCTCTTTAACTACTCACTTTCCGGGAATCTGCCAGCACAGGACAAGAGGCTTTCGTTTTAATAGGCACATCCAGAGAACACAAGCGTATCTAATGAAATCAGAGAATTATGAAATTCGAATGAATGAGTTAGCGGATAAAGAGAAAAACAAAGGGCGGACGCCCATTAAAAATAAAATAAAGTCACATTACTAATTAAAAACAACTTCTCAACACAAAATCTATGTACAATTTTAATCCTGCTAATCCAGGAAGTATACCCACGAGGAATATGGCCCGACCAGCATAGAGAAACAATCGAATGCGATTTGTTAAAAGAAAGCATATGTTTCATCGTTAAACTGTAAGCACTATTTATACTTTTTAGAATTTATTACAATTGATTTCACTGGCGATGTATAATTTTATGCGGCCGATTATAAAACAGTTATGAATTAGTACAATCAAATTAAAAAAGAAAATTCGGAAAAAGTAGGAAAACGTCCGACTTAATTGAACGAACAAATCTTTTTACCAAGTCAACGTTTTACCACACGTTGCTCTCAACGTTTCCTGTTCACTGCGATCACATATAGGAAGAAAAGTAATTTGCTTTTAGACATTTTGACACTAACATCTTATACTTCGCTAAGTAGTTGTTACTGTTTCGAAGAAACAAAATGAGTGCAGGAAATATCTATTGTTCTCCAATCGTGTATTCGTAACTATGCTTAGACATTTAACAGAAATCGTCCTGTAAAGTATCAGTCTACAAACGAAAAAAATAGTTTCAATAGACCTTAAAAAATGTTTATAATTTGCAAGTGAATGATAAATGTAGAAGAAGAAATATCACTTTAAATTTAGAAAACTTGAATAATTTTCCATGTTGATTAGTAAAAGATGACACATGAACTTTGCATTAGAGAAGTTATTCCCAAGAGAACCCAAACGGACATTTCTACCTACAGCCTTCCGACTCTCTGGTACAATGATCTTATAACTACACACTCGTAATATCTTTGCTCTGATATAAGCAGAACAGCTGAGCGTCGCTGGGCGCTCGACCACCGCCCGACAGGTAGTAAAACTCTTTCAATTAATTGTAATAAATTAATTATAATCGGAAGAACTAATTTAAATTAGTTAGCAGGTTAAAGGCCTATTCACAATGCAAACATAAACATAAGCGTGGCGTTAACATAAAAGTTATAACTACATCCAACACGTAAGACGTTAACTTAAAAGCTTACAAGATTCAAGCTTGTGTGCTTATGCTTAAGTAAGATAAAAGAAATGAACCAATCACAGTACTTTAACTCAAAAGCGAGTACTGAAATAGCATCGAAGTCGACAGACGAGCGGACGTCATGGACACAGTCGATACCTCGAAATCCCGAAATGTCCCACAGCTAACAGAAACCCTTATTTTGCTTACGTTTATGTTAGACATTGCGAATACTTCAGCCTATCACTTACGTTAATGTTTATGTCTATGCGCTATGCTTAGGTTTGCGTTTGCATTGTGAATGGGCCTTAACTGGCGGTCTCGACCGGGAGCCTGCAACCGACCGCCACGGACGGTCGAGCGCCTTGGTCTCGGGCCGGTGACGCCTGCAGATCTCTACTTGATTCGCCAAGTGCGTAGGCGTCGCCGTTGTAGGATCGCGGTCCCCGGCTCGACGCCAGCCGCCTACCCAAAGATTCTCGCTGCTTCTTTGCGGCGGCGGCGATTCAGCTCGTGCCGCCACCCCCCTCTCCTCCCCGCCGCTCCGAGCCGGCGAAAACGAAACCAGCGAAACAGGATTTATGCACGTCTCTGTGCCTTCGCGCCTGAGTTAGGAACTTCGCCGCCTTACAGGGCGGGGGGGGGGCGGCTGCCGTTTGGTTTCCTGCGGGCCAGAATGCAACGTCTCGTTCCAGAAAGGAGATTGTTCGATGGTGCAGACAGCCGTTGGCGCGACCGGTCGGACAGAGAAGAAGAAGAAGAAGAGGAAGGGAAAAAAGACAATGGAGAGTGTAATGCTGACAAAGCTGGAATGAGACAAAGGGAATGTCTCGGGGGGCGCCAAAGGTCAACGAACCGCCCAGAGGAAACAACTGTATCGCGTGATTAACTCAGTCTATTGTACGTTTCAATTATACGGCAACTGAGGCATTCCTAAAATATGCTTGATCAGTGACACTTAAACCTTGCAATATCTCCTAACCATACAGCACACCAATACTAGCAATACACGAGAAAAGAATAGTAAACACTAGTGAACATAGTGATACATGAAGTAGAAAAAAGAACGGCAATAAATTTTACTGTCGTGTCTGTTTTCTACTTGATGTGAGAAAATAAATTCAAAAAGTCTTTATATTCCTCGGAAAATAACGTGAAAATTAGTCATATTGTAGAAAAATTGTACACGACCTTACTTGCAAATATCTCTGAACAATATGTTTCATTGAGAAAAAAATCTCTATCCTCAATATTGTAGTTGTAAAAAGATGCTAAAAAAATGGTGAACTTTTGTTATTTTCAAAACATCAGGGATTTCACCAGAAATGACACCCACGCCATTTGTAAAGAGTTTAACCCTCAATTGAATAACAAAATTTGAAGTCATTTCTGAGAAAATTTTGAAATTTTGTTGAGGCAGCGCCAGGAAACTTATAAACTGTATGTATTTAAGTTTTCTTAATGAAAGGCATGATAACGGTATAAAATATGAATTTTATTTAATATTTTTAATCAATAATTTATATAACACATTAATAATGCGTTTCTATATATTTACTTACCAGCAACAGAAAGGATCACTTCTACAACTGTTTTAAAACTTTTTGGGTTTTTATTAACATTTTTCGAAGTTAAGTCCGATGTACTCGCAGGCTGCAGCCTGCTCCTCTTTCGTGTGTGACTGGAGTATTTATCAGTTTTCTCATTCCCTCGTTTACCACGGAACCCTCGAAGCGGACATTATCTGTTCTTTTAGGAACAATGGGACACACGCAGCTCGTCATAAACGTATTCCTGGAGGTCTCAACTGCACATCACGCGCTAAGTTTGGATATTGAATAATGGTGTTGGTCAATTTCAAAAATATTTTTTTCCATCAGTTTGATGGTGGTAATAAATGAGTTAAATTGAATTTTTCCCCCAAATTTAGCCAAGTGGGAAATATTTTTCTATGGGTAGTACTACTCACCGTACCCACCTCTCCCGCCGACCCTGCTTCATGTAAAGTACCCGCAAAAAGTAAAATATCCGTTTCAAATTCGCAGGGTATCGAGATCGTTCAGCTAAATTGGGTCTGTCAATCGATTTTTCGGAATCAAGGACCCACAAAACATGGATTCTACTTAACGTGATACAGGAACTACATTGTGGATCAAGATTCATCCGGCTTTTCGCTACCAAGGCCCGTCAATAAGATTTTGTCTTTTGAAAAATCGCAGATTTCTAGAGCACAATTTCATTGCTTTCTATACTTATGAAGACAAAAAAGTAAAAAAAAAAATAAAATAAAAAAAGTATTAAACAGCTGAAGAACTGCATTCGGAACACTTTTCACGTGTGTGGCACGTTTTGCTCCAGGTAATTCCCCCACGCAAGTTAGTTCCGCCTTGATGACCGCTCTCAGATTCGGCCATCACCGAAGCGGTTGACCCGCGCCGTCCTCAAGCAGCGCTGACTCACTCACCGGGGAGCGGCCGCGGGTCCCTCGGGAACCCCTCCCTGGCGGCGGGCGCACGCGTGCGTCTGGCGGGCCGCAGCAGACGGCCTGGCGCGGGGCGAGGGCGGGGCGGGGCCCCGGCGGAACCGGTTCGCCCACGGGCGGCACGCGAGCGAAGGCCGCGACGCGAAGACCCCGCGCCGCCGCGCCGCGCCGCGCCGCGCCGGTAGTGCTCCGAGCGGCCGCGCCCGAGTTCCAGCAGAAAGGGGGGAGGGGCCGCGGCGGCGGCCTACACTGCTCCCATACGGGTCAACGGGCGAGCAAAATATTCGAGAAACGAATCAATTAAATGGGTCAATTCGGGCCGCCGATGCTTCGAAGCAGCTCCGCCCTGATCCAATTTTGGTGTGAGGTTGTCAATTTGTCGAATCAAATGCTCAGAAACATAGCAAAACAAAATTACCTGTTACCTCACATGCACAATATTTTGTAGATGAAGACTTTGACAATGTTTGTAGATTACGCTATGAAAAAAGTCATCAGGCGCAAAAGCAATCCTTAACACCACAGTACACTATCACACACGTCACCATTGTGCACACATCGGGGGAAAGTGTCTTAGGCTCTTAGGCGGCTGTCACAGTGGAGCTGATTTGGGGCGAAATTTCGGTCGACCGACGTCGAACGTTTTCGTCCGATGTGCTGGGTTCGTTCAAACACGCGTTGGTGAATGGAAATGCGAACTCGAGCGACCTGTACCGCCGGCGTTCGGAATCATCGGATGTCGGACGAAAAACCTATGTTTCGTTTGGTTCTGTCGGTTCCACTCCCACGCCTGAAGAGTCACATCTACAATGTTAAGACCACCTGCATGTACGTAGACAATTTTGAGCGTGCTACCTGGAGGAGAATTCTAGATGCCGGTGGGTCTCATTGGTAGTATTCCGTGGTTTCTCCGATCAACACCAGGCGAATGCCGCAGCAGTACTCGTAACAAACGGGCGACGGACCACGCGCGATATTTCCTTCTTATTCCTTATCCTACCCTCTCTCCCTTACTCACTTACACTTACATGCCCTACACTATCACACACGTTGAGAAACCAGCTGGCAGCTTAGAGCTTCTCCTTGCTGTGGCGATGCCCGGTTAGTTGGAGATTCCAGGTTGGGGAAAACCCAGGTAGCCGGCGAGTACGTCAGCGTTGGATCTCCCCTTTCAGTGGCGAAGACTACCCTCACGTCCCGCGATTAAAACATGCTTACTACACTTACGGAACTTATGAGAGCAGGTGATGCGTCTGGAAACTTTGTAAGTCAATCAATCAGAAGTCCAACGATTTCGCTCGGAGTCGTCCAGTAGCGAACAACGCATATTTCGGATGTTCGGTACTGTGACCGTAGTCGTTCGTTTCCAAGATCGTAATCTACAAAATGCTACCCCACTTCATGGCATGTAGCATCTATCTACAGAAACGCACAGAAACTCAAAATTTCTTTTTCGCACTTTAATCGTGCAATTTTGACCGCATATATCTAAATCTATTTGTTAATAAACGCTTATCACTATCTGAAGAAAGTTTTTCCGCACACATAATTCCAAAATCGCGTCTATGCGATTCCAAGAACAGTTCAGGATCTTACCATTTGAGGTTGAGCTCTAATACAAAGCTTTTTTCACTTTCAAAACAATGAGTTACAGAGGTGCAATGTTGTCATGGGTCAAATTAGTTATAGTATAATCCGACTTGTCTTATTTTGTGCCCACCCTTCTGGGCATTAGCATCCTCCGTTACAAGACACAAGTAATTGGCTCTTTTGAGTTGGACCACGGGCCCACTGGGCGGCGCGGCGGGGTCCCTTGTGGTACACCTGAGCGCCCGAGCCCCGGCTTCCACGAGGGCGGGGCGCTCCCGAGGCGACAGGGCACGCGCGGCCCCCAGACACGACCGGCGCCCAACGAGGACTTCATTTGACAGCTAACGATCGTTTCAAGTCCCTTCTAAGGGACATTAGCCGGGGAGGGGGGGCATGGCTAGTCGCGGGAACGGGAATGGGCGCCGAATGCGAGCGTGAGATGTGCGTGGCACTCTGCAGGCAGGAGAGAGGCTCGGCGACGCATGTGGGAACGTGTCGTGGGTGGCCTGATGAATCAGAGAAAGTCAGTAGTTGCCTTAAAAGCTTAACACAGCGCTGTGCGGACAATGACCCGATATTTCGCACAAGTTGCAAATTGTTTCAATTCAATCACTACATTTGTTATAATTTCGATTGTGCCTTTTTCACATTTAACTTATGTCAACTGCAAAGAACTAGTAAATTTTAATTCCACTGTTCCAGGATAATTTTTCTCCCAAACATATTATTTTCACTTTCATTTTCACAGTTTAACTTCACACAAAACGCCTCACACTACCCTTATCAGACTATCCATTCCAGACTAAGTACTTAACCGTTTCCTTATTCGTCATATCTAGTGACTGAAATATGTCTCACTACTAGCACTTAAGCAAATATTATTCTAATTTTTTCACAACACGCTACAAATAAGTATAATAGAATAAATGTCATAGGTTGCAGTTTCGGCGATGGAACACGAACAAAACGAACGATGGGTCGGACGAAGTCATTGCCTGGATGAGAATTGTGGCTCGCAGCAGCTGATCGGCCACTTTCGCCGTTTCTTTGGGTCAGCAGTAGGCGTTTGGCAGAGCACTACCTCAATGGGCCACGGCCCGCGCACGATTCTTCCTTCCCCATCCTACTCCTCCACTCTCGTCCCCTTCTTTTTTTCTCTGGCCCCTCTCCGCGTAATCCGCACATACGCTTGCAGAATTTGCTACTTCTCGGATCTAAAGGTAGAAGCTCCTTCGCAGAGACGCAAGGTGAGGGGGAGAGGGGTGCAACAGAGGGGACGGCATGAGGTCAGGAAAAAAAGGTAAAAGGTTATCTCAGACCCACATGTCCTTTCCCCTATTTCCAGCCCCAAACAAAGATACCCGTCCTCCACCGATCGCTTGCATGGTCCGGGCGTCGGTGCAGTTGGCCGCGTGGGCGTCTCGCTTCACGCTCCGCGGCGGCGCCTCCCCCACCCCACTCCCCTGCCCCGCCCCCTCTCACGCCGCGCTCTCTGCGGGAGAAAAACGCCTCCTGCTGTGCTTTTCCTTTTGCCTCCGACCGTCTATTTAACTGACTCCATTCAGGTCTGCTCGGATCCGGCCTCCGGACTGACCTGGCGTACACGCGGCCAGGAAACGTAATGATTCTAGCACGAGCCTCCATTTTCCACGTGTTGACTAAAAATAAAGTTTTTATTTACGAATTTGCATTAAATGAATATCACTGAAATGTCCAAAAGTATTATATAAATGACAAATTTAATTTTTGCGGCAAATAATTCTTCCGACGGAATACGAGACGCTTGTAAAACCGGTTACCAAGAGAGTTGTTCATAGATCAACACAATATAATTTGTAGTATGTGGTTATGAATAAATAAGATGTTTTGGTTGTGAATAATTAATTATTAATTTATTAATGACTGGACATTATGAATGAATGAACATTACACACAAAGATAAGTACTAAATATTATTATAACTTCACACGTTCATTCCAAAACCTCTGAACAACATTTAAGAGAGCTGTGACCACCGGTGGACATTACTAGCGATTGTACACATGAAAATGGAAGGACGAAGGGGAACGTCGGGAAAGGCATTCCCGCAGGCACCGGTTATCTCCCTCACTGAATTTGCAGATATGACTTTGTAATACGGCGCTGCATGATTAGTTTGATCGCCGAAAATCGTGTATTCCCATCCTTTGATATCTAATCCAAGTAAAACACATTGATCAAAAACTATAATGCTTGCAGAAATAATGAACTGAATTTTCAAATTATGAAGTTAGCACACGTCGGGAAAGGCATTCCCCAAGGCACCGGTTATCTCCTTCACTGACTTTGCAGATACGACTTTCTAATATGGTGCTGCATGATGACTTTGAAAGCCGAAAATCGTGTATTCCCATCCTTCGATATCTAATCCAAGTAAAACACGTTGATCAAAAACTATAATGCTTGCAGAAATAAATGAACTGAATTTGCATATTATGAAGTTAGCACACGATCTTCGACCACCTAAAACGATAATATAGATATTTACTGCACGTTTTATGTAGTCTCCCGTTGGTGCGATTAAGCTTGCGCGGGGAAGCATGACGCTGCGAAACCCATGAGCGAGGTCTCGAGGTGAAGGGGCACAAGTCACCGGCAGGTCGCCACGTGTGCACCGGGAGGTAGGTGGGCGGGCGGGCGGCGCCGACAGGGCGAGGGAAACCCCGGCTCACCGGCCCCTCCCGTTTTCCGCACCCCGCCCTGTCAAAAGGCAGCGGCGCCCGCCCGGCAACTTAAGCGGTTTTCCAGAGGATAAACTTGTCAGGCTGAGGGAGTAACTGCAACCGGTCCTTTCAGCCGGGGAGGACGGAGAAAAGAAAAGTAGTGATGAAGTGCCCTGAGGGAGGGAGGGAAAAGTACAGAGGGCAGAGGGAGAGAGAGAGAAGAAGGGGGGTTACCTCAACGCGTGGGCGGCGGCGAGAAGTCTCGCAGCGCAACCAACACCTCGCAAGGGACTGTGCCTACGCGGGGCAAGGGCGCATTAAGATATGACGAGGAATCTGTAACCCCTTAAACGAAATTAAGAAAAGAAACAAGAAGCTTCGGCGTAATGAAGAGCGAATATTTCTCCTGTTTCCGTAGTGAATAATGATGGTATCACAACTCGTATAGCGTGACCCAACAAACAGAAGATTAAGGCTGAAGTATTTTATTTAAAACGCAATCGACGAATTACTTAAGCTCCAGGATCAACGTGCGTTTGCTAGCAAATCAGGAGGAAGCCTGCGCCTTTTTCTGTGCCGTTTCATTCGTTGCGAGGTAAGTATTATCTCAGAAGAGATCTTCTCAAAAAACTGTAGACGTATTTTGTTTACGCGACAAGCAATGCAATACTGCGAAGGCATACTTTCTCAGCAATTAGCGATCACATACATACATACACCCATTCCCGACAACAAGTGGAGCAACAAGAAATAACTACTTTCTGGTTGCCATAAAATACTTGGATGCAATGAAACAAATGGAAGAGCAACAGAGAAATCGAGATCGCAAGGGAAATAGCACTCTAATAGTAGCAATTTTGAGTTGTATTGTCCTTTTTTACTCACATTTCTAAGAGAGTTCGAACATTACGAAATCTTAAAGGTCCCATTAACTTTCTAAAACAATGCACCTTGGTGCGGATTACTCCCTTCCGTAGGCTTCCGCCGCTCGTGTTCATGCCTCTCAGCCAACGACGCGGCGTCACCCGGACAACCAAGAAGTCATTATTCGCTTCCGCCACGATCTCTCACGACAAGTGCAGCACTATGAATGACATGCGCCTACTCAAACAGGCGCTCGCCATAAATATACATTCGATCTATGTCAACGAGTACGAATCAATTCGCTACATAAGGCATGGAGCCGCCTGGCACCTCCGAGAACCGGTTGCTGCCGCCTCATGAATGTCTGGTCCAGCCACATGATGGAACGGCGCGTATATGTTTAGCGATCGTACGGTAATCGTCGCGTGACAACTGACAGAACCTGCGGTCGCGACGGTCCATCGCTCGCTGGCCACTCGCCCGCCTAATTGCTCGCATACACGTTCGCTTACTTGCTTATTTATTCACTCGCCCACTCACTCACCCTCTCACTCGTCCACTCGCTCACCCTCTCACTCGTCACTCACTCACCCTCTCACTCGTCCAGTCACTCACCTTCTCACTCGTCACTCACTCACCCTCTCACTCTCCACTCACTCAACTCTCCACTCACCCTCTCACTCGTCCACTCACTCACCCTCCTCACTCGTCCACTCACTCACCCTCTCACTCGTCCACTCACTCACCCTCTCACTCGTCCACTCACTCACGCCTCTCACTCGTCCACTCACTCACCCTCTCACTCGTCCATCTCACTCACCTCTCACTCGTCCTCACTACCTCTCCACTTCGTCCACTCACCACCTCTCACTCGTCCAACTCACTCACCTCTCACTCATCCACTCACTCGTATCCCCGTCACTCACTCCCTCTCACTCCGTCCACTCACTCACCCTCTGCACTCGCACGTCACTCACAACCCGCACTCGTCACTCACTCACCCCCTCACTCGTCCACTCACTCACCCTCTCACTCGTCCACTCACCGGCTTGCGCGGCCACTCGGTCGCTCGCCGCTCTCGCGAGACGCCCGAATGCAAAGGCGAGTGGGCATTGGCAATTCGATGAGGCCTCGACAATGAACTTGTTTCGCCGGCCGTCGCCTCGAAGGGCGAGAGTCGTGACTGATCTGAAAGCGGGGAGCGACGGCAGAGGCGGAGGCGGGCGCACGCGGCGGCGATAGCGGGAGCGAGAGCGGAGAGCAGCGGTAAACAATAAACCACCGCCGCTGCACCTGACATAAGCTGACGATGGGAGTCTTCCCCGGGCGCCCGTTTAGCAGTAACACAACAGCGATGGGCATGTTTAAATTAACGCATGTAAACTCAAATGAGAAATCGAAAGGAAAACTCAAGTTTTCCTCAAGAATGTATTGCGAAGTCGGCTACATGCTCAGCGATGTAATATTAAAAATGAATGGAGAATGAATAACATATAAAGATATTCGTATACACTGTGTGCAATTTTTAATACTAGAAAATAAGTTTAATTTCGCAATCGTATAAAGTATGATAAATTCAACATTCAAACAACAAAAACAGTAAACCACCAATATCTATTGTTTTATTTCAACAGTAGCCATCCTCAAATGGGATTATCCTCTCAGCCTTTTTTAACTTAGTCGCTTCTACCAAAACTTCTAAAGAATGAGACTTCGCGAGGACATAGGGAATAAGGGAGACATAATCAGAAGGATATAAAAGGCCTATGCAATGTGCTCGGGGTAACTACGTAAGTCACCGTGGAATTCTCTCTCTAAAGAAGAATAAAATTAGTTGGCTAGGAATCCCTATTAGTCCGGAACACAGATTCTTGGGCAAAAGCTGCAAATTCCCCATGAAGAAAATATATATTATATAATATTTACCACTCATCAACGATTGTAGACCGATTAGTCAACACATACGAGAAAGGAAAATCACTACTTCTGAACGACATTCAAAATTGAATCTATAATTGTTTTCCACACACATGAGCAAAGCAAAAAGGAATAACATCTCCCGCACGCTCCAAATCTACCATACACTAGTAGTGTTGCGCGAGTTGCTAGCATTTAGAAGAACGTCAGAAACTCTCCACTCACCTCAGGACCAACTCCGCTAAGCAGCCGCATTCGTTATCCAACCCAGATGAAAGATACAGCAACACAAATCAAAGTCAATATCCCTGACCTTCCCTTACGTCCTTGCTTACATCACTCTGGAGGCCCTCAACGACGGCAATCTCGAAGCTAACTTGCAAAGCATGGGTTCTGCATTCCATGATCTGCTCTGAAGCAGTCATTATCTGAACGAATGGTCAGTAATCTATGGAATTCAGTTTCGTTATTTGCTGTTCCCCAATTACTTTCCATAATATATATCAAACAAAAATTCAATTGATAATACTAAGTATTCAGACTGATGCGTCTGATGTCCATTATCTATTCAAAAACCCATACCCCATAAATAACAAAAAGAGAAGAGATCAAAATACATTATCACTAGTTAAATGCCAGCTGAATAAAAAGATATTAGCACGTACTTCAGCCACATATGTAACGCCACAACTGCTAAAAGTTACACACAGTAAAGATAAAAAAAGCAAGATTCTACAATAATTTAAGTATTGAAATATTTCAAACGGGAAACTTGTTCGAGACATTACTTTTAAGGTGGAAATCTTCAATGGTTTAAAATGAGTCTACCCAAGGACGCGAAGAAAGTGGCACATGAAACACGGAAGTCTGGCAGGAGAAAGATATAAGAGACTCGTAAGAATGTTTTACGCGGATGTAATGGGAGAAAGAAGATAAAAGAGTAGGAGTGCGGAACCCGTTCAGAGGAATGCGTTGGTAAGAGGTACACATGAGTGACGAAGCCGGGCAGGACAGCAGGTGGAGAGCTGGCGTAAGAAAGATTGTCCTTCAGGGCTGAAGCCCAGACCCAAATCGCACTGTTTGCAGACGACACTAATCTACAAGTCCAGCCAATCAATTAAAATCATTAGAGAAAAATACATCTACAGAATAGATAACTGGTCAACAATTAGGAAAATTAAATTAAACCCAACAAAATCCACTGCCACAATATTCTCGCTAAACCAATTCTATACCCTTTTCCCCTTTACATCAACAATACAATACCACGGACTTCTCACTGTCAAACAGTTAAATACTTTGGGCTGAATTTAGATAGAAAAATGAATTGGAATTCCCATATTACAATCAAAACACAACAGGCAATATGTAAAATAGAACAATTAAAATGTCTCATAAATTCCAAACGCTTCCTATCAATAGGCAATGCTATCACATTATACAAATCGATAATCATACACTTAATGTTATATACTCGCCCGGTTGGACAAATTCATCAGCTACAACCATAAACTAAATAAATCAAAATAGATTTCTCTGATTAACAACTCACGCTCCATGGTTTATATATCACAAACAATTACACAAAGAAATTATTAAACATCTATCACATTGCCCACTTCTCAAATAATTTTTACTCAAACATCAACTCTATACCACACGCCATTCACTATAACCTCGCCCCAGCATACCCAACTCCAACACGAATTAAAAACAGAAACCCATTTAACGCCTTCCTGAATATACATTCGCAAACAATTGTTAACGGTTGGTGCTAATTGTAGCTACCTACTCCCTGTTGTACTAACAGTTGTAAACCAACCAATGCACATTAAAAGTGTAACTGAACCATGCATTACTGATAGCAAAAAAAAAAAAGCATTAGCGATAACAGCAATGAAACGAGAGACGAGAACGCACGCTCTACCCTTCGCTGTACACCAGACGCGACCACGTAGTATCAACGCGAGTGTTGTCAGCGCCAACTAAGGTGGCCGAGCGGGCAACTCGATTTAAAAGAAACGCGTTCGCTGGCAGAGCCGGACGCCCAGCGACCTTGCGGGCCGCGCCGCTGTCGCCGCCGCCATCACCGTCTCCACCCCCCCTCCCTCGCGCAGGTGACTCGTGCCTTGGCGCGGGCCGCATGCCATCTAACCCAATTCACTTTTAGAACGGAGTTAATTTTACGCGCTTGCCATACACCCTGCAAACTGGTCGACGGGCTTCTGACCTGCTTCAACGCCTCTTCCGCACCTTCCTTGCACTTTGCAGCGCCGCGCGCCGCCTCCGCATTGAAGAGCCGTATGGACGTTGGAATCGGTAACTGAACGACGAGGAAACGAATCGCCATCCGGCGAACATTTGAAAGTTGATACGGTCTCGCCATTTCCCATGAATGAGATGATCAATAGCGTACATTGGCATTCCGCTTGCTCATGTTTTCAAATGGCATTCTTCATAACAAACATGCATAGATCACGAGAGATTCGGACAGGCCCTCAGCAAACGTAATAAACATGTTCCAGATATGTTATACCCAGGAATATTACAAAATTCTAGCATCAATGCAAAAATAAATTCAAAATAACTAGTGCATAATTTTAGAACATGTCATTCCCCTCTTCACTTAAACGCGAACCGACATTCCTTGGTAATTAATCATTTCATCTACTTCAGCAAAATTATTTCTGGTTTCACAGCTGGCACCCTGACAAATTTTCGTGCTGGTTATTCTAAGAAAATATTAATGCCACCCATCAAACGGTAATCACCACAGAAACGTCTTCCAAGTATTCGTGGATCTATCGCGAACGTTACTCAGTTACAAAATGGAGCTGCTAATTACAAATTATTTCCGCAATGCCGTCTCTTTTAATTCAATTATCGAATGCGTAACACCTAAAAACAAAACTTGACAAGAATTAAATACATATATACAAGTTAGAATAACAAAAAAACAACACGAAATATAGCATAAAATGAAACAAACTGAGACAGACGGACGCTCAATAAACGATACGTGTAGCCGCGTAAAACGAAAACCCGTCCTCCCACAACATAAGGAAAAGAATGTCACGAGCATCTGACGAACTATGTCACATTCCCCCGACGCCTGCCATGCACACATTTAACTAGCATCACGTGGATTCGCCTTCGAAAGGCGCGTCGAGAGACTCGCCACAGATTATGCGTCGTCTTCGGCGCTAGCATTGGCGGTGGCGGTGACAATGGAGGTGGCAATGGAGTTTGCAATGGCGGTGGCGACGGCGGTGGCGAAGGCGGTGGCGAAGGTGGTGGCGACGGCGGTGGCGACGGCAACGGTGGCAATGGCAATGGCGGTGGTGCAATCGGCGGCGGCTGTTGCAATGGCAGTCAATGGCAGTGGCAGAAGCGGGGGCGGGGGCGGGGACAGTGACGG
>BOPP01000023.1:10885245-10951434 GCA_017312745.1 Gryllus bimaculatus | reverse complement strand
TAGAGCGGGGGCGGGGGCGGGGGCAGTGAAGGTGGCGCTAGGCGCAGCGCCCTTTCCGGACGCGCGCGTTACGACAGCGCCGTTGCGTAAGCGCTCACCGACGACGCGACGCGACGCGACGCGACGCGACGCCTCCGCGCGCCCGATGCGCCGCGACGCCCGGCCCGCACCTGCCCTGCTCTCCCGGCCCGGAGTCTAGCTTTGCCCTCACACAGCGGACAATAATTTACATTGCATTCGATTGCTTGCCACGGATAGTTTACAATTAATAAATTGATGGGTAACACATCCGTATTTTTTCACATTCCGTAGATACATTCATTCCATTCGATAGTGAGTATTAAACGAGCGATCTTGAAATCGTATACAACCTTTTCTCTTCTAATTATGAAACTTTCTTATATGTGTTTTTGACCTCTGTTCAAGGCAAATGTAATGTTAAATTGTAAATGATTTTTTAAATGAATTAATGTTCCTTATTATTGTTCATGTTTGAAAGACGTTACGAGATTGGTTTTGATGCAAACTGCGTATTTCTTCTTCAGAAATCACACATACACACAAGAAATATAGGCGTCATTTTATAGAGAAGATACCTGTAGAAATTCATTTCAAGTATTTCCCCCCTAATTTTTACAAAATTTTCTCCTCTTATACATTACATAGCCTCCAACCACCTTCCGAGTCCCATTTTACTTCCCAATAAATTCAGCTTTCTTGCTCTCGCTTTGTAATTGTGCCAACGCCCCTTGTTTTTAATCACACTTCGGTATTCTATGACATGAACGCATGCGGTGCTTCGTTCCACGACCGAGAACTGGTAATGAAATTCTCTGTAAATGACCAAGATGAAAAGATGAAAGCGCAGCGTGCTGCGATGTAATATTAATCACTAGGATGGAGAAATAGTTCATTTCCCTAACTATAGCTGCTTAACGCACAAGCAGGAAATAACAACTTGAATTCATTACTAGCAGGAAAACTGTTCAAGTTTTAGGAATTCTAAATACAAAACAACGCATTCAATTTTAATGTCACACGACTGCCTTCTTATGCATCACCTGAGGTTGTACGTTATTCCATCTCCTGAAAAGAAAATTCACGAACTAGCCAGTTAAAAATTTCTTATAAAAAAGTCACCGTTTGGTCTTCAAGACCAAAACCCAAGTGAAATGATCTTTAGGACATTAGCTCATAAAAAGCACTTCACTTTCCATCTAAACGACTGGATATTCCACTAACGAGCTCAAACACACGCCTCCCGAGCGCGCGCATAATCACTTGTTCCTGCATCCTGCATCCCCTACCCACGCCCGACGCTGGCGGTGCGACTTGCAAATGCTCAGGACTGGAGTGTGTCACTGGGCGACTGGCGACTGGTGGCACGGGCGATCCTATCGTGACGCACCGCTCACGCCAATTAGTCAGTTGCCGCCCGGCGGCACGCGTCCACTGCATAAAGAGCTTCTCTCGCCCGGCGCAGAAGGGAGGCCCGGCCGCGAAACCGGTTCCGCGCGTGTGCGCCCGCCCGGGCGCCCCGCAATGGCTCATCGACTCTCTTTACCTACACGTACTTCTGGAAACCCGTCTGCCTGCACCTCCGGCCCTCTGTCTAGCTGTCTTTCTGCCTGCCAGCCTACCTGCTAATCTCCCTCTTAGCCTACCCCCCCCGTGCGTCTATCTGTCCCCCCGTGCGTCTGTCTGTCGGTCCTTCCCTCCGTGCGTCTGTCTGTCGGTCCTTCCCTCCGTGCGTATGTCTGTCGGTCCTTCCCTCCGTGCGTCTGTCTGTCCCTCTGCATATCTCTTAGTCTTCCCGTCTGCCGATCCCTCCCATCCTCAGTTTTTTCACTTAAATCACACATTACTCTAATTTCCATCGAAAACTTAACTGCTCTTTACCTCCCTTTCAATCAATGACCCATCTTTCCGGATCACGCTCTCCTGATTGCAAGTTCTATTTTCATCAAACTCTCTTTGATGTGCAGCACTTCCGTGTTGTGACGGCGCAGGCCGTCTACCCAAGACCATCGAAGTCCGAGCCGCGCTCGGGCAACTGTGAGTGAATCGGCCCCTTAAAGTCAATCAACGTCCCGATGCTGCGGATAGCGGAGCACAAAGAGTTGACCGCAAATGCCAATAATAGCTTCGCAACCGCAAAGGAGACAAATGGCAACGCTGGCTGCACCAACAGCCGTGAAATATCGTGCTCCCACAGCAAGAGCGCGGGCGGTCCCTTTCAAGGGGGATCCTGGTCTGCCGGTGACGCCGGCCTTAAGCGCCGACCTACGATGGGAATAGGTGGATAATCCCTCTTCAAAAGTTGCGATCCTCAGAAATAGACCACCTTCGTGAAATAAGAAAACTATCCCTCAGGTTGAAGAGCCATCCTCAATTTACTATGGGCAGAGAGAGAAGGTAAATGATTTACATTAAATTGTACACATATTATATAACTGTGTAACTAACCATCGACAAGTCAAACGAATTCATTTAACTCTTATTACACCTTCAAGACAACGTAATGTTTGTGCAAGAAATTTCATCACACTTAGTAAGTTTATTAAGCACATAAACTGTAAATTGTTATACTTCACCATAACAGAAAAACATCTGAAAGGATCAAGTCACATGAATCGAGAATCCATCACAAAGTGAAGACACAAACATAGAAATAAAACACTGTCTATATCAAACTAAAGGAAATTTTCCATTTCTACACACAGAAGAATGGATAACAAAATATTTAAAACAAACAAACAAATTGATTAACAAGATAATACGTAAACGCCTCCGAAATGTGGCAAATTGTTGTTTTCTTTCTTTAATTGCGCTCAGAGGGGTCATTTATGACTGCATTTCATCGATCTACTGCGTACCTATATCATTGCACTGTCTGCTCCGAAAGTTGGCGCACAAAGGATAAATACATTGCTTCCACCAGGTTCGGATCCTCGAAGTCAGGTTTAGTAATCTTATATGCAAACCGATACACCATTCTTTGTTTGTTTCAGTAACAAATGCATTAATTCCTGTAGCAGAGCCCCGCGTAATTTGCCGCCACGTGGTTCGACGCGAGGGGGACTCCCCGATGGCGCTCACGCGCGCGGCCTCCGCCACCGCCGGCGCCACCGCCGCCGCGCAACGCTGCACTGCGCCAGAAAAAGTTTCACTCTCGGCGGACGCGTTTGAAGTCGCTTCCCAACCCTGAATGAGAAATTCAGACCTGTACCCTGGGAACGACGTACGGTAACCTCCATTTTTTTTTCTCCCTCTCTCGCTTTTTCTTGTTGACACTACGGTGTTAAACGCGAGGTGAAGCAAACCAAACAGTAGGACATTTCTTTTCCTCTCTCTGGAAACGTAATATTGTCTTTTTGAAACCTTTTCGCGTACAAATGCTATGCTGCTAAATATATTCGATTTGATCCAATTCATTGTTGTTTTAATTATCATATGAAACTAGGTAGGAAATGGTAGACAAAGGACGAGTCACATTTTCTTCTTAGTCCTGTCGATACATATAAACCAATGATCATCCTTCAGGGATTAGCGACTTAATCGGAACTGTCAGTTTGAAAAAACAAACGACTCTCCTGCCGATCGCGGTGGCCGAGATCGTTAAGGAAGTAGTGCCGTAGCGATCTCGGTTCGAAGGAATACGGGTATGAGTCCCGCCTCGGGCATGCTTGTAATTGTGTTCGTTCTACCCCCCAATCAACACCATATCATGTCATCTTCACAGTTACCATATCTTTAAATGCAATAGTGCAATAGTAGTAGAAATGTTAATGCGACCTTAAACAAAAAACAACACTAAAGACTCTCCGCATTCCCTTTAAAGTAAGGATTGTTGTAATAACTGATCATCCGGACTGTTCTCGGTTCCACCGTCGCTTCGCCCAGCACGCGACCAACAAAATCTGCGCTAGGCGGCAGCCAGCCGCCCTCGCGATGTACGCACCTCTCCAACGCGAAACGGCGCATCGCCGCGACCTGCGAGAGCCGCCGGTCCGGGCAACTGCGCGAGTGCCGCTGCTTGCGTGGAGGAGAAAGTAATGGCGGCGGCGGCGGCAGCGGTGCAGAAACGTTCACACGAGTGTCACAGTCGCGACGCTTGATGTCCGTCGTCGGATGACAATCAGAGCTCAATGCTGTAGATGGGGATGTTTTGAAAATATCGATGTTTTTATAATTCATCGACGTATTTTAACACCGATTTTTCGACATAGATTTCCC
Source organism: Gryllus bimaculatus (assembly GCA_017312745.1). Lineage (NCBI taxonomy): Eukaryota > Metazoa > Arthropoda > Insecta > Orthoptera > Gryllidae > Gryllus > Gryllus bimaculatus. The sequence goes on along the minus strand of BOPP01000023.1, from coordinate 10,947,198 downwards.
CCCGTTGGTTGTTAACATCGATATTTTTACGTTGTTGATATTTTATTTTTGAATGAAAAAGTATTAACATAATACATAAGTGTAATAGTTTTCGGAAATTCATAAACTGAATACTTTTCAGACCAAAGTAAGAAAATGAGAAAATTAATACAATATTTCGTGGATAATTGAAAACTATATTATTTTTGAATAATCCAATTAATAAATTAAACTTATGTTAATTGGCATAACCGTTTTTTTCTTTGTGTCATTAGATCTCAATTAAAATGTTTTAAACGCTACCACTGTCAAATAAAATCCTCTATTCCTGCTTGAATATTAGTAGTTAATAACGCAGTTGTAAACACGGATATTTAAAAAACATTGATGGTTTTGGGGAAATGTGTTATTAATATCGACATGTGAATTTTGAGCATCGATGTTTAGAAACATCCGTTTTGTTTGCCATGTCTCATCCCTAATCATTACCGAAAAATAGACCGGCAAAGCGACATTCATCAATGTAGGTCGCACAAATTCATTACCAGTCGAATGAGTAAAACGACGTTCGCCAGGACACCTCACACTCTGAATCTAATACTATTAAAAAAATATTTTCCTTTAAATTTTTATTGCCCCTTGTCAGTCAGTCACATGCTGAAATGTGCATCATTTTCAAAGCATCAACAATCAACTGCAGCAAACGCCGACAGAATCATGTTTGAACTGTATGATTTTTCGGCAATACGATTCAGAATACAGCCCATAGCTGGCAATGTGTGGCGTTTGCTTCTTGACATAGGACTGTAATCTACGGATGGAAGGAAAAAAAGACATTTGCTCTATCCTAGGGGAAAAAATTGCGGCCGTTTTTGAACATTTTTTTTGGGTTGTCTTTACTTCAAGCCTAAACTACCCATTTAAAAAAAATGTACACGACCGTTTCTTTTAAAATTAAGACAGTAAAGGAAGTAGAATTCTGAATACTATCAGTTCCTATTATTAAAAAATTCTCATTTTTCACAATAATCTGGATGAAATTCATACTTTGATATTTAACAGGAGTTTGCTTTCCGGTTTCTTTAAAATTCCCAAAAATTTAGAGAAATTATGCCACTAATAGCAATCCATTTTCGAGGCAGGTATCAAACATTAAGTGTCCCTAAGGGCATGAATACAAATTACGAGAGATAAAAAAGTTAATTTCATCTCTCTGACAGATGAATTCGAAGAGATTTGTAACAATAATCAACATTTTAACGCAGGATTTCTGATGAATTTTGCAATTATAATCAAATAAGGTAAACATTCTAAATAAATATTGAACAGTAATTCAATTTGGTGCACAAACACTTTATTTGCGTAACAACGATGCACTTTTTATTTCGGACCGAAACATTAGCAGATGACGCGGTCACAAACAATATGAGACATTTTCACAACTGACGTGTTCCCAGCTATAACGTTCAAATACCAAAAAACAAGAAGACGGGGCGGTACGGACAAGAGAAGTATACAAGTAGACTTCGCAGAGAAGAATAATACTCAACAATTAATATGTTGAAAGAACACAAAAAGACATTACCCATATTTTACCTTCCACACCAGTTCCCACTATTGATCTCTCCCGATGCCGTGGCTCTTTGCGTTGTCCCTACCCATAGTACTCGTACTCCACCCAGAGTAACATGACACTCTTTCTACATTGTAATCTTCTCCTTTTTTCTGACCCCTAGCCAACCCTTCGTCCCCCTACCCGTGTGCTACCCCTGCCGTCGCGCCCTTGCCGCCATGTTGCCTCCGGGGCACCGTCCACGCTGCGCTCCCCTCATCCGCTCCCCGCCCGCATCATGCCCATCCCTGCGTCCCGCCCGACTCCCCGCCCCGTCACGGACCAAGCAGCTCTAATCAGCTTACGACTCGCCGCCGCCGCCGACGCCGCCAGCGGCAGGCGGCTTATGCTAAAAGCAGTGACATGGCAGGAAAGAAACCCGGCATGGACACCTGCAGCCTATATTTGGCGTTAAAAGAGAACCTTATGCAATAAAGTCGCGAAAGAGTACTCGCTCGGTACGACGAAAAGAAAACCCTCTCGGGCGTGCTATCGGTAGAGGCGGGTTAACGCCGCAAAGAAAAAAGTACGACGACAATAAATAACCCCAAAGTTGAACCTCAAAAGGGAAAGGGCGTTGCGTTTAATATTAGTCTTCTGCTAGCCTTTGATATCACCGATTGAATAAAATCTAAAGGAAATGAAGTAATTACTCCATCGACGTTGGAAGTTTTAAAGCCATTATTCCTTTCGACGACACAGACCATAATTCTAGAAGGCCCCAAATGTACAGCTGCTTTCCACAGAAGTTAACGTCAAAGTTCAACGGAAGCCCTCGTAGGCGAGTCAAACACGCTCAGGCAATACACAACCAATAGCCAGCGCTTTCGAAATCCGGAGCTCTCAACCACCGAAAGCAGCTCGTTCACCCTCTATTGACTTCTTTTGCTCAAGCCGTCGAGATCGCCGCATCAAACAAAACTTTTTTTTAAATATTTTCCCGAGCGCGCTGCAAAAAAAGAAAAACACGTGTAATACGAATAAATTGCAGACGTTTTCACTTTTCTTTCGCGAGTTGCAAGGCACACACTGGGAAAAGCAAGCTTTACCCCTCCATTCGAAAAAGCCGATCGGCGGTCTCGAAATACACAAACACACACATCAGGAAAGTATTTTTATGAAGTCATTCGAATGCGTTGCAGATTCCTCAGATAGGAGGATTAGGAAATGTAGAAAGAAAGAAGTAGAAAAGGAAAGAAGGAAGCGGCGGGAGCCTGAAGCGAGCGCGAAACTTGCTCAACTGGATGTACACATAGTCGCCAAGACTTGAACAATATCGTCGGGTCTCGAACCATGATATAAAGCGAAGGTTATCACATTGCGCTTCCTTCAGAAATGGAGTCACAGTACACTTAGGTTTCGTTGGAAGCTCGAGGTAATTTAAAGGAGGACTGGGCGAGGGGAGGATTTAAAAAGCGGTTCGCAAGGTATTAGTTTAAGCGCTGATTATTAGTAAAGTACTCTATTCAGATCATCACCAGTAATTTCAATTCACGCTCCTTGAAATATTAGTAATTTCTTAAAAGTCTGTAACACCTCATTACTGAACAGATTTCTCGCCAAATTCTATTGAACGAATTTGTTAGATCATATCCGGACGTCATTTTAGTTCTGTCACATATATTGGTTCGGAAGATCGCAGAGTAAGCAAAAATTCGCCCGGGGAACTAGAGTATCACCTAACTTTTATATCACACCGCGAGAAGAACCGCAACACACATGTGTCCAGACGTCGGCATCTGGGTTGCGCCTCAGCCGCCAGGTATGAGCGCATGAGGCATGTCCGAGCTTGATTAGACACCAGGTGCTGAGCCTACTCGTCTCGTCTGTTTTGAATGTATTTATTATTGGTTTTTGATAATCACATTACAAAGAAGATATGCTAACAAATGTGTCAACAATTGTTCCGTATTCCATCATTACATACGTCAATTTTACATTATTACAATATATTTTCTTATGTGCACGTTCCATTTTTTAAAAACCTTTATAGTATGTATAATGTAAAATGTGACGCAGTTAGGAGTCATCCACTTTCGCAAACATAATTTGTCCCTTGGCGGATTGACTCCCAACACACAAAGACGGACAACGCCTCCACACTCGCCTTCACCACGTGCCACCCTTCGTAAACTGACTCGCCACCAGGCCGGAGGAGCCAGCGTCCGGCCAGGGGGCCACGGGCAGTTGTGTGCGGCAGCGAGGGCGGCGCGTAAAGCTGTACACACGACGTGGCGGCCGTTAACACCTGTTTGTGTGTGCGAGCGCACGCGGGGCGGGGGCGGACGCGCGGGCGCGGGACCACTGCAGGCCGGCCGACGTACTAACTGAATTGCGGTAATGTATGTGTGCCCTGGGAATGCGCGCGCGGCACCCGACTGCGGGAGGGACGGGGCGGGGCGGGGCAGGGCGGAGGATGCAGTTCGGCGACCGGTTTCCATCTCGCCCCCGCACCCCCCTCTCCGCCCCCGCCTGGCGGCCAACACGATTCCCGCCCTTCCCCCGCAACTAACCGCGATGTTTCATGATTTTTGCGTTCCCGCGGGCGTCGAGGAGGTGGGGGGGGGAGGGTTGAGAGGGGACAGGAGGCGAGAGAGGGGTCGGAAATCAAAAGGCTGAAATAGAAATTGTGTCGGGTCCCTGAGCGCGTTCGCGCCACGCCAGCCAACGTGCATCGCTGACACCGACCTATTTCACCAAGTTCCTTTTTTTTTCACTAGGCGAGCGCTCCGCTTTCGGGATTCCACAGGGTCGCGCCTTCTCGTGAAACAAAATGCCATCGTAAGGTCTGCCATTCCAAATGAACAGCGATACTTAAATGAATGAAAATACGATGTTTTTTTAATTCTGACTCGAACTTCTATAAAGCATTCCATAATTCACAATTGAAGAAATTTCCACACAGTGAAGCAGCTTCTTTGATGACGATGTTTCGAATTAAAACACAAGAAAAGAGATAACATTTAGAAATGTGTCACGATTTTCAACTCTCCTCGATGAACTTCAATAATAGAAAGTGTTCTGAAGAATAAAGTTAAATGATCTTATATTGGAAACAACATCCGATAAGAACTGAAAACGCTATATCCCATTCTTACAGCCCTCAGGGGTTACAAATGTTATATTCTTTAAGTTCGAAATATTTTAAACGTAATTAAATTTATATTTCTTTTAGTTACGGTTTTATATCCTTGCATTTTTCACTTCTCGTTTTCAAAGAGTAGGATTTAGTTTCTTCCAAGAGACACTACATGCACAGGAGAGCCCCTTTACAACGCCTACCTTTGCGGACACCTTTTTCGTAGAAAAGTCGCACTAAAAGATGAAAAAAAAAGTTGAAAACAAAAAGCGAATTCTTCCGCATACTGAACGAGTTCTAGCACAGAGAAAGGAACATTCCTGCGCATAAAAATAAAGAAATGACCGTCCAGCTATACCCCACGTGATATATTGCAGCAAAGAGAATTTCACTTGAAACTTTACACAGGAGGGTAGGAGCCATCGGATTATGTGTTCCGCGTGTTCCACTTTACTACACCGCGGAAACGACGCGGAGCGGCGCGGCGCGGGGCGGGGGTTAAAGGAAAAAGAGGCGGAGGAATAAGCAAGGCCATCTCTCCGCGGGGCGCGTTTTCAGAAGTGCGCCGTGAAACTTTCAGAGGGCAGTTCCGGGCGACTTCATTCGGATGCGCGGGGGCCGGTCACGAGCGAGTGGGAGAGGGGAGGGAGCGAAGCACCCGCCGCGAGAGCGAGAAGGAGAAACATCGGTTGCCGCTCCGGGAGATGCGGAGGTAGTCTGTAATTGGGCGGACACCGGGAGGAGTTCTTGCCCAAGACCCTTCTACAGGCTCCGACATCTCGAGTGTCCCTGACCTCCCACGTTCAATGCTTGCCGCTAAGATCCGTTACCACTTTGGGTAACACATTCATTTTTTTTTTCGAAAGACCTCACACTCCAACACCGTATTCCAGGCAACAGATTTTGTGTCATATTACTACGTCTAATAACGCTGAACGCATTCGAAATTAAGAAAGAAGTGTGATGATCCTTTCCGACTGTGATATTCAGTGCAAGTTTTTGGGATTGGCACAACGCAAAACCATTAAGTTAAGAGTTATGGAGTTATTTTATAATATTTGACAGAATTAGTACCAATACAACTCCTAAGACGCCTTTTAGTAATGGTTACTTGTCATCCGAAAATTAATAAACGAGTGACACTAGAATTTCAACCACTTACAAAAATACTAAACACGCCAAAACTTAATTTTTTGAACAATGGCAGTATAGAATTGTGTGGACAATTTTTTAAAGTTCTCTTCTTGTATTAGTCCTCACTTAGACTATCTTCTCCACGTTCAACGAGAACCCTCTCTCGCCTGTCGTAATCAATCTTACAGTTTTCTATGCCATGCGCAGATTCTTTTTAATATACGACTCTTCTCATCTATCGTAGGAGAAAAAATCACGTATCAACATTCAGATAAATGGGGTCAATCAAGAGGCGTTACTTGAAAAATATGTCGGACTGCAGGTCTCTGTTGTAGAGGATAAATGAACATCGATAGATCGTAATTCAAGAGTTTGCGTCAAATATTTTTCAAGTAAACTAGAAGCTTTTGAGCACCATTTCGCAACCAATTTATAGAATTCAACGTAAATTTTATTCTCTTATACCTTTTAGCTTACATTTTGTTCATGAAAATGTAATTATCAGCGACTTAATTGGGTTAATAATACCGAAATTAGAGTTAATAAATACTTCGTACTATGACAAGCAATGTTTCTCCAATGCTGACCGTCTTCGGGCAAGCCGACACGCTGAAAATCCATTTCAAATGCAGGTGACGGAGTCAAAATAATCAAGCCACTAGATGGATGCAATCTGGAAATTGGAAATCAGAGGAGTGGACTACCGCAGGCTATCCCGGCAGGCGAGAACTTATTCCATTATCCTGGGGATTGCCAAACAGACGCAGCAGCCTGTAAGCTCACGCGCAATGCAAAAGTCCCCGTCTTCCCTCGCAACAGCCGTCTGACTGAGCGGAAGACCGCCCCTCGCGGGGTGGCGACCGCGAGAAGACCGAGGCCGGGGTGAGGCGCGGGGGCGGAGGGACACTCAGACGACGACGCACCCCGAGGGGTGGGGGGTGGAGGGCGAGGCCCGCGCTCGCGTGCGGGGGCGACGGCCGAGGGCGAGGTCGGCGGCACGGCAAACGAGCGCCGCCGCCGCCGCCACGACGACGACGTCAAAGCCAGGGACGGGGAAGGGAAGTCGCAAAGAAGGGAAGGGCGCGCCTGGCATTTCGCGAGAGGGAGCTGGGGCGGCGCGACTTGCTCCACTGCCCAGCACGGCATATTATTTCAGCATACTTGGCGTTCCTTCATCAAATATGATACTCCACAGCACGATTTTTTTTTTTTTTTAGTTCTGCAGCTTCGAAGAGTAAAATTGCATTTTTATGTACAACCTCCCAGCACATTTTTTGGATATTATTCACTCATCATACTAATGAGTACATGTTAAAATGATTGTAGTTCAACATGAAATTTCAAAGATCAAAGAACCTGAAGTCGGAAACATCGCTGACATATGCATGCCTAGGACAAGTGCTTTGGGCAGCACGTAAAGACGGCAAAATAAGACAATAACGTTACCGTAAAACAACAAATTACCGATTCCTCAATTGTAATTGGCTATACTTAATGCTCGGCTGTAAAAAAAGAATAGGGCCCATTCTCTTTTGATGGTTAACGATTCCAAAATCCGGCAACGTAATTCGCAGAAGTTATCCTTTTATCTACAACGAGAAAGATTGCTTCATCCCACCAACGAGTTTAAGGGCAGAAACAAAACATTCTGGTAAATTGCCGAAGGCGGAGGAAAGTTCAATTCTGGCAATAAATGTGCGAGCAAGAAAAAGCAGCAAACGCTCGCGAAACTAGGAAGCAACGGTCGGGGGCGGTGCAGAAACAACAACCAAAAAAAAAAAAGATGTCGATTCCGCAGCACATTACCGCCCGCGACCCCTAGTCCGAGTCCGAGCTTTGGCGACAAATTCAATTTCGCCCCGAGTGATGAGAAGCACATGGCAAACGAAGAAGCCGTATCGACAGCCGGTGGGAGACACGTGCGCTACATATGGCGGAGCGCGACCTACTTCCGCGGGGGCAACAAATACATTTCTCGGAATTAACGATCCGTGCTATCGCCCCCAGCTGCCGACGGCATCTAACGGACGAAACATCGCCGAGAAAAACATCGGCTCCGCCGTACGGAGCGGCTTTGCAACGTAGTGTTAATGGATCATCTACAATTGGTTTTGGAGACCCACGCTTTTCAGGTTACGGTGCACCCAATTACGCTGTTTGAACACGCCAGCGTGCCGCTACAGCGCAAGTGGACATGGAGGTATACAACTGTCGTAAAGGAAGAAACGACACAACCTTCGCGCGAAGGTCACGGACAGAATAAACGTCTTCGCGTTATCTGCAAGGTGCCCCCGAGAAGTGAATGGCGCCGTAATTGCTACGTACAGATTGGGTAAGCCTATGAGTTGTAGTCTGACGCAAATTCAGGTGGGGAGAAAGTGAAGTTGCACTGGGGAGTGGATTAGAAGGGTACTTAGATTAATAGACCATTGCTGACTCCTGAATTATCCTAAGTATGGGAATAACGCGCGGGCGTTACCGCCCACGCGCGTGATCTTTCGGGGCCTGAACGCAAGCCTAGATTAAAACGAATCGCATGTGATGAAACTCACTATAAATATCAAGAAATACAAAGTAGCAAATAACGGCAAAGCTACCACGGCCGGTCTTTGTCTTAAGCTAAGACAACCTGCTACAATAATAAGCTCAGCTTTAGTTCTACAAGAAATTAACCGCTGCATTCCAAACTAATTTTATTCTTTCTACCAAAGTAGCAGAACCTTGCTACGAATACTACAATAAAATTTAATTCTCAACGTCTCCCCTCAACGCGCCCTATTACACTTCATATCAAGCAACAAAAAATTCACTTTCGTTGGGTCAAGAATTCTAGCGTAAAAACTGAGAACTCTCAACTGAATAATCGTACAAGACAATGTATTATGCACGATAATCAACTTCTGAGTATTATATCAGTTAACAACACAATATAAACAAAGACGATGCATTTTTGTAGACGTTTTCGATGAGGACACCCGAATTACAACCGACTGCTTTATCGCATGGAATAGAGATTGTGATAAATATTTTCTGGAGAGTATCACGAATATGACACTAGTAGACTATTCCGAATACAGACTATTCGCACTTTTCCTATGCAACCAGGTCAGAGTAACGTAAATATTTCCAGTATTCATAACAAAATAAATCAAAACAAACCCGCCTCCCACACCGCAACACACAACACACATTTACAACTTATCGACCGCCTCTTTCCGCTTCAGCTGAGCGTGCATTCTATAGCTCTGCGCCATTAGCGCGCAATACAATATTCCGCCACATTCCCGATGCTTGACGGAGGCAGCGCAACTCGCGACGCAGCGGCGATGGGAAGAGGTGGACGTTGCTGACGCGGCGTCCGCGCTAGTGGCGCTCCACCCTGCTTCGCCCCGCCCCGCCCCTTTCCCATTCCTTCTCGCTCCGCTTCTTCTTGCTACGCCCTGTTTCTCCTCGCCCTGCCTCAGACCAACTTCACTCCGCCATTCCTCGTTTTGCTCTCCCCAGCCCTTCCCCAACCCGCCCCCGCTCTGCTTAGCCCTTTCCCGTTCCTCCTCGCCTCTCCCGTTACTACTCTGTTTTGCCTTCTCCCGCTTCTTCTTGCTACGTTCCTCCTCGCCCTGCCGCAGCCGTACTTCGTCTTATCCGTTTCGCTCTCCAGAGCGCAGCCGCGCCCCGCCCCTTCCGACCCCGCTCTACATAGCCCTTTCCCGTTCCTCCTCGCCCCGCCCGTCACCACTCTGCCTCGCCTTCTCCCACTTCTTGCTATGCCCCGTTCCTCCTCGCCCTGCCTTAGTCCCACTTCACTCCGTCATTCCCCGTTTCGATTTCCCCAGCCTAGCCCCGTACGCCCACTTCGTTCTCGCCGCGCTGCGACGAAACGCCCGAGAACTGTTTTCAATGCGGCGCTGAAGTTCGTGCCAAAAGGGCTGGTCGCTCCCGACATACAGCGAATTACAAGCCAAATCCATTAATGGAATGCTGTTGCAGAAGCAGTAGGAATGGCGGCGACATTAGAGGATCATTATGTGGCAAATTCAGAGTTGAGCCGAACCGAAGACCGAACGAAGGAACTCGCACGTGACACCGCGCAGGGCAAGAAAAAATAGCGAAAATACCTATTAGTGGCATTTTAAATGAATTAAAATGACAAGAGCTTGTCGGATCGACACACATCGATAAGGGACAACAACCGTTGCATCGTACCAGGTAAATAAGGTTACAGCGAACGAAATGCGGAGAAAATTTTATTTTTAAAATGTTTAAACTAGATGAAAATTAAAGAACAAAAGTAGAAAAATGAAACGGAAATGTGGCTGGATTCGGAAACACGTTCTGAAGGAGACAACCTATCAGGAAGCAGAAGTCTGGAGTGCAGGTTCAGAAATAAACAGAAAGGCTGAGACAGCTCTCAAGGAAGGAAGTGCATAATAATTAAGAATGCGAGAAACAGAACAAAAGGCAAAAAAATAAGAGTTTATGTGGAGAAAACACTGAAGAGTGGAATAGATGTAATATCAAATGGCTCTAGAACAAAGTGAAGAACGGCAAAAGAAAGATGAAACAACGTAAAAGAAGAAATGACTGACAAGGACTTTGGTACGTATAGTAACTCTCGCGAAAGAGTGTAGTTGAAAACGATTTATCCGCAATTCCACGAGAAAAGAACCGCGACCAACTGGAAGGGCGTAACAATGGATGCGTTCTCCGTAAGCAAACAACGGACCGAGGCGAGGTAAATAACACCAGCCAACGTCGAGGCGCCACCGAAACCAGCTATTGTGCTGCGGCCGAGGCAACTGAGGGGACCACGCTGGAAGGTGAAAATACTGCAGGGGGAAAGAATCAGAGAAGAAGCCCAGAGGACTGTGGATGAATTAAGAGACTGTGTAGATAGTGATGGCGACGGACGTGATAAGTCACGACAGGAGTTAAGTAGCGCGAAAGATGGCCAATTAATAAAAAACTCAATCTTGGCAGAAAGTCAACCTGCCACAAGTCAATAGAAATCAAGTGAATTATATCTCGTCCCTAAACAAGTTTTGTCAAAATGAAATATTAAGGACAGAAATACGCACAAATCGAATGAATACAACTGACACGCGCAATTACATCAATCTAACATTTTCTTTGGCAAAACATAAAACAGTCCATTAACGTTTTTATCACTCACTGTGATTTTACACTGCACGCCTATTCTAAAGTCATTATGTACAAGCTAGAAACATGAATCCGCATCACAATTACAATACGTAATGCATTGTCAGTAGTCAGACAGTACTGGAAAGTGCTATGAGCCATTTACGGATGATAGGAGCTATTAAGGAAAACCTTCTTTGTTAATTGCGATACTTATTCTTTTTTTTCTTTCGACACCGCAATATTTCTCCTCGCGCCGAACAAGGAATATCCACAGGATGAGAGCAATTCTCTCCATCTATCTTCCCTGCGCCACCCAGTACTCTGGAGAAGACTGAGCAGCTTCTCTGGCTACGTTGCAGGGTAGTTACGCCGCTTTCCGACCGCTCGACGACGACGACGACGACGATTCAGCGTCGCCCCCGCCGCCTCGCGTCGCCGCTTCTGCTGCTGCATCGAAGAGCAATAACAATCAACCGTTACGAGCGAGGCGGGGCGGGGCGGGGGCGGGGGCGGAGGGGCGGCGCAGCTGTGGCCGCCACCGCGCCGCACGTACAGAGGCGACACAGGGCGTCGCGCGGCAAAAGCGCCTTCCCCGAGCGCACGCACCTGGCGCACTGCGCTGCGCTGCACTGCTCGCCGCGCCGCCAGAAATCACCAACATTCACAAGTTGGACCGCGGCTGCATCTGGTCCTGGAAGCTCCGCTTACTCCTGTACCAAACTTTCAAGTTTCTCGGATGGAATATTACTCGATAATTAATGTGTTTTACATGTGGTATTTATTTTCCTTTCTTACACACATTTTCTCAGAAAACACATACGAAAAACCCGCCTAAAACCAATAATCTCCAGGTGAAATTGTTTATCAATACGTAAACTCTATTAACACCTCCCACAGGGAAAATTGTTATTTCTTGCTTCATTCATTTAGTTTTGGTTACACTTCATTAATTTGAAAGTATTCCAATTTATATATATTTGGCAATTTAAAACAAAAATAAGAATATTAAATACGTTCTTCTAACGTTAGTTATAATATATCACACTCTATATTAGTAATTGACTAATCTTAATTAAGCTACACCGTGGTTGCGGTAATGGAGAGACCATTAAAAACGATTTAAATGATCCATAAATTACCAACAATAATCCAGACATAAAGTGTGTTAGCTCTCGTAAGTTGAACAGAAATAAACGTTAAAGAAGATGAGCAAACAACGAAAATGGATTGTTCAATAGAACACAAGAGACCAAGACGCAAAGCCTGACGAAAGGACATCTGTACGCAAAGCTCAACAGGAAGATAAGAAGCAATGGAAAAGATGAAAACAAGTAGACATACACCAAATTCAGAGCGAAACGGAAAATACCGCGGCGTTCTAATCGCGAAGAAAAATCCTCTGGAGCTCGGAGGTGCGATTCGTCTCGGCAACGGTGAAACGTAAGGCAGGTGGGGGGGGGGGGGGGCGGAGCGCGAAAGCAAACCGGCAAATAATAGCACAATTACGCCTCCGCTCGCGAAAACGACACATTTACTCGACTTCATTCAGCGGGCGGCGAGTGTATTCTACGGCGGACAACAGCCTTCAACTGCAGTTTGCCCGACTCGCATACAAACGCCGAACCAGCAGTTCCCCAAGTTTCTTACTGGCGGTGCGAACGCGCGCGTTCGAGGCTTGGAGCCTGGAGGGGGCGGGGGCGTGGGCGGGCGCAGGCGGCACGCGTTGTTCCGCGTTCGCACACACGCGGCGGTGGGAGCCGAGGGTGGCAGGCGGGGCGGGGGGAGGCGCTGACGGACAGAGCGCCTCTCCCCCGACCGCCCCCGCGCTCTCATCCCCTCGGGCCGGCAGCAATCACGCAGATTCAGTTCCTTTCGCTTCGTAATCGCGAGCAAAACGGGCGCCGCGCGGGCGGGGAGAGGGATAGGGGCGGTTTGAACGCGGCCCTCGGGCAAAGCGACAGAGCGGCGGCTTACAACGCAAACAACGCGGACAGAACGAACGGTCGCCAATGACCCGTCGCGACGCCCAAGTTAACTTCCTACTCACGCGGCAATGCCACGCACGTCAGGACACCCTTTCTGACTTCATCGTCTAGGCAGTCCACATCTTCAGGTCATTTGTTTTGCCTTCTCTGTCTCCCCCCCCTCCCGAAAAAATTACATATCCTAATTTTTTAAATTTTTTTTCGTAATACAAAATTTGAATAGCTGTTTCTTTTATATTCCTGTATTTATAAAATGTCTAAAATGTTTTTCATGTTAAAAACCTTTATTATTCATTTTACAAAATCTTCGCTTTTCTTTCTCGAATCCTTCAGTTTCCGTTTCAATCGTAAACACGAATATAATTAAACCTAAAATAAACCAAAAATTAATTTAATAGCAACTAATGCGTTAAAAGTTAAGAGAAAAAGCCCAACCAATCTTGAAATATTATTTCTCTATTCCAAAACATACGCGTGAAAATAACGTATTTATTGTATCATCAATTTTTTCTTTTTTTTTTTTATTATTTTACATAGTTTTTACAGCGGAACCAAGCTTCACATTTCATCCTTGGAGTGTAGAGCTCTAAAAACCAATATCACATCCAATACCACGAAAACTTTAAATTCGCTTACCCACCATTTGCGAACCCGTTCCATCGCGGTGTACCGCCCTACCCTCTTCCGACCTTTCCCCTCGACTCATGCCCAACTGCAGAGAACAGCGCGCTTTCATCCGGCCGCGCTGGCAAACAACTCGCCGAAGCAGTTTCCACGCGCGTCGCCACGCCCCCAGCCCACGCACACATCGCCCTTCGCTCCACTCTCGCGCACACGTCAGCCCCGGCCCGTCTCCGCCCTCGATGCCTGTCCGTCACGAACCCCTCTACTCTCCCCGCGAGCTCTTCGCGTCGGTCGCGCGAAACGCCAGGCGAATGCTCCCTGGCTCCGGTTTAACGTTTATCTCCAAATTTTACTTAGCACACGTAAAAAGCAAACGCCTTCTTACGGCAAATGAGTGTCGTGACGCTATTAAAAGGTCCACCGTACACTCGTCGGTGAAAATTCGCTCGCGAAAAAACCTGGACAGCATTCTTCTGTGAGATCACGGCTAACATTGTTCTAGCTTGACGCGCTCGTTAAGAATTATTCTACGGACAACGACCTTCACAACATCCTAAGGGAATGTAGCATTCAGCTTCGTTCATTATGTTAACAAAATGATGACTACCTATGAGAAGATAAATAATTTTGTTTGGGGCACAAGATCAATAAATTGAACGGTATGACTATGCTGTATGTCGCATATTATCATTACGCAATCCTGTCATTGACATTTCATGATTTAATATTTGGGTGCGACAGACGAGTACGGATAGGAGAAAAAACAGCTGAAGAATAGGCAAGAATGGAGGAAATATTATTTCTTGAAGCCGAAGTTCAAGATGGACTGCAAAGCCATTGATAATATATACCATAATAATAGATAATAATAATAATAATAATAATAATAATAATATGCAACATCAATATATTATGTCTTGGCTATCAGAGATTTAATAAAGGTGTTACATAATAAAGAATTCAATAAGAAGACAACCTCCCTACTATGTTAGTGTCTTCGACAAAGGCGGATGGTTCGTCATCCTTTATCAGTGACATATTCAAGGAATCAATCGTTGACATGCGTCATGTTGTTTTTCGTTTACCTAACGTCGAAGACAAGTGATAGCAGGATGCGTTCCAGCGTAAGATCAAGGCAATTTCCCTGAGCTTTCGTTCGGTTGCTCAGAGCTCTCGCGTTGTCCAGGCACCGGCGAATGGCGTTCTGGCTTCTTTTATCCATAGGCATCAGCACGAACTCATCGAAGAGAACATCTGTTACTGAGTACGTAATTCAGAATCAAATACGTGCATATGTAAAAATATTTATGTTTAAATCGTTTCTGCAATTTGTTATTATATCAATTAAAATGTAACAAAATTGACCGGCCTTTTGCCTTGTGTGATCTTCCGGTCAAATATTAACCACCAATCCTAACCTTAATTCTACCTTAAAGGGCACATTTAACAACTTGTAAGGTATTCCAAAATGTAAAACAAAATTAAATTCTATTAATTGAATGACATAAAAACCATGAAAAAATTGTGAATAAATGAAGTTCATAGAATAAAGCAAATAATTCGTTATCCTCTTAGACCATACACAACGTCATTATCATTCTTATATTTTTCTCTGCTCCATCACGAGTATAAGTATCACTTCTATCCTACGAGTCAAGTTATATTACCAAGGAAATGGATTAGAGTCTATAAGTAGAAAATTGTTCAAGCAGCATAAACTGGATAATTCACAATTATTCTCATAAACCTACGAACACTTCAGCAACAATTTATACCAGATGTGGCATCCGTGGTCAAGATAAGATTAGCTATTCGTCACACCAAAATACCCAGAGCTTAAGTTGTGTGGTCAACCATCCAGTAACGATAATGTGGTGACTCAGCTGCCACCTCCATCCAAAATTCCTCCCGAGCACTCTCAAGCGCCCGCCAGGTCTGGCATCGTACACGCTCGCACGCAAAGTTTACGTGCGCGGACGTGTTTACGAGAGCAGAAGGCAAGCGCGGGCGGGCGGGCGTGGCGGGCGGGGGGCGGGCGGCGGGCGCGGCGGGCGGGCGCGGCGGGCGGCGAGGCGAGCGGCGGGCGCGAGCGGGCGGAGCGCTGGCGGCGGGCGAGGGCCGAGGACCAAATCATTCGGGCAACGCCTGTGTACTCTGCGCCGGAGAATTGAGTATCAGGCTATGTGACGGGGGGGGGGCTGCAGCTAGGACGCGGCGGCGCGCGGGATGGCCTCGCACAGGTATGTGGCCATTAAAGTCTGGCTGGGGCCCCCTGTGTTCAAAAGCACCGGCGCTCTTCAGAGCCACGCGCTCCGACGCCCTGGCGCGGGCGGAACTCGGCTCGCATGGGCGCGTTCTTAGGCCTCTAGCCTAGACGCCCACCCACATTTACCCACTAAATAGGAGTGCAAAATGACAGATTTTTATTATTCATTTAGACCGCAATTCCAATTCATCCATGCCCAAACAAAATGAGACCATTGAGAACGAGAAAGCTTGTGCACTAACTACCAAGTTTTGTTTCAAATCGAATTGCCCATCTCTCCTTTTTTATCACACATATTTTAATTCGACTAAATAAAAGGGGCGATGTTGCAAAATTTGATAACAAAAATTTCACAACCGAGCCACAGAAACTATTTGCCATAGACAAACGAGTCCACAGATTTAATTTGATAATACTTAAACACACAATGATTTATCTCCGTACCTCTAGCAAATCCCTCATCTAGTTATGCTCAAGAGCTTAAGAGCATAAGCGCAGCTAGCACTATTGTCTTTCAGAAGTATTATAACAGGCTTCTTTCAGAATGTCCATGATTTGATGAACATGCACCAGACAGCTTGTAATTTAAAAAAAAAAATTATGTAAATATAGGCTATCAATTTCTGTTACATTAAGACTAGGAACTAGAAATTACTAGGTGGTGTTCGTTATAACATCGAAAGCTTCAAAATACTTCCACAGCGATTGCAAAAATCTTTCTTAACATATTAAATCTGTCCAGCGCACGGTAAGAAGAAAAAGATAAGATCTACAGGGACGTAGCGCACTTAAAATAACTATTAAGAAATCGACTAACGCGAAATTGCGGTGAATCGATGGTTTTTAAGTGTCTAACCCCACATTGGTCCTGAAAGTAGTAAGGCGTTCATTTTGCAGACGACCCAACATTAGCCCGCACCTTCAGTGAAAGGAATTTTAGCAGCGACCTACCAATCTTCTTAAACACGATTCTTAGAAGTGATTAAACGCATTTTTAATTAAGGACCTTTCTTATTTACCGTCATGTTTAGTCCTCTTTCTACATTCCTTCGGATTTGTGCGGCCCCGACGCGGGCAGTCTTGAATCGCGCTGCACCGTTGGTGTGGCGTGGCGTGAGATGGCGCAGGGGAAGTTCGCACTGAAGGCACGGTGGCGACAGCGGACGCGTGTGAGGCAATTAAGGACGGGGGGGGAGGGCCGCATGGCCGCCGGCGCTCTTACGTTAACTCCCTCTCCTACTTTCCACCTTCTGCCCTTCTTTTGTCGGAAGAATGCGGGGTACGTCGTCTGCCAAGCCAAGCCAGGCTAGGTTAGTTCACGCCACGCCAGGCTAGGCCACACCACGCCAAGTCAAGCCCCGACAAGTCAAGTACGTCACGCCACGCCGCGTCGCGTCGTTTCACTTAATACATACACTTCACTCAATCCACGTCGCACTAAGCTAATCGCATTGTTCTGTCTTCCCGCTAAAGCTGTTTCACCACGAACATCTCAAATACCTGCACCTATTCCAAGTTTGCATTCTAGCCGTGCTAAAAATTAAGAAAACTATGTTGCCCAGTTATTGAAAGTATTCAACTATTTACTAATCAATGGTGCTTAATTGAAAGAGTGAAGTACGAGTATACCAGCTACGTATATTATACTGCATTTCGGCAATGCTTATAGAATTTCCGTTTTACTGTAAAAGTTCACTATTTTTATTTTTAGATTCTAAGAGCCCAGCGCCATTAATAATTGTTCGATACAATCATCATTACTCATCTAATACACAATACGCGCTAGCCATCGTTCGGCGTCAAAGACCACATTACCAAGAGATTACGATGCAAATAATTTTTTCAATAAATGTTCTTCCCCCTCTAATCAATCACGAAATACACTAGAAAGCTGAAAAGCGATTTCAAAATCCGATGCCAGCATAATGTATTCCATCTCCGCGTCTGATTGCGCGGCGAGTTACAGAGCCCCTTCAACAGGAGGCGGCTTTCTTGAGACCCAAACGAGAGCGTTTCGGGTTCCACGGCGGCTGTAAAAGACAGCCCCAACTTTCTCGGCATTTCTGCAGCCTACATCCCCCAAAATGCATGTTCTTGCGTTTTAAGGACCTCTTGCAAACGAGAGTTTTCTCTTCTGCCTCCTCGCTGCGGCCACAAAAAGGAACGGTCAGGGAGAAAGGAGGCAGCAGCGCCTCTCGCGGAGGAAATATCGTTAAAAAGGATATTTTTTGAACTTTTTATACACGCGTATTTCTTTATATCGCTCGTTCCAGTACAGTGAATTAAACCTCTTTCGGTGAATTAGACTTTTCAGTTGTATTTTAAGTTCTGCAGTTGAAATCTATCTCCGCGACAGAAATGAGTTCGATGCGGCTGAGCAAACAGAGATGGAAATAACATTAAGGACCGAAGATATAAAATGAAATAAAAGGCGGCAGACCTCCCACAGCATTTCACGATCATAATCAGCAAGTGCTTCTGTTTTTTCAGGCATACGGTGATGTATGAAATATTACACATGCTCTAGAAGACTTTGTAGAAGTACAATTACCTAGTTGTGGTATCAATACTTCATTTCAGTAAATCAAATTTTGTAAATAAATTAATTAAAATTTTTAAAAAATTATTCCCTGAACTTTCTTTACTAGAAACATTACAATTTACAAATACACTAAACGTTTATACAAACTAATCGGACAAACATTACGAAACGAATTATTTTTAACGAGATTTCATTCAAATTAATACGAACTTAACTTTATTGTCACTAAACTTCCAATTGTAATATACAACGTACTACTGATATAACTGACTAATCTTACTAGTTATTGATTTACTTAATAACCTGATTTACTCATAAACCAAAATTTGAACCATTCGATAATCACCAGAATATTTCTACTGCTTCTGTTATTGTATGAAACCTTTTCCACTCATCCGTTTTTCAAAATCACGCAATGGAATGCACAATAATGTGTATGTAATACTATAAATGTGAATACGACTGTGCTAATACCTCGGTCATACTTCCCGCACACTTCACCATGGTCTTCATCTGCTTCTTCCAGCCATATCTTGCTCACACCCCAACTCAATTCTAGTCCCAGCAACAGTTGGCAATGTCGTTCCGAGGACGGAAACACGAGTTTACATTATGCTCGGAATATGTAAAAAGAAATGTTGCCAACAACAGAAATATTTACTGCCGCGGTGTGAACATTGGCGACTTTTCTTGTGAAATAATATTGGTCATTTTCTTACAAGCGTAAAGCAAGCATTAAGGAAAGAGAGATATTTTTAAATAATTATTTATATTTAAAACATTAAGGATTTCGTCTGGAAAGATACATGAGCAATCTTACTCAACTAAATTTAGTGATTTTTGTTTAAATAAAAAGTAGTTGGCCCCGGATGGGTTGTTTGCCATTTTTACCCAGTTTTTGTAGTATCCACTAAACTTTATTCAATTAAAAATGAATAGATTAAACGATTTCCTGTCACTTGTTCCTTAATATAGCGAGATCTAATCGATCCACTGAAAGCAGTCATTTCCTATTCTTCAGCATTCAAGCATTGATGTGAGGTTATAATTGGCGAAGCGGTAGCAGCGTGTTTTTTTCCGAAGCGTATATTTAAAGGCAAAGATTAGTGTGTGTGCGTGTGTGTGTGTGTGTGTGTGTGTGTGTGTAAAGGCAACGTCCAGCAGTTGTCTGACATGCATGTCCCTGCACAAAACTCAATGCTTATTATAACTATATTTAATACATTGTGCTTTCAAGTGAAGGTACTTGTACTAGGCAGTTGGATTTCATTGCCATAGTTCACTACAGCATCCATGTGCGTATCTTGGTTAATAGAAACAACTCTATTACTTTTCAGAAACATGTTTAACTCTGTATATGCAGTGAATAGTGATTGTATAGTTGCAGACTCAGTAAACCTCCATTATTTCATTACTCTTTGTGAAGAAGTAGTATGAACGACACGAAACAATAGTTTTGTGGTTTCTGATATTCCGTTTTGTGAATATGTAATACTTTAATGGCTTTTATACAACTCTTCCTTTTATGAGGCACGATCGCAAGGATCCAGTTGATTAGTAAAACCAACACGAATAATTTTAAATTCTAATTCTGTTAATAAATACAAATGTAATACGCACATTATTGTTATTATTATTATTATTATTATTATTATTATTATTACGAAAGACCAACAATATTCCATAAATAAGTTACAATGCGATTAACAATCAGGTCAAATTGTGATTATTATTATTAAGTAGGTAAATGTCCTGTTTAATTTTTTTAAAGACTTTCTAATACAATGTAAATACTGTTCATCTTTTTATGGGTCGCGACAATCGCTTATCCCCACGCAGGATAATATTTGTAATACACACGATAACTTTTGTGGCGATGCTCCTAGTATTCCTCCAATTCCTGCAACTCAATGGTTCCTCCCCGAGACACCGTCCTTCGGCGTCGATACCGGTGCCGCAGCCAGCGACCACGCGCGGCGCTGGCGGAGGCGCGTCTACGCCCCCTTCCGCAAAGCGCGTCGGCCGGCCTCCAATATATCGCGATACACGGTCTGTATTTGCGTGTCACACGGCCCAGACGGGACGGTGCAGGAAGGAGGAGGGGGGGGGGGCGGGGAAGAAGAACACGAGGAAGGGGAGAAGGCGGAACAGAAGAGGAAGAGACAAGACAGAGGAAGCGCAAGCGGAAGGCGGAGCCGGCGACGGAAACAAACGGTGCGACGTTAATTGCAGCGCTCACCGTCCAAAAAGCGGGGCGTCAGCATGGGAGGTGCCGCTCGGCCATTTGCAAAACACAG
This sequence comes from Gryllus bimaculatus, assembly GCA_017312745.1. Classification (NCBI taxonomy): domain Eukaryota; kingdom Metazoa; phylum Arthropoda; class Insecta; order Orthoptera; family Gryllidae; genus Gryllus; species Gryllus bimaculatus. The sequence continues at coordinate 10,926,541 of BOPP01000023.1, read as the reverse complement.
CAGCCTCCGCTTGCTGCGCTCGCGGGCGCAGGGCTCTGCGTAGGACGGGGTCGGATGCAGCCGATCATTTTCGGGAGGGGGGATCATAGGTTTTTGTGAAATATTAAACATGTTTGTTTTTATATTGCATATTTTTGATATGTAAAAATGAGCTAAACAAGATTACTGTTTAAATAATTACATATCACTAACATAAATATTTAAATCAATTTTGCAAACGAAAACTGTACGCCTTTCAACGTCCCCCACCCCTCCCGCGGTTCCGCCACTGCCCCCTTTTCGCTTCTACACGAGAAAAACAATCCCATACTTTCTAGAATTGCAATGGATTGTAGCTACTGTCGAGATTTGTCACTGGTACTAGAAGATCCGAACTTCACGAAACCCACCGCTCGGGAAAAACCTTTTGGTATTTTCGACGTTATTGAACAACTTTAAATATAGACTGATAAAAATGAATTTTTTTTTTTCCAAATAAATTACTCTCGGAAAATTATGTACCTATATTTAGTGTCCCATATAGCTCTCACCTTCGTAAGAAATACAGCTTGTTTCATTATAATTAGCAAGACGTACTAAAACACGTTACTCAAAAGTAATATTGCCCATATTCATTATCACGTTCATCCCTCAATGATTTTAACTAACGAAGTGAGAAGAGCTAACATCCTAGTAAACCAATTCGCAGAAATAACAGAACTATAATACACAGAAAACTGACAGAGGTAAGAATAATTTCTTAATTGAATGATAAATATTTTCAGAAAATTCTGGGTTTCAATCGACGAAATGCCCATAAAGTATCACGCCTGGACGCTTGTTAAACAAATTTTATTTGCCTAATACATGAGAATTAAGCCCTTCCTTCTATACGATAAGTCAAGTTTGTGTCTGCGGGACATTGCAAGTTATATTTTAAACCCCAAATGATTTGTGCTGCGGATTCCCACGGCACGACGAGTTTTACATTTGTCAAAACAGCAAGAAATATTCACATTGATGCAATAGAAACTACCTACGTCATACCTTTACATAAATATGCAAAGGTATGAGCTATCCTTACATATTTTAATATTCTTTCAGTTTCTTTAACTTAGGTGACTCCAGCAAGGTGCAGTTACTGACCCCCAGACCCCCAATCATGTATTCGACTGACGCCTAATATTTGACGAAAATATAAGTAACCCAATAAAAAAAACAGTATGTTGAACATACCTTTAAAAATAAAACGTATCTTCCGCCCCAAAAAATAGATTTTCAAAACAATTTTACCTTAAGTTCCTTTTAATTGGTAATATACAAAAATCGACACCTACAATATTTTGTACGAATTTTGCTTTGGAAGTACACGTTTTACATAGGCAAAACACTATTTAATGCAAATAAAACATAACTGTAAAATAAATGAATATTGATTAGTTTCACCAGATACAATAAGCTGGAAAAGATTTCGCATTGCAATTTGGATTTCGTTCAGGAAACCTAGAATTAACAGTATACGAACTCAATGTAACATTTGACATCCTTCAACGAGAAACATATTACAGTGACTTCAATTTATAAGATGATCCATGAAGGATTCCGAAATTCGGTGCGTACCCATGCAGCCGTGCCGGCCCTTCCCACTTTGCGTGTGCAATTGCCACACTATGAAATCACCATGCACAACGTCCAAAAAATGTAACAAACTACGAATCAAGAAATTAATCTGAATAATACAGATACATACGGTATGAATTGCAATTTTTTCCAGTGGGAATATTCAAAACTAGGGGGGGGGGGGTGACGAAACGACTAGTGAAACGATAACCATCTTAGCTTTTTGCAGCATTGAATACCGAATTAATGAAGAATACTCTTGGAAATGTTCCCTTTTCCAATTTCCTTGATTTAATCATTTTAAACTGTGTAAATCATAAATGATGGATTAATATCTCCGAAAAGGAAAGATATTTTTCGCAAGATGTCACCAAATTCCCTTTGCGAGAACGATTTTTTGGATCCCTCCCGTTATTTCGTAACATGGACATGTGGATCGTAGAATGTGAATCCTAGGTAACTAACTTGAATCCTGAAATGTGTATGTATAATCCTATCTCCATATGGAGAGAGAGAGAGAGAAAAGAAAAACCTGGTTGTATTTGTTCCCAGATGGCTCAATCCACGATCCGTAGACGAAATTAATTCCTGTCAAACAACAGACAATATGTAATAATTCTCGTGTCGCCTGTCCCCTCCCCTATACTTCGGTGACAGTCGAAATGGCGAAATGTAACCGAAACCTTCTAGAATTGCAATGTGTACTTCATGTAAAATTTGGCATTTATTTTTACCTACTGATGGTACGTAACTTAAAATTTAGTTACCAATGCTCGCGATTTCGCTGACCCCATCATGTGATTTCGATGGTCAATATTTTTTTCACGACTCTCACTTCACGAATTCCTAACCAAACTCCAATTTAATTCTATCTGCGGTTCTCAAAATATTTTTAGCATCAATTGGGCATGAATGATATTTAGATGTGATTAAGATGGTAGTTTGGGGAAGAGGTGGGTAATTCGCAATTCAAGAGTTAACTTGTTTCGAATCGCAAATCGCTTCCATCAGAAATGTCTACTTGATTAATTCTATCGAAAAGCATATAAACAAGAGTTGTTATGAAATTAAAACATCTGAAAACGTAACTGCATGATCAAAACTAACCGCTGACAAACGAACTCCAATAATTGGAATTATAATTACGTCCCGAAAATAGGTACGTAATCGTCACCCCAAACGTCCAAATACGTTTATATTAATTTGATTAGACATGTTTGATGTAATTCGTGAAACCCACACATGCAAACAAAACGTTACCATTACAGCATTTTCAGCAAAAATCAAACCAAACTTAAAAACGTTGAAAAGAGAAAAAAATCTTACTTTGAAATCTAAGACAGGACATAAATCAAAATTCATTGAAAACTATTCATGAAAGGTTTGCATAAACGAAACAGCACATCATCAACAAAGTTTAGGCGGAGGAAGAGAGTTTATTCATTCGTCTTCCCATGATAATCCTTGATTACCGGCTTGGTTAATTAACGAATTTTCACATAAACTTGCCAAATTCCCAGCTCGTGAACGCGAAAGGACATATTGTTGGGAGAAAAAAAACGAACATCGCTGTGACATAGTTCGCAGTGCCCGCCACTTTCCTATTAACAACTCGCTTTACTTTCAAAATCGTTGGAAGTGCACTTCTAATATGTTAATTCAATGATTAATTACTAATCAAGTTTATAGTACCCATGAAAAAGCGACAGCAACAATTATGCAACTTACTTAAACAGTGAATTGCAGAGTAATGAACCACATCTACAAATTGGATATCCTATTATTAGAATTCACAAAAATGCCTGGATCGACTGCCTAAGTTTACATATTGTAATAAATATGTAAATGCAAAGAATTATTTCAAAATATCTTCCCAAATTAATTTAAAATGGATAAATGCACAATATTCCAGATTTACTGAAATGCAAGAAATTAAGTGAAATTTATAGAATTCAATAAAGTGCATATATTTATACACATTAAAAATTCAAACTGAAAAATTTTACATACACAGAAAATAAAACTTGACTTAAAGTGAATAAATACAAACATTGTAGTATTTATGCAATAGAAATTCACTAATTTGCCAGTAAACCCACTGAAATGTATATTTTATAGCAAGGTTAGGCAGCCTACCTACCAATCATTATTGCTCAAATTCTCTGATAGTACTAATTATCAACTTATAGTGATTGATGCTTTCAACAATATATTTGCAATTAACAAGCTGAGAAACATTTTATAACACAATTCCCACAATTTCAAGTCTAAAAACACAAATAATAGTCTCTTTCAAAGTTTTCAAAGCTGCTTCCATTCCAAACAATATTCTTCATTTCCCTCTAATGAACAATCACATCCCATCCCATCCCCAAGTAGAAATTTGTGTATTATCACATTTAATGCTGATTCACTCATTTCATACATTTCATCTATTCAATAAACACATTGAAAAAAAGAGATGGAGTAAGTACCTAGAAGCCATGTTTGAATGACTGACTGTTGAGCCAGAATGGATCAATAAGTATACAAGAGGTTATGTTTTCAAAAAAAGATCTCACAGAATGATTCAACATTTAAAAACTTTCATAAAATCCTCATATAATTTTTAATCCATCGAATATCAAAAAACACTAAATACTTTCATGAGAAAAAATCAAAATACACCCTATCAGCACAGTCTGACTCAGCTCCTCTGAACTATTTATAACACGTGCAAGTACACACATGAAATTTTTCACTGTACAAAAATCAATAACATTGAATCACCTGTAAATCACACTTACCGGGTATGGAAGCAAAACTTCTCTGTTCTCGTCCATGTTGGTAATTTCAAATGTTGGTGGCTGAGGAAACAGTCCTTTTCCTGGGTAAGATGTACTTCGACGAAACTTGATTGGTGAAATGACCATCCCTGAGTGTTGATGATTGAAAGTTGGACTTGGTTTTCTATTGCCAAGATTTCCCATATTACCCATCGTTTGAAGAGGGTTTAAATTAGGTACAGACCTTCCTCTACTCCATGGTGACAAACCTTGCATATTTGCTTGATTTTGAGGGCCAGGTGACCAAGTATTTTGCTGCGGACTAGACCATGATGTATAGCTCTTGTTCGCCATGAACATATTTTGAGGATGATTTTGTTGTTGAATATGACGAGATAAGTTGTGAGGAAAATTGTGAGTAGCAGTGATAGCCCTTCGTTGAGGAGGCTGTCCTTGGGACTGGGGTAATCCAGCGATTTGAGGGCCTAAACTAGTATTGTACAGAGGATTTGGATTAGTAGGAGGGAAATTTTGAAAAGCTAAAGTTCCATTAACAGCAGGTACATTTAAACCGTGTAAAAGACCATCTTCCATGGGTCCTGAGGACCACAGGCTAGCTGTAGAAGTGTTACTAGAATTAATCACATTAAGACTAGGCTCTGACACATTGAATCCAGTTCCTAATTGGAGTGGAGTTGTCACTACCGGGCCGATCTGGCCTTCACTGGGCTTGTTGTCAGTCTGAACTACATTACCAATACTTCCAGAGGAGTTGTCATCTTCTTTGGTTTTCACGGCCTGTTCTCCATTAACGTCAGAATTTGGAGACAACTGCTGTTGTGACTTGACAGCAGATTTTTCGATCAGAAGTTCATCTTGCATTGCTGAGTGTTGATGTGATGAGATGGTATCCGGCACAGATGTAGGCGTGGTAAAAAACAACGATGTGCTACTGGTAGAACTTGCAGGAAACTCCACAGACGAAACAGATCCAACGCTTGAATTGACACTAAACTTGAAATCCCCCATTAGAACTTGCTGCTGCGTGTAAGTCTTGATCTTTGGGGGAGGGAGGGGGGAACTTTCTTGTACTCTCACACGCACACGTCCTTCATCTGCAACACCAGTCCACCTATGACGATCGCTAGTGACGAGTTTTGTTTCACTAGCCGCCTACTTCTCAACTCCACCGCCAGACCGCAGAGCCGTCGCTGATATTTACCCAGGGCAGGGTAAATAAGGCTTCCCATTGGCCAACTCGAAATCGCTATCGTTCCTCCATTGGTTGGTCGATTTGATTCAGTACCTCGATGGTAATCGAAATATATCGCGATCATTGCTATCTACACGGATTTCAAGACAACCAAAAAAAAGTGATAGAATACAATGAACTTTATTGAAATATAGTGGTTAAAACATTATTGATACATTTCACGAAATTCACTTAAATTCACATGGCATCCAGTTTTATTTTTTTGACACTGAAGCACTCATCACTCAAATATAAATTTCATAAAATGCATTAGGTAAGTAATATTGTATAATCCATTAATGACGTTGACAAAAACTACTCTCAACGGTCATATACTTTTTTAAAATTATTTGGACTTGAATGTAAATGTTTCATAGAGAATCCAAGAAAGTTGTACTAAACATAACCTACACATCACATTTATACCAAGTAGAAAATATTGCACTAAAATCACCAGAATTGTCCACAATGTTTCATATTTGTTGCTGCCCTACCTCTAAACACGTTACACCATTAGTAGCCTTGATAACAAATATGGACTGAACACTAGCTTTTCTTCTTATATTTGCACTACATCTTAAAAACCTTAGGTATGCTGTATCCTGAAAAAAACAAACAAGAAAACAAATCACCCATTAAAATGTGACATTGGCATTAAAATCCACAATTATATCAATATATTCTGAAAGTTGAAATTATAACAATTACACCATTAAGTTTTAAAAACAACCATAAACATCTCTGTAGGATGATTAATGAACACAGTACATTAAATAATGATTATTTGGTAATATTATTTTTCTCTGGAACTTGATATTATAAAAATTATGCAGGTATACTATTAATTGAAAATTTAACAATTCATCAGTTTTTAAAAAAAAAAAAAAAAAGCATTTATCCAAAACGGCAAAATGTAAAATGACATTGCTTTGTAAGTGCTGTTAGTCCACCCAACATCATAGCACAGTAATAATGATTTCAAGCACATTAAAAAATATCAGACAAGCATAAGTGCTTGAAGACTAAATTTCTAAGTTCTTGAAATATCATTACACTGGTTTCTATTCAAAAACCTAATACTGAGATAATTATTGCTTTTCTGATGAACCACCTGCAGCTGATACACAACCCTGCTATGTTTTGTTATAGGAATAAAGAGAAAATTAGAGATTTTAACCTTTTATAAGTGTGCAGACAAAACATAATTATTTCTATTATTGCTACCAAATAGAGTTTAAATGAACTATAACCTAACCTATTTGAAAGATAGTACTTCTCATCTTTAAGATAAATGTACTCTAAATTAAAATTCAAACACAATAGACACTTTCAGAGGCATTTTCACTGATACAACTAACCACAGTTTGTTGATTGATAGATTTATTAAGCTCTATTTTTGGTTCTCGTACGGATAACAAAAATTATTTGGATACAAATCAGTAGTGGCTGAGAAATTTGCTCATATAAATATTTCTAAAGTACCAAGTAAATTTTACTAAAAATAGTACACAATTCTGGAGATACAAAAATTTCACTGGGTACTGAAGATCACATCAATTTGAATACAAAATGGAATTCCCTAAAGCTCAAATAATTCAGTTAATGTGTTCAATGTTTCAAAAATAAAAGACTGATTAATATAACAGTTGTTTTCCTCTCAAACTCACAGCAATTTGTTTCTGCAAACACACTAAAAAATTTGCTTAGAATGTACTTTATTTTCTCAAATCAATGTTGAAACAATGCTTCTGGTACTTATCTCTTTTCTGAAAATTTTACATATTTCTCTCTACGAATTTTGCCCTGCATGCATCTAAAAAGTAATCATATAGGTATTCATCTTCCTCAACCCAGACAAAGTTTTGCTTAATCATTGATAATAAATTTACCATGAAAACAAATTTATAGAAAGAAGAAATGTAATGCAAGGTTTTCTTAAAATGTGAAAAATTCAAATGGGAATTGGTGATTTTAACATTGGTAAGAAGTGATCCATGCATAATAGTGCATCACTGAAATGCGATTTCCTATTTGTCTCATTTTTCAGAAACATTATTGTTACAGTATTACACCTATTCAGAAATTATTAATTTATTTCACATATTAAAAAACTTCTCAAAAACATGTTTCCCCCAGACATTATTATAGGTATTAAGAGCTTATAACCAATATTCATAAGTTCTGACATTGAAATGGCAATACAGTGGAAAAATTACTCCTCTAATGTGAGGGATATTAGAGAAAGAATAATGATACTAATAGCATTTTTATACATTGCAAGAAAGAGAAAGAAAGTTTACAAATTTATGAAACAATATAATTATTATTTTACCAGTGGGCTGCAGCAGCAAAAATGCTTCTGAGCAAAAGCATACAAAATGATTTTCCAAAAGTAGCATGCACACTGCTCAAAATCATCAAATCTATTTCTCTTATATTACACGTTCCCTTTACATTTGCAGATGGAGCATTGCGACCTGTTTACATGACGTTGCTAATTGAATGAAAATTGCATGTCTACAGTAGGCACTGATTGATTAGCTATGATATAGAGGGCGGTGAGCAGGATATAGGCCTACTCATTGCATACAAAGGCATATTAGAAGCAGGCAAGAACATAACTATTGTATAATAGATACATGCAAAAGAGAAATAAAAATATTTTCCATGCTTTTTATGAATAGTGTGTATTGTCGAGGACAAAGTGTTTTGTATTGCAGCGCTGTCCATAGGTATTTCTAATGGTATTAATAACCCCTGTGGCAATAGTTCATTACATTATTTATAATTAATTTACTGCCAGCAAGCTCTCTCACATATAGAAGTAGATTTGGTTTTTTTGCAGACTTCACAGTAATTACAAAAACAAAATAACCATTTTCCCCTGGACTGCCTCGACTGGTGTCAGAGTTACTAATCAGATGCTGTTAAGACATCGGCACTATCCATACATTCTTGGAGGTATTTGGGCCCTCACATTCAAAATAACAGTAGTTCTTAATGCTGCCATCTGCAAATGTGTAAATGAACAAGTAATACAACACAGCAACAAATTAAATATTTTAACAAAATCAGTCTTCATTTATACTGCAATAACATAGGCTAGTAAAGTTTACATACAGAACAACAGTTCATATCAAGAACATAAAAAAAGTTGTACACACAAATAGAAAATGCTTCATTGCAAGTGGCCTCTTCCTTAAACCCTTGCTTCATATTATGACAACTGTTTTGTGAGCAGTGATGCACACACTGAGTATGAGAATTCAGTTAGTACAAACATTATGAGACATGGTGGAATACCACAACCAATTATTACCATTTTTTAGTCAAAATCAAAATTGTTTCATTATTATGAGAATTTTCCCAAGTTCCTGCATATCAAAGCAAACCACACATCTCTCTTATGGCTTGAAGCGTCATAGCTTTCTTTCAATTTCTGCACACTTCAGAAATTAGTAATATAGATCATGAAAAAATTAAGCAAAATATTATTTTGGAGGTCCACTAATTTTTTTAAAAATGTTTGGGACTGAAATTAAATAAATACCTTTTTCACAAGAGACTAGCTTCCAAACCCCTTCCAATTTCTTGATTTTCTCTTTTGAACCATTGTATGTGTAGAGAAGAACCACAAATAATTACAAAAATCTTCATAGCACCTATAATATAAATATACTTGTATGTTTTCATATGAAACTTGCAACAGATGAGAAGCAGATGTGGGGTTTCTGTGAAAATGAAGATATTTAAATTAGTATCATTATAATTGTGGCAATTATATAAATAATTAATAATAAACTTTCTGAAGTGTATAGCTTAATTCAAATTTGATTGTTCTAGTTACATACAGCAGTAGGTTAATACTTTCAATTTTTAAATACAAGAAAGAACGCATCACCATCTTGATTACTAAATGTAGAGTTTAATGCTGACTTACTTAACAAGCAAAACATGAATGCAATCTGAAAAGGTCTGTATTTATGAACCAGTTGATCACTAATGTTATTCAACTTTTCCTTTTAAAGAATTTGGCAAAACATCTCAACAATGAAAAACTTTTTTTGATATGAATGCTAATAACAATGCAATTTAAAATAAAGTTTTAATTTGAAGAGTCTAACTTTAGAAGACTCCAATATGCCACATAAAATAAGGCATTAACTAACCAAAAAAAAAAAAGGGGGAGGGGGAAACATAACTCATCAAATTTCTCATTTTTAGTTTTCACTTTTGACTGAAATACACATGAGCCGTGATGTACTTGCTTCATGAACACTTCAACCCAATTCCAACTGGAAATTTCATTTAAGTCACATCTGGTCATTAACTTTTAAGTTAAAAATGCCCCAATTGCTGGAGATATTTACTTTTATTCTGTCAGTGGCTGTTTCTTGCAAATTGAGTGAAGTTAATGTACGCCATGCATTATCCAGAAGTACTCAGAAATATGAAGTGTACATGTCAATTACCATGGAAGGGATGTTTAGGGATTAATCTCCTTTGGGAATTTTGAATTTAGAAGGGAGCAAAACTTCTTTCACAACATTTTGACTTTAGAAAGAATTGTACGTAAAAGCTCATAAGCTACGTGATAGTAAAAAACCTAGTTAAGTATCTCACTTCTGTGCCAGGCTCCTATAGTACCTCTCAAAACAGAAACAGATGAATGTAAAAATAGATGCAAAATTAAGTACATCTTTTATATATTGTTATCTATTAATGAGTTCTATTGGATATTATCAAACAAAACATGTTAATATTTCTCTTCATATCCATTTAAATATTATTTCACAGTCACAGAAACCCAACCAAGGGATATTATATTTCTTAAAAAGAAATGCATTATAAGTCATTAAACTTAATGACAGAATCTCAAGCATCCCTTTTCATTGATTATCAATCAAACTTGTGGCAATGTTTGAAAACACTTCAAACTGGATTCATGAGAAAAGAAGCCCCTCATTAAATATTGCTAATTGAGCAAGGACTATTCCCATAGCGGATGCTTCAAATTTGATTAACTAGGAAATGAAAATTACTGCTATCATGAAAATGCAAAGAACCTCAAAATGCATTTATTGATATGTTTTGATCGATAATATCCAATTGAATCTATTGTTTAATTTTAATCGTATATTTTTAAAATTATTTAATTTTTTCTTAAAATACTGAATTGAATCCTTTCAACAGTGGTTTGCATTGCCAGAAAGGAAATCAATGATCTAGTATCTAGGAAATACTTTGCTTTACATCTTGGAAAAAAGGGGAGCAAATTACCAAATTATATTAAGGTATGAACAACTACAAAACATCGGTTTAACTACTGAGAAGAACACTACTTTTTATTCGTGATCCATTTTAATTTTCCATAATATACACACAGGGCTCAAAGAAGAAGCTACTGGTTTCACAAAGGCTTTCTGTAACTCAAAAGCTAAGTATGAATTAAGCAATAGCAACGGCTTCAATTTGGTCACACAATGTTTTTTCCCCCACAAATTTAAGGAGTAAGGATTTACAATGAACTTTGAACCTTATGTCATGAAATGTTCCAACACATGTTCAATTACATTCATCACAATGAACATACATTTTTGTTCATGTAAAACAATATTTACACAAGGTTTACAGTTCCACTCACAAGTAATGAACACGGTTTCTTCTTTCTACCAGTTGCACCTCTTTCCATATCACTTCACATTTCTATAATTACATTTCTCACTATTGTTAGAATCCTATTTCAATTTTTATGATATATTCATTAATAAATAATATCATATGCCTATTTTATATATTCTATTGGCTGCTTTTGAGAAAATACAAAATTGTCTGAATAGACATTTTGAGCATCCTCTCACAAATGTCTTTACTTCACAAATCAAATGATCTAGCATTACCCACAGAGTCAAGAACAACATGATCTGTGTCTTATCAAAATTACAATTCACTCTTTATGCAGCACAAATGAACACAAAAGTATTTTACCAAAATGCTTCCTTTTCAGAATATTTTAATTGTAGAAACAGTACATTGAAATGTTCACAGAGCAGACTTCCACAGTTGTAAATTTTATAGATATTTTTACATCATCCTTCGCTACTGAGGTGACAACAGTCATAACGTCTCTTTTTGCCCATAACTGAGCCACATTAATAACTTTAAAAATTCCATATGACCAAAAATATGATTTATTACAACACGTTTTGGTAATGCCAATACTTAAATTTTCACATTAGATAGACAATACATAACAATAATAATAATAATAACAACAATAATTAATACTTATACCATATTTATTCATCCTAAAAATGAAAAATTAATAATTTAATTTTTTTTAAATAAAAAAAAGAATTATTAACAATTCACAAAATACAGTTCCTTCCTCTCCATATCAACAAAAGAATTCAGAAAGCACAAATGTAAAGAAGTTCGATTGAGACATTTGTTGGGAAATAATTTGACAGGAATACAAAACTTCATGGACAAGACCATGGATAAAGCCAAAAGTAACACTAAAAAACATAAACTTATAAACAAATGAAAAATAACTTATAAACAAATTTTACCAAATGAAATCAAATTTGCAATTAATTAAAAGGTCTTACATTCATTTTATAAGTTTACTTGCTCTTTTTTCTTTCTTCCAAAAATAAAAGAAAAAAGTTAATTACCATTAGTTTCTTAGGAATGCTTTGCAGCAAAACCACATCAGGAAGATGAACAAGTAGCAGCTACTCATTTGCCTGCACCGATCATCTGAAACATGACACAGATTGGATAATAAAAGTCAAGGTTGATCCCTGGATTAATATCAAAAGAACGTTGAGTCCAGTCATAATTTAAATTTTTTCTTAATAGGCGTTTCAATCTCTATGTGAGAGATCCTCTTCAGTATGTAAAATATCCAAAAATACAAAGTTGTTATAACACTTAGAGATCGAAACAATTATGATTGAAGTCATCAATTATTTATAAAACATTAATTAATATTTTCATACCTACCAAGCGTGAACCACAAAAGCAATTCAATAAAGCAAATCCAGAAAGCAATTCTCACACAAAAATTATATCTACATAAACAAAATTGGAATGTTGCTTGTGACTTCAAAATAACCAACTTATTATTATCTCATTTGCTTATTTAGAAAATATAAAAACCAGTTCAATTGTTTCTATTGTTTAAGTGTCTCTGTCTGCCGGGAGTAAATACTGGTAGGCATAAATCTAGTGTTTCCAAATGGAGTTGGTATCGACTCCCTGGAGGCAGATATAATTTTGAATGTTTTAGTTGAATCAAGGGGTAGATTGGGGGTCAATAGCAGTATATGAACCAGCGATTGTTAGGAAGTATAATCAAGATCCCATTGATTCAAAAAAATATTAAATGAACTTGATAAATAATTGTTTTCCGAAGCAAGAAAATATAAATATAATAATAAATTACAAATTCACTTCTTTTTTCCTGCCATTCATCCTTAAGGTAGGCTGGGCAACCAGTGCCCTACACCGGTCCCCCAAAATAAAAGACCCTACGAACAGACATCAGCAAAGAATAAAACAAATCGCACTCCATGCGTATTTTCTTCATTTCACTAGCCATATTCTTATAATAATATAATTTCACATTAATTGCAGATAAAGGCCACATTTTGATTTCCAAGAAATGAAATAGGCAACTGCTTAGAAAGCCTAGAAAATTTGGCAAATTAAAATATAATTACATATTCACAACGATACTCATTCGCTCCCTTCAAGATGCACTGGAGAAATGTCGTAGTCAATTAAAAAAGGCTCAATGTTTTGTAACCATTTTACAACAATGGAGATTAGAACCGGTTACTTAGAAGTAGGTGTCTTTTATTATTCAAAATCTAGATATTACCAAAATTACAAAATTGCTATCTTTGAGACATGTCCCATTCTTTGTATTATGACTATGTTCATGGTATATCGTAGAGAATAACAAAAGGGGGTTGATGGAGCAAACAATTCTTTTAAAAGAGGTCAATAAAAGAAAAATAATGGGAATCCCTGGCCTAAACTGATTCCAAAGTATTTTTTAATGAAAACAATTTTGCTAACTATGGATATTGTCACGAACGTGGCAGGGAAGACATGTAGGGATAGGACCAGGCACAGCCAGGCACAACAAGAATAGTAGAAAGGACTGGAGTGGTTTGGGGTCTTGGGTGCAGAGTAGGGCAGGCCGCAGCAGGGATACACTACAGATAGAATTAATTCCTTTTCCCATCCAATAGACATTTATGACAAATAAATACTTGGGCAATTTTGAAACCCAAGCAAGTTTCAGTACTTAAGATAATACAATCATTTTTAACTATTGTTCAAAGTTCTCATAAGGGTATCAATTTAAAAGTAAGCCAAATTCAAAACTAAATTACCTTCAGAAAATGGATTACCAACTTTGTTGAAAAAAGCTCAGCAATCTCCAACTCAGCTTCATAGGTACAAATAAAATAGTACTGAAATCAAACAAATTACTCAATTAGATAAGTTATTTTCAAATTCACACAAAATTTATAAATATTTCAATATTTCCTTAAGAAAATATGATTGTCAGTAAAGTGAGTAGCAGGACGAAAAAAAAAAAAAAAAAATTTCACTTCACAAACATTCTTCAATCATGTCTAATTTAAAATTAAATTTAAATTGCAACTACATATTGTCATACCATTCAATTATTAGATACAAACATTTTCTAAAATCTTGAAATGATTAAGAACATTTTACACAAGCTACGGGAAGCAAAGAATACACAAAGCTATGGAACATCAGCATACAAGTGAATCTAACTAATTTCAAAAAACTTGTTTTGAGGCAAATCAACTTCATAATTCTGTCAAATTTCTTTTCTCAATGTGTTTTGGTAGCTAAGAGAAAACTTTTTTTTAACATACCCTTCAATATGTATTTTAAAAAGAAGTTCAAAAAATTGAATTCTCCAGTACATTTTTACTGTTTAGTGACTTGGTGAAAAATGAAATAATCAATAATTTATTTCACCAAAACCCCAGAATATCAATAATTTCACTATACAAAAAAATAAGACAAAATGTGATATAGTGATGTAAATTTCTCAAAAACATTAAAAATTGACTTCGTGAGTTTCACTTGATTACTGAGGAGAGACGGAGTCATATCTACATAGCAAAATCAATTTAAGAGCACAACTGTCATTTTGTTCTCTAATTGTTTGATCACAGTGATGATTGAATTATTAATACAATTCTTTACATCATTTATTAGAATACACATTAAAAAACTCAATATTTACAAGCACAAAAAATATTACATAATATTGTAATACCAAAAAATCTAAACATATTTAGTAAAACTCTCGAGTAAAATACCAAAGGCACATTTCAATTTAATTTCTTGATTTTGATGAAATTTTGAAAAAGAGAAAAAAAGAAAAAAAATGGGAATTTAATGCAAATTTTACTTGTATGTGTTGCATATTTAAATAGTACAAATAATGTAAATACATAAAACAAAATAAACATGCTTTGTTGACATTTCAATTTATGGGTCTATAAAAACGAACAAACTGGAAGAGTATAAGCAATTCAATTTCCAAAAATATGCATATCAAATTTAAGAAAACAAACTGCAATAACTTGAGATAATACATTTTACAGTTAATGATAATAAGATAATAAATAATCATAGTTAATGGAAAATTTCACAGTTTGTCTCATCCCACACTAAAGACATGGGGAAAATAATTCAAATTAATATAGCAAAAGACATAAAGGAGAGATTCCAGAGCTTAAGAAAATGTATTCAGATTGCACTTTGCATTTGTTTTTACTTTTTTTTTTTTTTTACGTGAAATAAATAACTAGCAACCTGTCAGACAACATCTCTGACCAACTTCCCTGCCTTAATCCACATACATAAGGAGAGAAAATTCCTCTTTCAAAGTTCTTACCACACGTTTCCGACGTATCATGAGGGTACATCATCAGGCTAGGTCGTGTAGGTCCCGAAAAGCTGTTTTAACTCTTTTGGATGAACTTTTGGCTACCCATTTTCGTGTAGGTCTAGGACTACTCTTCGACATTGACATACATGTGGAAACCACAAAACGTAAGCATTTTTCAATCCAAGGCCACAATGATATGCACACATTTTCGCAACTGCAAACAACTATATTCAAAATTATCACGATTAAACATATAATTCCTTTAGGTACTTGCAAACTAACGATCAATTCTCATTAATAGAAAGTCGCACAAAACACAACACAACTTGACAACGCAAACACAAAACAAACAACGTCGTAACAAAAAGTGTATTTAATACGTCACTGGGACCAATTTGTAAAGAATTCGATGTTTTCAAACAAGAACGACCAACAAGTGGCAAACGTGGTGAACTGACCTCAATAGCCATTGGGGAGGGGGGTCGGGGGAAGGAAGAAAAGCAAAACAAAGGGGCATATTACGGTAAAAGGACGCAAGCTCTCTCTAGGAAGCAATGGTAGAATCTCCGCAATCTCGTGGTACGACTTTCAATCGGCAGAGGTCAAAAGCATCGTCGCAATCGAGGCGGGGAAATTAACAGCGGGTAATGTGAAGGCTCAAAAGTGCTCAAAACAGGAAAATGATAATAATATAATAATAATAGAATATTATTATAATAATATAATAATAATAATAGATTAGAATAGAATAGTTTATTTTCCATCAAATTTGCTGTGGGTCCTCATAAGTCGACTCAGGTGCCTATTATTACAGAATTGTACAGTATTTAATTCATAATGTTGACATACTATAATTTTACCTAATATAATTACATAAAACCTACTCTTATGAAATATTTTACCATAAATAATTAAATAAAAAGTTAAAAACATAAAAGTCCTACTTGTAACAATTGCAATATTGGGTTTTACAGTGACATAATCTATACCACAATTAAAACAATGCTTAACATTTCAAATATTTTTATGAATATTTATAAAGTAACAAAATTGAAAATACATTATAGTTTTACCTTTTCTATAAATTGTTTTAAAGTTTGCTCTAAGTCCATATACTTACAGTTTATGTAACAGTATATTTTTAATTAATATATAAAATCACATTGATAGTTGTATGTTCTTATTTCTAATATAGTCAATTAGGTATAACACGTACCAGTACGTATACCAAAATAAAAACGAAATAATTATGTAACTATTCTAAATACAGTGTTTACACATAAATATTGGTTTTCTGCAGTCCTTAAATCTCATTAAAGTATTTATTTATGGGTCTATTTAAGTGTTTTGTAACCATTTTCAGTTCTTGTTTGAATTTATTAAAATTTGAACACAGTTCTAGTAATAACAGCAACAACAAGGCACTAATGTGCAATTTCAAGTGTTTTATTTGTGTTTATTCTTTCTCATATTGTGATAAATATTGCCCTCTTCATACACTATACCAGATGGTATCTGTCACACATTTCTCCAAATGTATGGGTCAGGTACTTTTTCACATGGGTCATGGAAACTTCGTTTCATATATTTTGTAGTGGAATCTATGCACCGGCTATCGTGACGAGTCTCAGTTCACATTCGGTTCTGTCACTGTTCGCTTCTGTCCAATTTCGGTTTATCATAGCGTCTACTGTGTATAATTCATGCCAGATTTCATATTCTTTCTCTTTCCGTTCCCTTATCACTGATTCCGATGCTTTCGCACTGGGGAGTAGGATTTGGCATCTTCGATCGGTAGTGTCTCACTCATTAGTACATATACTAGTCTCTTGTTATTTAAGGTCGCATCAACATCTAGGTCATTTAACGGTATGGTTACTGAAGTTGAGATGATACGGTGATGAGAGCAAGTGAAAGGACGAACACAAATACAACCACACCCGAGGCGGGACTTGTACCCACGATCCTTCGGTCTGAGATCGCTACGATTAGTGCTACGGTACTACTGCCTTAACGATCTCGGCAATAAGGACCAGCATATACTAGTCTAGAACTTTTACTTTCCCGTATACGTAAGTAGTTCCTGTAGATTGCTGAGTACGTGGCAAGTCCGGCCGAGACCTAAGGAAATGGAAAACTAATATTGGAAATTCTGTGCCATTCTGTTGCACCACTAGATACTTTCCCGTGTACGTACGTATATACGGAAAGTTATGTAATGCTGCGAAAAATCGACTTCGAGTTTCCAACGGAAATACAAGTTTTGGGGTCCGCTGATACCAAACAAGTGGTTCTTTTCATAACGTCCATTAGTCTGTCTGTCTGTGAACACTACTAGCGCCTAAACCATGCGTAGAATTTTTTAAACCCCTGTCCATCTGGCTCGAGACGATTTTGGAAAACATTCTTTCAAATTTGGGGGGTATTTTACAAGAATCCTTCCGAACCTTTTCAAAATTTTCTCAAAAACAGCTCCAATTTTTTTCTATAAATATCTTGTAGAATAAGGGAAACATACACTTATAAAAGTGATATACGTTCGATTTCCACGGTTAATTCTGAATTATCGAAAATTTCAGAAGAATGATTTTTTGTCGGTGTCTTTCTACAACTACAAAAGTAAAGATAGAGATTTTTTCTTCAAATAAAATTTGTTCTCCATAGCGAGTTCTTTCATTAAAGTCATGTACATTTTTTTGCACACTTAAGTAGTTTTTGCGCAACATAGGGTGCAATATTTGCAAATTTTTAAAATAACAGAAGCAAGATTTTCTCAAAAACGTCAAGTTTTTTCTTTAAACTTTTGGTAGGGATAGTACTAAATTCAGGCTATAAGATGACATATACGCCTCGCTTTATTATTTTTTTCCAGAATTACAAAAATGTATTTTTTATTTGTCCCTCGCGTTATTAATATTTAAAATTAGCGGCAAATACTTCACATTAATGTATTTATGAGTAAATGTGTTTCAAATAATGTCAGATAAACTTTCCCGAAAACGCAACTATTTTCTGTGAAAATAGCTCAAAATTCCGCATTTTCAGATACGCTCAAACGTCACGGCTTCAAAACGGCTCCAAATGTTTTCTTCAAACATTTCGAGTGGATAGTGGTAATTGAATTCTTTAATACGACGTACAGTTAATTTCGATTTGTTTTTCAAAAATTACAGAAGTTCAAAATTTTTTAAAGATTTCTCACGCCGTTGTTAGAACATTTCCAGCAATTTGTAAATACTATTGTATTTATGAGTTAAAGTACTTAAAATGACTTCAAATTAAGTTTCACGAAAACTCAAATATTTTCTGTGAAAAAGAGCTTCAAATTTCCAATTTACAGTAGCGCTTAAACGAGTTTTTTAGAAACGGCTCCAAATTTTTCAAATAAAACTGCCATTAAGACGATGTTTTACTGTTCTTTAATATTCATAAAATAACATTTCCGTCTATTATTAGGAAACCGAAAAATTAAGAAAATTTTTAAAAAATGTACTTTGGGTGGTGATAGATGGCAGCAGGTATGGTTATGTGGCAAGTTCGAATAGCTAGTCGAGACCATATGAAATAGGAAACTAATAAAGGAAAGTCTGTGCCATCCTGTAGCACCACTAGTTCTTTTTGGCCTACCGGACAGTTGTCTCAAACACTGGAATCTACTACATCATTTACATCTATTACATTTTTTCCCCAATGACAAAAAAAGTTTTCTGTTTCCTGTTCCTTTTTTCAGATTATTTATCTTTTTCGCACTTGCTTGAATGTTACTGGTTTTCTTCAAACGTGTTCACACTCAATAATAATCGCGGAGTATGCAACTTCCTTCCCGGCTTTACATGTTTGGAAGCTGAGATTTATTAACACTACGTTGTATTTTAACACAACATATTTTTAAATGATTTTCACAAATCGCACTTGAGAAATGTAGTCGCCTTTTTCAGATATTCTAGATACTCTAGATATTCTAAATACATCTGAGGCACTCATTTCTTTCGTGCAACATACTAATAAACTCAATCAGTTGAGTAAACCTAACTTTGGGCGGCGATATATGGCAGCTGGCAAAAGCATGTGGCAACTCCGAGATTCTAGTCGCGACCAAAGGAAAGGAAGACTAATTCGGGAACGTCTGTGCCATTCTGTAGCACCACTAGTTAAAACTGATTACCTGAGCATTCTCCAACAAGTATTTATTTTCCCAGCATTTACTTCCTAGTTAAATTAAAAGGTTATAAACCCCAAACTATGTAAATGCTTTTACTTGGTTGTAAATGCTATTACTATTTTTATATCCTCAATAAGCACATTCCAGATACAGCTTCAATATCGCACTCCCTATGGACAAAAGTCCTGAACAAACGTGTAGAACTAGGCAACGTCCCCGAACAATAGAGACACTCCGAAATCCGGACAGTATACAAAGGGAAAGGTAACCCAAATGACCCAAAAATGTTCAGAGGCATAGCACAGGAATGAAGGCGTTCCAAACTGCTGTCAAAATTAATCATACGAAGAATAAGATACAAATCTACCGGACACTCAATTTGGGGTCAAGTAACAGGTCCGCTGTAAGTGCAGAGGAACTCCTACTTAAAGGCAGAGAACAAGCGCGCTAAGAAGTGAAGCGACGTTTTTACGCTGTTTTCATCGACTATAAAGACCTTCGACTACTTGGACCGATGATGTTTAAAAATGTAACTGGTCGAAACTCTAGGAAAAGACTGCATGGAAACGACTCCTAGACGAAATTCTGGCATACAAATTACAACCTCCGTGTTCGGGTTCCATATTCCAACAGGGACTCCATTGAAACCCAGAGTCCAGTGCAACCTCGCAAATCACTGATATAATGGTACTCAACAGAATATACTTTCTCTCAATATTGTTAATGTTTAGGTAATATTGTAATGTGATCATTTCTTACTCTTCAACTACTATTTGAAAATTTAAAATTTTTTAAAGCACACATTTACTTTTTAGACATTAGTTTTTTTTAAACAAACTATTTGAAGTCGTCTAATGATCAGGTACATCTGCAAATGCTAACAATAAAACTAAGAATTGTTGACAATTTTTAATAACCTTAAATAATTTAGCAGCTGACAATCACATTAAGCTCTAGTATAATTAGCATTTACACATGTACAAATCTAAAATGTCTGTTGGTTAACTACAATAAGAACTGTAATACATATTTTTTTATTGAAATCGCTTACCTTGATATGTAAAAGACAACTGAAGATAATTTTAACTCCATTGAGAATTATAGTCATAACCTCCACCTCGGCACTAATGAACGTTTACATGCCTATAGGTCCGAGTAGATGGTTGTAAATTGTTCTTGTCGAACATGCTGAGAAGTCCGGAGAAGGCATTCCGTTGGAAAAGGGGAGGGGATGACGTAACTTAAGATAAAATAGTTCCATTCATTTGAAAATTTTGTATTATAATCAATTAGCAATATTGAATTAACGTTTGGAGGGCACTATCATACGTAAATATAAATGTATTTGAATCAGTTCTTGAATTTATTAGTATTTATAAACAAATTATTAGTCTATAGTCAAGCGCAAGTCTCGAATTCTTCCGCCATTCTATAGCCAATAGTGTAGGATTTTCAAAATTAATTTTATGATTGGCAGTAATACTGTATTCAGAGATGGAGCTCTGTATTTAATTAATTTCCCTAATGTTGCGCCAATGTTCACCAATTCTTTGCTTCAATTTACTTTCTGCTCTTGCCAATATAAAAGCTATCGTAATCAAGGCAATCAATCTTACATTCATCATTTGATTTTTTACTTTACAGATCCTGTTTTTAAAGTTTAAAGTTTTTTTAATTTTTTTGATTAATTACTCTAATGAAAACATTTTTAAAATTTATCTTATTGAAATTTCCAAATTTTATTTGAAAACTTCTTAGTAAAAGCGCGAAAAATGTTTTAAAATTCAACCGTTTAAACGAAAACAGCTCTCTGCAATCGAATTCTGTGTATTCACCTTCTACATAAATGTACCAACAATGCCAGATGAATTTCAGCCGTAAATAAATTTATTAGTTTATAATAACGCGAATCAGCAGCGGCTATCACTACCACCTTCTGTTATCAATGCGACGATGTCAAATCAATGGCACCTAGATTAGTGTACCATTCGCATGAATTCGTATAGTACATTTTGCAAATTAGCGTTCTCGATACCGCAATGCTAAAATGTAGCCTCCCTCCGCCTACCGAAAAATTAAAAATGTAAAAGTTGTATAAAGAAACTATACGAGTTATTTTATTTCAACAACAAAAATTACGCTTTAACTAGAAAGAAGTTTTTGGTGATAAAATTATTTTAAAGAACAGTTTTAAGTAAAAGTATATAGCGAACAAATATTACAATTTCCATTGTGATCTTAAAACGCTAAACATTTACTTGAGTTTAGTTAGTGTTTAATACAATTACTTGTTAAATACACGAAATAATAAATATGAATTCAGTGGAATCTATTTTACTCTTAGCGTCATTTCATAGAGTGCTACCTTGTAAGTAATGACTATAAACACTTTTAAGGTAAAAAATTAATTGAAAATTATATAAAATATCAAACTGCTTTACCGCGATTATACGATAACGATTTTCTCGAGTTCCAATTTCTTTTCCAATTTTTTAATATTTTTTTCCAATCTGTCCCATCATCGGGCCCCTGGCGATTGCCCGGTCTGCTCGTACCCACTGCCGGCTACAACCATATATACTCTTAGGCTACAACGGAAGTTCGTGCCGTTTCGCAAGCAGTGACATGATACACATTCAAATGCTAGCACTAGATTCATCCATGAAGTTATTCAATTATTATATAATATCGATTTTGGCTTACGGCGTAGACATCACGTGGCCACACCTAACTGAAAGTAACCTGACTACTATTGAGAAAGTAAAATAACATGCTATTAGAAAAGAGCTCTATGAGTGGCAAAAATTACTACATCTCGCCTAGTGTATGTCCTGTCAAAGCAAATGTTCCTTATAGAGGCCTCAAGATCACATTTCCTTCTACATTCCATAGAAAGTTATAAGCGACTTCTCTCCAAACTCCAAAGAAGGCTATCGATCAAATAATAATTAACAAAACCACTACTCGACATGAAATTGAAACAAAAATATAGAAAATACAGTTATCACGATGCACAAATTCTTACCAATGCGAACACTGACACATTAAATAATACACGTATGAGTAGATTGTTTACAAAAAATAAAATAAAATTATTCATCAATTACTTGCTGCAAGAGTCATGAGGCGCACTGTTGACATACTGTTGATACTAACGATAAATATAATTCTTTTTTTTTTCTTTCAATGCAGTCATTTCATTTTAACTCTTGCTTTTCTCTTCAAAAAAGAAAATTAAATATTTCACGGAAAAGCAATTTTTGGATAACACAAGGGATTAGGACATCATGTAAAAACAAACGAATTCTTTCTTTAATTTCTAAGCATCATAACGTATCTCAAGAATTTTCTCGCTCTACTTTCAAACAATACAAATCATTCTCTGACTTCTATGATAATCTATGACTTCATTCTACTGAATCTATGACTTTTCAGTCATAAGGCAGACTAAAAATCATGAACTTATGATCAGGATATTTTGAACTCAAATAATAAACAAAAGCAATGCGGAATATGTAAAATTCAACTAGACACCTTGAGAATGTTTTGTTTTTTAAATGATAACGACAGAAAAAGTGAACGATCCGGCAACAGTGGGCTAGTCTCTTTTAACCAATACGAGCACTCTAAGGGTCTTCAGCCAAAAATTTCAGCCATCCGACGTTTCCAAAATTTTTAGACTCGATGTTTGTTTCTGAACATCTTCAATGGAATTCCTAAATAGTCGTGGACTAAAAACTAAATATTTCGCCCGCTTTAAGCTGAATTTTCTGGATTGTTTTGTTAAAACATGCGCCCGCCATTATGCACCCGCTAACTCCATATTTAATGTATGCTTTATAGCACAGGATATTTTTTCATATATTTTAAAATAGATAGATAAAGCCGCTTTTCAAAAAGGAAACAAAAATAAAATTCAAAAAATTATTGCCAATTTCTCTTTTGTCGGTTTTTTAATAAAAAATTAGAGACATTTTTATGTGGCGAATTGAACCTTTCTTAGTCAACGCCACGAACGTTGGTCAGATTGCCAATAAGGGGTTTCAGAAATCACAACTAACGGAAACACATCATTTTTTCTTTCTTAAAGATGTCGCCCTGCATCCATGGATCAAACGAAGCACCTATTGGAATGTTTTTAGATCTTTCAAAAGCTTTTGACGTCATTGAATCATTAACATTTTACCTTCAAAAATTACGTTCGTGTGGAAATTCAAATGGATTGCTCTTAAGATTTGGTTATGTTCGTGGCCTTAAACAACGATCTCAGGTAAAAGAATCTTATTGGAATAATGGAACTATTGTACACAAACCTTTCTGATTCTTTGGCAATCTGCATGTGGGAGTCCCGCAGGGCTCGATTTTTAGGCCATATTCTCTTCGTATTATACGTAAACGAAATATGTCCTCGACGATTAGAAATGGAAGAACAGTTCTCTTTGCGGATGATACGATATTCTTTGCCATAAAAAAACCTTAAATAGTAACACATATCAGATATTTTCAAAATTTGTTCCGCAATCAACAAATTAATAGTAAATGAAAAGAACGGTTTCAATGCAGTTTTCCATTTCAAATAAAACAGCTCTGTACTGCCAATTGAAAATGAACGGTGTCGCCGGTTGATTTGATGTAAGGTAACAAATTTTTAAGGGTTTCAATTCAGTCAAACGTTAAATGGGATAGTCACATTTACCATGATTGAACACTAAATTACGGTCTTCATGCTACGCTTCAAACTCTTTCAATTCAGTCAGCCTCCACACTGCTCGTTGTGTATACTTTGCGAATGTTATTCCGCCTAAGATACGGCATAATATTCTGATGAAAACATCTTAAGCTCCGCAGAACTCTTAGATTACAAAAATGAATTGTTAACGAATAATAAGCAAATCCCCACCCACGTGATTCTTGTAAGGCCTTCCCTTTATTAAATCTACGTTTTTTCTTATCATTACCATGTCTCTTTATATTATCAATGGTTTTTGTAAAGTGACTTACTTAAAGGCGGGATTATATTATTTCAGCAAACGGCCATTATACTGTCATCAGGTGACAGTATCAACCAGCCCACTACAAAAATTCACATTAAAACACGTACCGACTTATAAAACATTATTTTACCAACATCTTTGCCAGATGACATTAAACGATTAAATTCGATACAAAGTTTTAAGTCCAAAGAAAATCTTTTCTGCTACACACAGTTTTCTAAATAACAATTAGAGACTATACGAGCATACGAAAGGAAAGAAATATTAATTTTAAACAATGACATTGAGGGTATTTATTTACCATTTGGATTGTAAAATAATTCTAAGGAACTTGTAACAAGTATTGTACTTCAGCTTTCTGGTCCAATGACCGCCATCTCGATCAGGTTTTCGTCAGTTTCCCTGATCCTGGACTGCTTCTGGACAAAAATGTAACTTCAATCCAACTTCTCCCCATTGCAATGTCACGTACATTTTTAAACTGTTTTTGACAATAAGTTAAGTAAGTAAATAAGTAAGTAAGTAAAATAAATAAGTAGTAAGTAATAAGTAAAACTAAGCCAAAGAAGAGAAGATATTCGGCCGGTATACAACGGGGGCTGTGATAAGAAATGGAACTAGAACCAAATATTTTGATAAACGGCACGTGTTCCCAAGATTGGAGGTCGTCTCGGCTTTCATCACATCTTGTAAAATAAGGCCTACCATGTCAAAACCAACGATGTATAGTGATAATTTCTCATTGGTCGGCCACATTTGAAAGCCAAGTTTGCATCGTGGCAGTTAGCGGCAAGTTGCCAAAAGGCTTTTCAACGTTTGGCAGCAAATGTCGAATAATGTGCTCACACAAAGATATAAACTAAGAATGAATTTAATATTATGCACTTACAATAAAATAAACGGAATTTAATCTGCTTTCTAAACACATCCTAAGAGTTTATATATTTAAGAAACTCAATGGAAAATTTTTCAAACTTTCGAAAAAAATGCTCGGGCATTGCTAAAGTTAATCATTATTAACTCGTAATTGTGCCGAAACAATACTTTGTGGCATTCCAGAACAAAAAGATGATCTTCATTTGATGTAGGTATTGAATTTCATTAATTTGTTTAAAACTGCATTTTTGACCTAATATTTTTATTTTTTTTAATTCCTCTCACAATCGAGTTAAAAAATTTGAAACAAATACATGTACTGTTTAAAAAGGTTTACATAAGTCATGACAGTAAATAAGTATGTTTTCTGTTTACCTAAATATGTTAGTTATAATACAAAGTGAGTACGAGATGATTTTCTGGAGAATTTTAATTTAATAATTCGAACCAGAAGTTCACCATAATTGTCTTGTCACTGCCCAAGACATATTTGCGGCTTTAAAAAGACTGGTTCGATTCCTCACTTTCTTGAGATAACTTCACTTGAACTCGTCTCGAGTAGGAATTTTAAAAACCATTTTTCCCAATAAGTATAACTTTTTTTGACGGCAGTCAATTTTTCAGCTTGTCAACAATGCTGGGTTGTAACAACTTAACGTACATTTCTTTGCAATTATAGATTTTCAACATTTAGGAAATTCAATAGCAATAGTATTGATATTATTGTAAGGACTACTGTGGGTCTTCTAACTTCACTGAACAATCGTTTTTTTTTTTTCGCCCCGGATTTCTCATGTTTACACAAACTGACTCAGTAAATCCTGAGAAATCAAGACTGCTCTACGGCAGACCCTTAGCAGTTCAGTGTTTTACTAACTAAACTTCGCATTTCGCAGAAGACTTCCCATTCCATACGTATGTGTGTTTCTGCGATTAATAACATGAGAAAAAGTCTCATGGTTGCCTTTTGTTTGAACGTCACGATGCGTCAGGTCATTGATCGCAGTTCGAGTAGCAAGTGGGCGGGAACAGCTGGCCGGGCAGCCTAGTGCACCGATGAACAAACTATTTTTTTTTTTAAATTATTTATGTGTGCTTAACTAACAAATTGGTAGATCTATACAAAATTAGTGTATAAATACACACGAGTATTTTTACAATTAATTTTAAGAGACGACCTAATTGTCAAATTTGAATTTTAAATCAAATATAGATTTTAAACATTTAAATAATACGTTTACAAGAATTATTTTTTCATCACATGAAAAAAACATTTTTTTATTGTTAACTTTAGTGTAATTTTATTTTTTCAAAAGGGAACGGTATTTTTGTGCATTAAAGTTTTAAACATTAGCGCGCGCGCATCGATTTTTTCGGAAAAAGTAATTGGTCATGTTTTTCTGAAAAGGGTGGATATTAGAAAAAAATATTAATATTATATATTATATAATATATATATATATATATATACTATTATATATAAACAAGTCACCTATTTTCAATCCCTAGGACTCATACGAAAGTTTCAAGTCTCCTAAAAAACAGTGATTCTTTGTGATTTGACGTGGGTGTGGGCGTCATATCAGTTCGCCTGTCACAGACGTACCAAAATCAGCCCACGTGCATTTCAGCTCATGGTACACGCCTGGCGAAGAGACGCTGGCCGAACAAAGCAAACCTGGGATTGGAAGGGGAAGGGGTGCCGTGGTCGTGGGTGAAACTTGGGAACCCTAAGCAGGCCGGCCGGCGTTAAACGCGTCGGCGGAAACAGCGAAGATAGACGCAGTTCGCCGTCAGCCGGCCGGAAGGTATATAAACGGACCCCGGACCTAAACTCCTCTGATTCCTTGAGCGCGCGTCGGTAGGAAGGTCGTGTGGGTTGTGCGCGGCGCTGCATTCTAATGCATAGGCTACTGAGGCATGGGGACTGAAAGCCCGGCAATTGCTACGTCGAGACGGGAGGTGCGGCATACTCGCTGCGTATCCTGCACGTAGGCTATAGTTGCATAACAGCGAATATGAATATTAGAAATTATGCAAGGCCAAGCGGTGGTGGTAACCAGGAACAATTCCTTCTAGTAGAACGGGTCAATATTGTTATTGTAAATATTGTACAATCGTATTCAGGTGGGGTGGCAGAAATTTTTTCAAATAAATACTTAATATTACAACCGTTCACGTCTGTGATTTATTGCCGCCAATGACTCAGGTTAAATTCTTGAACGGAAATAGTGTTCCTCTTCCGGATAAATGTATTGAGCACAAACGTGTAAAATATAGCCTTTGCACCCAAAACGAGCATGTGATGTGGAATTTTCTACGTACAAAATATTGTCCTTGATAGGAGACATTTCCTAACAGACAAACTGAATTGAAATACTTGTGACTTTCTATGCTCCTAAAGCAAAATAAATGTTGCCAAATTCGATCCTAATCTATTTTTTAACTTGCCGATTTCGGTGTTTCTCTATCGTGGCAAAAAGATGCGAAATACGGTTTTGGTGAACCAAATAACTGCATATCTTTAACAATCTCATGTGCGTAATTCCAAACATTTTTTTGGCATATTTGCATGCATATTTCGGAGCTAAAAGCTTGCGTTAAACCTTCCCCAGTGCTAGTTATTCACGATAGAAAGACACATCATTGTTCCAGGAAATAAGAAGAAATTGCACTGACTGCAAAATTAGTGTTTTGGAGGTATTGTTGCAAAGCATCATCAAATGTCTGTCATTACAGTTTTTCCGTTCTCCCTTCGACTTTCGACCGAACGACCTTGACGGAACATCTTCCATACCTCGTCACCCTAATTTTATTCGCCGGCCTGTAAAACTGTAAAATAGGGGTTATTTTGTTAATGGAGAAACAGTACATGAAGGATAGGATGTTGTAGACAATAAAAAGGTACGTTGTGTTGGAGCTGAAAAAAACATTGTTATTTGCGGTTTTTAGAAAGTAGTAGTTTGTGTAGTCTATTGAAAGTGAAACATGAGGAAGGCCACGCAATTACAACTGTTTGACCACCTTGATGTTCAGTAATCGCATAAAAAATATATCCCTTCATAA
The DNA here is from genome assembly GCA_017312745.1 of Gryllus bimaculatus. Lineage (NCBI taxonomy): Eukaryota > Metazoa > Arthropoda > Insecta > Orthoptera > Gryllidae > Gryllus > Gryllus bimaculatus. The sequence goes on along the minus strand of BOPP01000023.1, from coordinate 10,897,875 downwards.
AAGCAGCTATATTCATGTACGCCCACCACGGCCTCATTGCATTGCTGTATCGCTTCTGGCCCTCAGGCGGAGTATATTAGGAACCATTTTCGCCTCTTTAACAGGTGAAAAATAATAATCGTGGCGCTCTATCATCATATTCTTTAAATAATATATTAATCTTTATATATTGATTAATCTTTGCCAATTTGCGTGCCACTACGACAATTCTGAAGTAGATCCTGTAAAAAACTTCCGTATCTATTCATACACTTCTTTTTAGTGGTATCGATTCGCTTACAGGTCCGTTGAATACTTTTATCAGTCTAGATATAAGATTTTCTGTGAGCCATTTTTTGCCTTCAATTAAACATAAAGTTCGGTTTTGCTCCTGGTCACATTGCATGCAATTCCTGCAATTTTGCAGTACACCCTGCCATTGCAGCTTTTGTGTCGACAATGTCAGGTGAAATTTGTTCCAGACAGAACGGGTTTACTGCTTCACATGGGCTACATCCACCTCCTCTGAAGCGTACTAAACCTACCTCCGTCCTAATTCCCCTTCGCCCATTCTGGCCGCTGGGTAGTGACGCAGACGCGCGTGCAGGAAGAAGGGCTCAGTAAGATGCTCCCCTTGGCGGTCCTTTGACAACTGGCCTGACGAAACACAATGAATGTTTAATGGAACGCATTACTTCAATGCTCGAGAAGGGGGCTTTAGAGAGGCGTTGCTTCGATTACTGAATTATTAATTCATTAAGATGCAACAGTTTAAATAATGAACTAGTGGTTTTACAGAATGGCAAAGATTTTCTCGTGCTAGTTAGTTTTCTAGGATTCCTTTGGTTCAGCGCAGGTTTCCGGTTGCCTCCACCCTCTTTGCAGCTATCCACCGTCCAAACTTCATTTTTTTTTATTAAATTTTCCGGTCTCAATTATGGGTAGAACTGGAAACACGAACTTTAAGAATATAATAGAAGAGTAAAACCCTTCCTATACAGCAATTTTCGTTGGAAAATTCTAGGCAGAATGTTTCAGCTTCTGAAAATCAACATTTGAAGCCCATTTTTCATCCACAAACTTTTGAGTTTTCGAGAAACCTAGTCTGAAGCCATTTGAAAGCACTTCTACTCAGAAATAACAATAATGTATACAAATGCATGAAATGTTGCTTATGAATGGGCGTGAGAAATATTTAACAAATTATATTTGGTCATCTTTGCAAAAACAACAACAAAAGAATACAGCAAATGACTTTTTATGTCCATCTTATACAGTGCTTTTAGCGCTATCCGTTCAAAAAAAATTTGGAGTCCGGTACTGTGAAAAAGGACGTTTGGTCGGGTGTCTGAAGAATGCGGAATTTGAGCTTTTTTCACTGAAAACTATTGAGATTTCGAGAACTTGTTAAGAACGTCATTTGAAGCACAGAAAGAAAAAAAAGCGAGAAATGTTAAAAAAAAAAAAAAAACAAAAAAAAAAAAAAAAAAGAGCGGTTTTGAGATCAAAAATTTAAATTGCCTTACTTCAACAAAAATTCGCGAAAATTATTATAGGCAAACTTTTGGTTTGAACTTGTTCTTTAAAAAAATATCGGCCTTTATTTATCGCGAATCGACGAAATGGCGCCGATAGCGTCAGAGGACCTTAGATTACATAGTACTCACGCTGACATAACATATGAGAGAAGAAATCGAATGTCGCTAACTCGGGAAATTCTGGTGGCGAACCTGCGTTTTGGCTCGTTTTGGTTGACCTCATTAAATATTGTATTAAAGGCAAGTAGCCATTAAAATGATATCTAAAAATCGATGAAATCAGCGATATGCATTAAAATTACGTAATTTTTTTTTAAGTGGCCTATTAGTCTAAAGTAGAGAACGAAAAAATGTTAAAAATGACTTATAAAAAATGGGTAATTCATCTTGTTATAACATAAAATGAATGTTTGTTATACTAAACGACATTGTTCCGAGTGAAAAGAAAAAATGACATTCAATTAAAATCCGCCCCATTAATGACTATGTAATATTATACAAATGTAATTTCGCCTCCCATTTCAACTCATTTGAAAAATTCTTAACAAATGAAGCGTAAAAATACATATTTCTTTAAAATCTCGCTACAGCGGTAGAGAGAAAAGTTATGTAAAACTGGGGGCAGGAGAACGGCGGATTTTTGGGCAGAAAAAACTATTATTACAGGGCCAAGGCAACGACACTTGATAAAATCCATATGCTAAATTTAGAAAAAAAGTCCTTCTAGCCAAAGTGATGTTAGCCAACAATCATGTTTTGTGGGTCCTTTCATACCGAAAATTCGATTGACGCAAAAAACGTATTTCCGTCCCTCTGTGAACAACGATAGCGGCTGAACATGGACAGATACGATTATTTTCCAATCGATTGGTTTGTCGCAAGGCCCTTGAATTTGAACCGATAGTTTTAATTTTGGGGGGTACTTACATTAGGCCCTGGACATTGTCAAAATAAAAAAAATAATAATAAAAAAGGCTCCAACGAGGTTTTATTAAACTTTGTTTTTGTATAGTGTGGAAGGACGTTAAAAGTATGGCGCAGATATCATGTTGTGTTAAAAACAATTGATTTTTTCGAAAATTCGAAAAAAAAATCACAATTTTTTTCGGCGCCTCCTACACACAAATCACAAGACAAACATTTTTTTGCGCCACAACCTGAAATATGTTCATCAAAAACATCTTTCGAATAAGATTATGTTGATTTTTTTGGAAATATGACTATTTTTTTGGGGGGCGAACAAATACATTTGCCGCTCCGAATTTACTGCAGGGGCACTTCATAGGTGTAAAATAATAGGCGATTCCAAGTAGATTGCTGCTACGTAAGTTAAGTATTGTATATTATTTTCACATTTTTGGGTCTATTCGTTTCTTACATTCGAGCTTTTGTTATACGCTTACAAATTACTAAAATCTTTAGAATTTTTATTTAAAACCTAATTTAAATTGCAGCCATTTAATTGAGTTAAATGTGAAAATGAATAGATTTCGCCTTTGCTTGATACGTCGTGGGAATGAAGAATAATGCATGTTAAAGAACAGAGTAATTTTGATGACTACAAAAATTTTATATTTATTTATATTTTTCTGTCCTTTTCATTATTCTTGCTAGCGGTATCAACCAATGCCTAATTGGCCAAATGTGTATCTCTATACGAAATTTAAATGTCATTGTTGCTTGTTTGAAACTCAATGTTGTAAGCCGCACTGATAACAGAATGCGATAATGACTGCTGCCTTATGTTCGTATTACTTATTTAATATAAACAATAATTTTATTACGGCTAAAGTAACGTATCGCGCATTGTTTGTACATTTATACAGAACGCGAATTCTCTGAATTCAATGGCAGATAGTTTTCGTTTTAACGAATTTGAATTAAACACTTTTTCGGTATGAAAGGGCTCACTATTCCTTAAAATCTGATAAATAATATGTTAAGAGGAAGTAATTTACAACAATTAGAACAGGATTTATCCAGCTTAGTCCTGTATTATGGGCCCCACAATACTATTTTTTGGATGAACGATCGCGGTATTTACGCAGCATTACATAACTTTCCTATACAAACGTATAATTATTCGTTACAACTAGCGTAAACGATATCTCCTTCACTACTAATATTTAATTAGTTTTGATTTTCATCCTTGTGTAGATGTTTAGATTTGCCAGCCCATGGAGAGAACAGAACAATCGATTGGCGCCGGTGTACAGGGGTGGCGCCCTAATAACAGGTTCCGCTCAGACCGCCCAGTGTCAATAGTTGCTGCTACTTCAGATACGCCTTTGACTTATGACTACGATTTGACAAAAATGTCATGATAAGATGGCGGTATCGTGAACTTCATTGAAACACTCACGTCAGTGACTGGTGGCGAAATTTTCCACTTGTGGTGAATTAAATACTCGAATTTTCTGTGTGTGAGGGACACATGAATAATCTTTACTGACATTCACCTCGTTTTAACTCTTCAATTGAAAATGGGGAAGCAATATTGAAGATTTTATCTGAAGAACTGTTTATTAGAAATATTTTCCTATTTTATCTTTGAATGAGTTGTATTTTCAATTCAATTTGTCAACATTAGCTGGAAGAAGAATATCCTTATGATTATGAACTATGGAAGCACAAGGACATATTGCCCCTTGGCTATTGAAAGTGATTGAAGTAGTTTGAAAAGACTCCCTCAAAAAATGATCCTAAATTAAGTAATTTAGTTTTAGATAAAGACCTTATTTGTCAGAAGTGCTTGAAACTTTGGCGTGAATAATTGTGTTGGATATAAGGAGGTTAGAATTCAATAATTATCAAATGTTCCGCACAAATTATAACCAAACTAGTCAGACAATGTCAAAAATTTAATTTCTTACATCTCCCATGTAGAGTTTTTGATAGTTTATGATCATTCCACTGCAATAGGTAACTTGAAAAGACTGAAGACTCTGAAAGTGGGAGGTTGTCAGCATTAGAAATGCCTGCTAGGTTACGCCATTAGCAGATGTTGCCTCTTCATTAGAACAAATTGAACTTGTTGAAATCTATTGTGGTAATTGATACTTACAATATTTGTTCCTAAAAAAAAGGGAATCTTTGCGCACAATTACTATTCGATGGTGTTATGATGAAGGCTATAGTGTTTTACCATTTACTATTAGTTGTACTGCTTTAAAACTCTCAATGTTGTTATGTTTTTATGATATTGAAGCTGATGGTTGTTTCAGTGCCGCTTAAAATGTTAAACAATATAACATTTTAAGTCTCCCTTGATTGATAATGCTAACATTATAATGTGTTATCCGCAATATTTGATAACCAAAATATTGGTAAATTTAATTGAATTGACAATAATCCCATTATGAAAATTATGAAAAACCAACTAGCCAAAGTCATTGTCAATAATTGCCCAAATCTCAAGAAGCTATTTATTAAATGAATGTAATAGGCATGAGTGCTGAAAGTATATGAAGATTTTTAACAAAGCTTGAAGACTTGCAGTATGTAGAAGTTTGAGGAGCTCTGGCAATAACAGACATAAGTGTTACTTGTTTAAATAATGTAAGAAACTTATTCATTTAAAGTTTAGAAAAATTGTTTTCTTCTTCCAGAAAGAAGGCATGCAAATTATTGATTTTCATAATTTTACAAGTGTTGAATTAGATTCTTGTTGATTTGAAAGGATTATTCTGGTCCCAAATACCTTTAAAATTAAAAAAAGATTACGATATCTAAGTATTAATTTTTTGTCAACATGTTTTGAATGAGACTGAAGTAAAAGCAATTAAAGAAAGAAATGCAGCAGTTAACGTTCATTTTGTTGCTGACAGATTTTTGGTATGAACTTGTAAAAATGACTTTATCAAGTTCTTTATTACATAAAATTTGGTCTTGCCATCACTTGAGTTCAATGTGTTTGGTATTGTAATGCATGTCCGCAAAATGTGAATAAATATTAAATGTTATTGCATTTTTCAATCATTAATGTACTTCAGCGAAAACTACATCTGCTACTATTTAATTCTATCTTTAATTTCATCCTTTTTTGCCCTTTCTTGTGTGGCTTTCAAATGTAACCAAAACTGTAACTTTAAAGAATGGTAGGAATTGGTAGAGAAATTGCATAAAGCTTTTTTTTTTGTAATTTGTTAAAAACTGGTTTTTTCTCACATTAATTGAACAGCAATTTATATTTATTTATCAGCACAGCAGCTATTAGTGAACCTGAGCGCATCGCTGGGCTGCAGTGCATAAATATTGTCGCATACACTCCAGAAGACCATTTTAGAGACTTCTCCTCATATCTACGTAGTAATCAAGAATTTTGTATACATACAAGGGATACACTTTTCCAGAAAGCCAGCAATGTTTGCTCCCGGAAGTTAACTCGCACCATTACAAAACTTGCCAAACTTGATTTTCTGCAAACCACAAATAATGGACATTCATGTGTTTTCACGAAGAACATTCGATATCAGAGAACACAATAGCACTCTTAGGAAATTTAAATTTTATTTGCAGAAGCAGGATTCCCACTGGAGTAATTGGAATTTCAGACCCGCTGCAGTATTAATGTATGAAAAATTTGCATTTTTTTATTTTAATAAAACAATGCAATTGCATTTCAAAATTTTTTTGGGTAAACCCTTTTTGTCAATTTGCTCAAATCATTTTTTTAATTCAAATATTTTGACTATGAATGGGGAAAATTGCAGGGAGACTAAATTTATAGTCAACATTTTTGTGGTATTATTTGATGGAAATTCTGACTCAAATGAATTGCACAATGGAATTCTGAATCATTCATGATGAAAAGATCAACTTCTCAATAATTTTATGGACAATCACCATTTCCTGTCAAAAGTTCTAATAAAATATAATAAATTAAACACTACCATCTAAACACAACAAATCAAATATCATCAAAGTTGTTGAAATGTCCCCAACTTGAACGTAACTGTAATTAGCAAACTTGAGGTCACATAAAAATTGAGAGTAATAAGAATAATTAAACAGTGACATTTCATTAATCAATCAAGATATTAATTATATGTAATTAAAATAAATTGGATATAATCCGCAATTGAATGTAACAAATAATCTAAATCTATAAATAGAAAATATATATTTCAAATTCAGCAAGAAAGCGAACTTTGTTGTAAGAAAATACTAGTCATCTTTCAACATTACAAACTAGACCTCCAAGCCCTCCTGAAAAACATGAGTTGAAGCATGTCAATTTTGACAGAAGTTAGACACTCTCCACTGCCCCAAAATAACATTTTTTTAAATAAACTCTATGCGATAATGTCAAATTTGTTTCAGATAAATTTATTGTTCTAGACATACCGTCAGCCAATTTTCAAACAAATTAATTGGATGGAAAAAAGTTTCAAGTAATTCATTAGCTAATTTTACCACTGGAAAAATAAATTGTGGAACTTTGAATTTTTTCTCAACTTTTTTTATCAAGTGGACTTAAAAAATTAGTAATTAAAATCTCAATAGCTTGATGGATCCTATGATTTTAAAATGTGGTTGTCAATAAAAAAATGAAAAACTACAGAACAAGTTCATTAGTGAACAAACTAAGAAACTTTTGGGAAAATGCCTTTTTTTGGACTTTCTTTGAAATTTTCATCCTTTTTTTGGTTGTGAATTTGAAGAGACAAAAAATTCCGAATTACTAAAATTTGTTATTAATGCTTAAAAGCCATTTGTAAATATAATTTAGGGGCTGTAAAAAAAATAAAAACCAAACCTTTTTTGGTTGTTTTGGGGGTAAATTATTTTGGGACTAGAAATTAATTGTTACGTCAAATTTATTATTTAACCCAAGAACTGGGCAAATTACTACGAGCAGCTGGGCCAGCCTACAATGACACACAGAGAAGTCCGATGGAAAACGGTAACTGGGGTGAATGGATTGTGGGGCACAGTCAGAGACAAGAGTACCCTAGGAAAAAGCAGTCACAATTCACTATTATCGCCATATCTCTACAACGTTCCATTGGATTGAACCCTCATCTGCATCTTCAAAGATGGGGTGAACAGTAAGACTACTAAACAATGGGTACACCAATTTGGAACCTACTGACCTAAAACATGTACTTTTAATGTCACCATTATAGCCATCGCATGAGTATGTAAGAGAAATAATTTGAAGTGCCCATAGCATTATGTAATAAAAAATTTTATTTCTCTAAAATATCAAATATCAATGTCAGTGTCAAAAATTATGTGTAGAACCTATCGATACAATTAAGAAGTTAGTGACAATTTTACATTAGTCCCTATCTGTTTGATATAGTTATTTGTCTATCCACATTGTTGAAGTATATTGCGCCCTATTGTCAGCGGATAACAATTTAAAAAAAATAAGCATTTACGTGTGTGTTAAATTTAAACACTCGGTGCTGTAGTCATTTACTTGTTGACTCATAATTGTTTTTTCACAATTATATATTATCGAAAATATTGAAATTGGAAAATATACATAAAATTTTTCCTATTGTGTAAAATTTTACTTATGGAGCAATTTTTTGAAAGAGTATCTGGATATTTGTTATGTATATAGAGTCAACGAGTTAATTTTAGTTCCTCCAAAAAAATGGACTTTGCTAACACTAGCATGGTTTTGACAATATGTCATTTTATAAAAACTTATATTCAATGAAATAAAACTGTGAGTGAAAATGTAGAAAAAATTACAAATGTTCCAAATATTATGAAAAAGTTGGAGAATTGTCCATTGTTTAATACTCCTAAGTAATTTAATTCACGACAAAAAACACCGAAACGCGTCTTTTAAATCTATCTTTTAAGCGCTGCCATCTTAAACAGACTCCCACCCCCCCAAAATGATAAAACATTCCAAAACTGGGCAAAATGAATTCCAAGTTTCAAAATCAATCTCTCCTACAGACCGTTTATAAATGGACTAAAATTTGTTTACAGTAAATGTTAGACGCAAAATTAAATCTTTAATGAAAAACGAGAAGTCAAAAAGTAGTTGCCAGCTCTCCCCTCAACCTGTTTCACAGGGCAATGCCTGCACGAAACTGTAAATCCAAGCATTCAAATATTTTGAATTTACCACACCCTCAACAATTTCTAATACAAAATTCAAGAATCAACTTTAACAATGAAAACACTAACTTTGGAGTATGTGTGGACACCACAGTATGAGACGAATGGAAATGTTTATCCAAGCAACAAAGAAAACCTGTGGATGAAAAATGTTCATTGAAAATACACTCTTATGAACAGTCCAACTCTGTTTTCTGAAGTTTTTGGGCACTTGAAATGTATGAGCATATAGACAAGATGGAGTACAGTACAATAAATAAAATATAATAAATTAGAATATTGACAATTTGAAAAACTCCTTAATCTGAAAAATAATGAATTGAACACAGACAGCCCACAAGAGGTCTTCATGGTTTCGCAAGGAAAAATCAATTATAAGTAGTCGTCACAACAATAGACAACAACAAGTCAGATAATCCATTTAGTGAATATCGAGTTTCAAAATAAAAGAGATCCACGGTAAACAATTTACATACCACAAAAAGTAGGTTTCACAAAATATTTATAAATAATACATCTAAAATGTTTTTATATAAGTTATAACAATCATACTTTGTCCATTAATCTTAAAATAAAAAAACAAACCAACAACAACACCCTTTATGTTTTTTAATTAACAAATTTATCAGATTAAATCCTCCATTGCCAGAAATAGATTGATCTTAATTGAAACAGAATTAAGTTTAAATTCACGTTTTCTTACAGATTTTCAACAATAAAGCAACAAAAAATCATTTAAATCAGCATCTTTGATGTTTGATTATAACACACTATTTGAACTAAGATGCAATGAAAGCTGAACCTTTGAGTCAAAGAATTGCAATAACATACTAAAATGAGGTAAACAATATGAATTCATTTATTCACAAAATCTTTTTATACAGAGAATTCAACATTTTACACTAAGATTGCACAGAAAATTCATTTTACAAACTATTCTGCAAATAAAAAGGAATTAACTTCCAAAAATAACATTGTTCTTAGTGGGTACTTCAAATAAATTACAAAAAGACATTTCAAAATATCTACTCAATTTGTACAAACGCCATAAAATTTTTAATACTTCAGATTAATAAACCATTTTTTTTTATTTTTGGTTTTTTTTTTTTTTTTTATTTTTTTTTTTTTTTTTTTTTTTTTTATTTTTTTTTTTTTTTTTTTTTTTTTGTTTTTTTTTTTTTTGGTTTTTTTTTTTTTTTTTTGTTGTAAGTGGTCTACCTTCACATAGCACACAACGAGGAATAATTCTAAACGAGGCAATACCCAAACTGTCTTCATGCCTTCACTGCCATTCCAAATCTAAAGTGTTTCAACTGTGAAAAATAGAAAATCAAAGAGTCGGCCACGGTCTGAACATACATTGAATATAAAGGGAAAGGCAACTCTTTCTCACTTCTCAAATACTGACGAGCTGAGACATCTGCAGCAAGCAAAACATGCAGGAGACATCTACCTAACGCTGACCTTCAAGCACCTTAGTTTCATCAAATTCTTAAATTTGGGTTTCATTATGATGAATTATTATGGTATGTAATGACTAACTTCTGAATTTTATTGACAGGAAATATATTCGCTTAGACTCATAAAAATGTGTTTTTTCACATTGAAAACTGTAATGCTTTCAGCGGATCGATATCAGGAAGATCAATTTATATATATTTTCTTCTTTTCTTCTTGGGAAAGAGAATTTCTATGAGGTACACGAAGACAAATAAAGCCATATTTAATGTTAAATCAAACTGAATCAAGTCTCCCTCTTTCCAATAGGCACAAGACCACCTTTCCATTATTCACTGGCAAATAATGCTGAAACTTTTCTGGGACCATGAATTACACAGTGAACAAGTTTTTCACACAGAAAGATAGTTTCGCCGTTGATCTGATATTCCATAACTCTAGGAAATTGCCATGCAAGGTCTTGAAGGATCATGAGCTTGGGTAATTTTTACCTGCTGGGCATGCAATACATTGTTGATGCAAAAATAGATCTTCTTTAACTAATTCCTGCATATCTGCTACCCATTAATTGTTTCATTTTTTTTCTTCCAAACATTTTTAGGCAAACATCTTTCACTTCTACAGCTTTTTGCAATGATTTTAGCTTGATCAATCCTCCCAATCAACAAGTATTATTTTTGTGGCATATAACATTGCCTAGGCTTTATTAGAGAGGAATGGAGATTATTCATCACTGGAGTGGTTCTACCCAATGTTTTAAATCTTTGGTTCCTCCTGCCTTCACTCTTTCCACATTTCATGTCCTTCAACCACTTCATTTTATTATCTCTCACTGTAACCCACATGTTTCAAGATTTTTCAATCATTTCTGATTCTTGTAATACTTTTTTTCCATGAGCTTTCCAATTTTTCTTTGCAATTCCTTCCCCAAATGTTTGTTTTCCATAATGAATGTGTTTAATCGCATGGTTCTAACAAAATAACTACACAATTATAAAAAAAAGCAATTTTATAAATTGTAAATAATGAATTTACACAGATTTAATTTTTGCCACAGAACAGTAAAAGTTGTATGTAAGCTTGTAGGGAGAAGTACAATTTGCAGAAGTTTTCTTGCGCTTAGAATCTCTCCCGCACCCTTTAACCTTAATTAAGGCAAGTGATGAATAAAAGTATTCCCAACAAAGGCAAGGTAGCAATACTTTGGAGAAAACTAGACATTTTACTTCCCAAGTAATAGAAAACTTATTTTACATCGGTGGATTGAACTAACCCAATTGATTTTTTGTATTGTTAACAAAATGGGAAAACTAGCTCTAACTCTTTACGCACCTACCAAAGATGATCTCAACAAACAGTGGGCATGAGCGGAAGTTGCATTTATGTCGGCAGAGACATCGACAAGGGCAGCATTTACTTAAAAGATCATGGAAATTTAACAAAACATGGGAGACGGGGGTTGTGGACCCAGAAGCTGAATAATGTTTGTTACATGCTTATTAAACGTGAAATAAAAATGTAAACTAATGTAAACTACACATTTAATGATAAAATAAATATTATTACTCCTTTGGTGATGGCCAAAATAGTCCCTAACAACTGTGTAGAAACAGTAATGTAGCAGAAAATATTCCACTTTGTACTCCACAAACTTGTGGACGATTTTAATTCTTTACTGTCCCTCTGGCAATTTGTTGCAAAAAGTATTGTAACATGTAATGTATGAATACTGTAGTCATTTTCAGACTTCCTACTCCAATAACAATATCAGTTATCACTGGACTACAATAAAACTAATGTAAAACAATTCCTGTTTAATTACCCTTTTATGTGTTACACTGCCTATAAATATGCTTTTATCAGAATCATCCAATAATGCTTTTTTTACCCGTTTATCAAAAGTGTAACACCTTACCTAAATTGGGTACACTATCTAACTGGTCAACTCTTGTAATTCTATTCTAATTTGGCAGTTTTAACCCAAGTATAACTGATATGCAAATAGATGATGGAGATATAAATTCACTTCACAGTTTCCTACCTAGCTTCTATTGGTTTCTGCCACAAACTTTCTGACGGTCTGCGAACCGTACCTAACCGTACGAACGAACCAAATGCGTGCTCGAGTAGTGCAGATGTGAGAAATGCATGCGCGCGCTGGCCTCAGCACGCAGTGGCGCGCAGTCACATCTGAAGAATTTTAATCCGAAGCGTATCACCGTCAGGTTTTCTACAATTATTTTCATTCCAAATCGCGGCACCTATTTTACGTCGCTTCCACAAAGTATGTCTGCCATTTTGAGAAAAATTTTGAAAATGTCCGTGGGCTCATGTAAGTACCCCCAAAATTTAAAGAACGTCTTTCAAAACTACAGAGCTTCGAGTGAAGACAGATCTACTGGAAAAATTATTTTTCGAAAAAATGCTAGGAAATACTTTAGGAGCTATTGAATCCTGAAAGATAAAGAAAAAAAAGAGAGAGAAAGGAAGAAAGAGAAAGAGAAAGAGAGAGAGAAAGAGAGAAAGAGAAAGAGAGAGAGAGAGAGAAAGAGAGCGAGAAAGAGAAAGA
>BOPP01000023.1:10798585-10885220 GCA_017312745.1 Gryllus bimaculatus | reverse complement strand
GTACTTCAGCTTCTGGGTCAATGACCCCCATCTCGATCAGGTTTTCGTCCAGTTTCCCTGATCCTGGACTGCTTCTGGACAAAAATGTAACTTCAATTCAACTTCTCCCCATTGCATGTCACGTACATTTTAAACTGTTTTTGACATAAGTAAGTAAGTAAATAAGTAAGTAAGTAAATAAATAAGTAAGTAAGTAAATAAGTAAAACTAAGCCAAAGAAGAGAAGATATTCGGCCGGTATACAACGGAGGCTGTGATAGAAAATGGACAGAACCAAATTTTGATAAACGGCACGTGTTCACAAGATTGGAGGTCGGATCTCGGCTTTCATCACATCTGTAAAAATAAGGCCTACCATGTCAAAACCAACGATGTATATGATAATTTCTCATTGGTCCGCCACATTTGAAGCCAAGTTTGCACGTGGCAGTTACGGCAGTTGCCAAAAGGCTTTTCAACTTGCAGCAAATGTCGAATATGTGCTCACACAAGATATAAATAAGAATGAATTTAATATTATGCACTTACAAGAAAATAAAACGGAATTTATCTGCTTTCTAAACACATCCTAACAGTTTATATATTTAAGAAACTCAATGGAAAATTTTCAAACTTTTCGAAAAAATGCTCGCATTGCTAAAGTTAATCATTATTAACTCGTAATTGTGCCAGAAACAATACTTTGTGGCATTCCAGAACAAAAGATGATCTTTCATTTGATGTAGGTATTGAATTCATTAATTTGTTTAAAACTCATTTTTTGACCTATATTTTTATTTTTTTTTAATTCCTCTCACAAATCGAGTTAAAAAATTTGAAAAAAATACCATTGTACTGTTTAAAAAGGTTTACATAAGTCATGAACAGTAATAAGTATGTTTTTGTTACATAAATATGTTAGTTATATACAAAGTGAGTTACCGAGATGATTCTGAGAATTTAATTTAATAATTCGAACCAGAAGTTCACAATAATTCGTCTTTGTCACTGCCCAACATATTTGCGGCTTTAACAAGAATGGTCGATTCTCACTTTCTTGAGATAACTTCACTTGACTCGTCTCGAGTAGGAATTTTTAAAAACCAATTTTTCCAATAACTATAACTTTTTTTGACGGCAGTCAATTTTCAGCTTGTCAAGAATGCTGGTTGTAACAACTTAAATGTACATTTCTTCTGCAATTATAGATTTTCATATTTAGGAAATTCCAATAGCAATAGTATTGATATTATTGTAAGGCTACCTGTGGTTACTAACTTCACTGAACATCGGTTTTTTTTCGCGGATTTCTCTGTTTACACAACTGACTCAGTAAATCTGAGAAATAAGACTGCTCTAGGCAGACCCTAGCAGTTCAGTTGTTTATAAATAAACTTCGCATTTCGCCAGAAGACTTCCATTCCATACCGTATGTGTGTTTCTGCGATTAATAACATGAGAAAAGTCTCATGGTTGCCTTTTGTTTGAACGTCACGATGCGTCAGGTCATTGATCGCAGTTCGAGTAGCAAGTGCGGGGAACAGCTGGCCGGGCAGCCTAGTGCACCGATGAACAAACTATTTTTTTTAAAATTATTTATGTGTGCTTCACTAACAAATTTGGTAGATCTATACAAAATTAGTGTATAAATACACGAGTATTTTTACAATTAATTTAAGAGACGACCTAATGTACAAATTTGAATTTTAAAAATCAAAATAGATTTTAAACATTTAAATAATACGTTTACAAGAATTATATTTTCATCACATGAAAAAACATTTTTTATGTTAACTTTAAGTGTAATTTTATTTTTTTCAATTTTATTTAGCGCGCGCGCATGATTTTTCGGAAAAAGTAATTGGTAATTTTTCTGAAAAGGGTGGAATTAGAAAAAAAATATTAATATATATATATATATATATTTATATATATATATATATTTATATATATATATAAAACAAGTCACCTATTTTCAATCCTAGGACTCATACGAAAAGTTTCAAGTCTCTAAAAAACAGTGATTCTTTGTGATTTGACGTGGTGTGGCGTCATATCAGTCGCCTTGTACAAACGTACCAAATATCAGCCACGTGCATTTCATGCTCATGGACAGCGCTGGCGGAAGAGACGCTGGGCCGAACAAAGGCAAACCTGGGATTGGAAGGGAAGGGGTGCCGTGTCGTGGGTGGCAAACTTGGGAACCCCTAAGCAGGCCGGCGGCGTAAACGCGTCGGCGGAAACAGCGAGATGACGCAGTTCCGTCAGCCGGCCCGGAAGGTATATAAACGGACCCCGGACCTAAACTCCTTCTGATTCTTGGGCGCGTCGGTAGGAAGTCGTGTGGGTTGTGCGCGGCGCTGCATTTTAATGCATAGGCTACTGAGGCAGGGGACTGAAGCCGGCATGCTACGTCGAGACGGGAGGTGCGGCATACTCGCTTGTATGCTCACGTAGGCTATAGGTGCATCACAGCGAATATGATATTGAATTATCAGGCCAGCGGTGGTGGTAACCAGGGAACATTCCTTCTAGTAACGGGTCAATATTGTTATTTGTAAATATTGTACATAGTATTCAGGTGTCGGAGCATTTTTTCAAATAAATACTTAATATTTACAAACCGTTCACGTCTGTGATTTATTGCCCCGGCAAAGACGCCACAGTGGAATGACTCAGGTTAAATTCTTGAACGGAAATAGTGTTCCTCTTCCGGATAATGTATTGAGCACAAACGTGTCAAAATATAGCTTTGCACCCACAACAGCATGTGATGTGGAATTTTCTACGTACAAAATATTGTCTGATAGGAGACATTTCCTAACAGACAAACTGAATGAAATACTTGTGACTTTCTATGCTCCTAAAGCAAAATAAATGTGCCAAATTCGATACTAATCTATTTTTAACTTGCCGATTCCGTGTTTCTCTACGTGGCAAAAAGATGCGAAATACGTTTTAGTGACCAATAACTGCATATCTTAACAATTCATATGCGTATTCAAACATTTTTTGGCATATTTGCATGCATATTTCGGAGCTAAAAGCTTGCGTAAACTTCCCAGGTCTAGTTATTACGATAGAAAGACACATCATTGTTCAAGAAATAAGAAGAAATTGCACTGACTGCAAAATTAGATGTTTTGGAGGTATTGTTGAAAACATCATCAATGTTGTCATTACAGTTTTCCCGTTCTCCCTTCGATTTCGACCGAACGACCTTGACGGAACGATCAATCCATATCTTCGTCATCCTCAATTTTATTTCGCCGCCCGTAAAACTGTAAAATAGGGGTTATTTTGTTAATGAGAACAGTACATGAAGGTATAGATGTTATAGACAATAAAAAGGTACGTTGTGTTGGTAGATGAAAAAAACATTGTTACTGCGTTTTAGAAGTAGTAGTTTGTGTAGTCTATTGAAAGTGAAGATGAGGAAGGCCACCAATTACAACTGTTTGACCACCTTGATGTCAGTAATCCATAAAAAATATATTCCTTCATAAACGCAGCTATATTCATGTACGCCCACCACGGCCTCATTGCATTGCCGTATCGCTTCTGGCCTCAGGCGGAGTATATTAGGAACCATTTTCGCCTCTTAGCAACAGGTGAAAAATAATAATCGTGGTGCTTCTACCATCATATTATTTAAATTATATATTAATCTTTATATATTGGATTAATCTTTGCCAAACTTTGCGTGGCCACTACGACAATTCTGAAGTAGATCCTGTAAAAAATTCGTATCTATTCATACACTTCTTTTTGTGGTATCGATGTCGCTTACAGGTCGTTGAATTCACTTTTATCAGTCTAGATATAAGATTTTCTGTGAGCCTTTTGCCTTCAATTAAACAATAAAGTTCGGTTTTGCTCTGGTCAACATTGCATGCAATTCCTCAATTTTGCAGACACCCTGCCATTGCAGCTTTTGTGTCGGACAATGTCAGGTGAAATTTGTTCCAGACAGAACGGGTTTACCTGCTTCACATGGGCTAATCCAACCTCCTCTGAAGCGTCCTAAACCCTACCTCCGTCCTAATTCCTTCCCCATTCTGGCCGCTGGGTAGTGGCGCAGACGCGCGTGCAGGAAGAGGGCTGCAGTAAGATGCTCCCTGGCGGTCCTCTTGACAACTGACTGACGAAACACAATGAATGTTAATGGACGATTACTCAATGCTCGAGAAGGGGCTTAGAGAGGCGTTGAGTCGATTAATGAATTATTAATTCATTAAGATGCAACAATTTAAATAATGAACTAGTGGTTTTACAGAATGGCAAAGATTTTCTCGTGCTAGTTAGTTTTCTAATTCCTTTGGTTCAGCGAGGTTTTCGGTTTGCTCCACCCTCTTTCCAGCTATCACCGTCCAAACTTCATTTTTTTTTTTAATTTTCCGGTCTCATTATGGTAGAACTGAAACACGACTTTAAGAATATAATAGAAGAGTAAAACCTCTTCCTATACAGCAATTTTCGTTGAAAATTCTAGAGCCAGAAATGTTTCAGCTTTTCTGAAAATCAACATTTGAAGCCCATTTTCATCCAAAACTTTTGAGTTTTCGAGAAACCTTGTCTGAAAGCCATTTGAAGCACTTCTACTCAGAAATACAATAATGTATACAAATCACTGGAAATGTGCTTATGAATGGCGTGAGAAATATTTAACAAATTATATTTGGTCAATCTTTGAAAAAACAACAACAAAAGAATACAGCAAATGACTTTTATGTCATCTTATACAGTGCTTTTAGCGCTATCCGTTCAAAAAATTTGGAGCCGGTACTGTGAAAAAGGCGTTTGAGCGTGTCTGAGAATGCGGAATTTTGAGCTCTTTTTCACTGAAAACTATTGAGATTTCGAGAAACTTGTTAAGACGTCATTTGAAGCACAGAAAGAAAAAAAAGCGAGAATGTAAAAAAAAAAAAAAAATGGAGCGGTTTTGAGATCAAAAATTTAAATTGACATTACTTCAAACAAAAATTCCGCGAAAATTATTATAGCAAACTTTTGGTTTGAACTGTTCTTTAAAACAAAATATCGGCCTTTATTTATCGCGAAATTGACTGAATGGCGCCGATAGGCGTCACAGGAACCTTACATTACATAGTACTCACGGCTGACATAACATATGAGAGAAGAAATCGAATGTGCTACTCGGGAAATTCTGTGGCGAACCTCGTTTGCTCGTTTTGTTGCACCTCATAAATATTGTTTAAAGCAAGTACCATTAAAATGATATTAAAATCGATGAAATCAGCGAATATGCATTAAAAATTACGTAATTTTTTTAAGTGGCCTATTAGTCTAAGTAGACGAAAAATGTTAAAAAATGACTTATAAAAATGGGTCAATTCATCTTGTTATAACATAAAATAAATGTTTGTATACTAAACGACATTGTTCCGAAGTGAAAAGAAAAAATGACATTTCATTAAAATCCGCCCCAATTAATGACTATGTAATATTATAAAATGATAATTTCCGCCTCCCATTTCAACTACCATTTGAAAAATTCTTAAACAAATGAAGCGTAAAAATACATATTCTTTTAAAATCTCGCTACAGCGGTAGAGAGAAAGTTATGTAAAACTGGGGGCAGGAGAACGGCGGATTTTTGGCAGAAAAACTATTATTACAGGGCCAAGGCAACGAACACTTGAATAAATCCATATGCTAAATTTAGAAAAAAGTCCTCTAGCAAGTGATGTAGCCACAATCCATGTTTTGTGGGTCCTTCATACCGAAAATTCGATTGACGGCAAAAAACGTATTTCCGTCCCTCTGTGAACAACGATAGCGGCTGAACATGGACAGACGATTTTCTCCAATCGATCTGGTTGTCGCAGGCCCTTGAATTTGAAACCGATATTTTAATTTTGGGGGGTACTTTACATTAAGGCCCTGGGACATTGTCAAAATAAAAAAAATAATAATAAAAAAGGCTCCAACGATTTTTATTAAACTTTGTTTTTGTATAGTGTGAAGGACGTTTAAAAGTATGGCGCAGATATCATGTTGGTTAAAAACATTGATTTTTCGAAAATTGAAAAAAAATCAAATTTTTTCGGCGCCTTCCTACAACTACAATCATCAAGACAAACATTTTTCCACAATGAAATATGTTCATCAAAAACATCTTCGAATAAGATTATGTTGATTTTTTTGGAAATATGACTATTTTTTGGGGGGCGACAAATACATTTGCCTGCTCCGAATTTATTGCACTTCATAGGTGTAAAATAATAGGCGATTCCAAGTAGTTGATGCTACGTAAGTTAGTATTGTATATTATTTCACATTTGTCTATTCGTTTCTTACATTCGAGCTTTTGTTATACGCTTACAAATTACTAATCTTTTAGAATTTATTTAAAACCTAATTTAAATTGCAGCATTTAATTGAGTTAAATGTGAAAATGAATAGATTTCGCTTTGCTTGATACGTCGTGGGAATGAAGAATAATGCATGTAAAAACAGAGTAATTTTGATGACTATAAAAATTTTATATTTATTATAATATTTTTCTGTCCATTTTCATTATTCTTGCTAGCGGTATCAACAATGCTAATTGGCCAAATGTGTATCTCATACGAAATAAATGTCATTGTTGCTTGTTGAAACTCAATGTTGTAACGCCGCACTGATAACAGAATGCGATAATGACTGCTGCCTTATGTTCGTATTATTATTTAATATAAACTAATAATTTTATTTACGGCTAAAGTACGTATCGCGCATTGTTGGTACATTTATACAGAACGCGAATTCTCTGAATTCAATGGCAGATAGTTTTCGTTTAAGCATTTGAATTAACACTTTTTCGGTATGAAGGGCTCACTATTCCTTAAATCTGACTAAATAATATGTTAAGAGGGAGTAATTTACAACATATTAGAACAGGATTTATCCACTTAGTCTGTATTATGGCCCCACAATACGTTTTTTTGGATGAAAGATCGCCGGTATTTACGCAGCATTACATAACTTTCTCTATACAACGTATAATTATTCCGTATACACTAGCGTAAACGATATCTCCTTCACTTCACTAATATTTAATTAGTTTTGATGTTTCATCCTTGTGTAGATGTTTAGATTTGCCGCCCATGGAGAGAAACAGAACATCGATTGGCCGGTGTACAGGGGTGGCGCCCTATAAAAGTCCTCGACCCCCAGTGTCAATAGTTGCTGCTACTTCAGATACGCCCTTTGACTTATGACTACGATTTGACATAAAATGTCATGAATAAGATGCGGTATCGTGAAACTTTCAATTGAAACACTACACGTCAGTGACTGGGTGGCGAAATTTTCCACTTGTGGTGAATTAAATACTGAATTTTCTGTGTGTGAGGGACACATGAATAACTCTTTAATGACATTCACCTCGTTTTACTTCAATTGAAAATGGGGAAGCATATTGAAGATTTATCTGAAGAACTGTTATTAGAAATATTTTCCTATTTATCTTTGAATGATGTTGTATTTTCAATTCAATTTGTCAACATTAGATGGAGAAGAATATCTTATGATTATGAACTATGGAAGAACAGGACATATTGCCCCTTGGCTATTGAAAGTGATGAAGTAGTTGAAAAGACTCTCAAGATGATTCCTAAATTAAGTAATTTAGTTTTAGATAAAAGACCTTATTTGTCAGAAGTGCTTGAAACTTTGGTGAATAATTGTTTGGATATAAGGAGGTTAGAATTCAATAATTATCAAATGATTCCCACCAAATTATTAAAAAAACTAGTCAGACAATGTCCAAAAATTGAATTCTTACATCTCCCATGTAGAGTTTTAGATAGTTATGATCATTCCACTGCAATAGGTAAACTTGAAAGACTGAAGACTCTGAAAGTGGGAGGTTGGTCAGCATTAGAATGCCCTGCTAGGTTACGCCCATTAGCAGATGGTTGCCCTTCATTAGAACAAATTGAACTTGTTGAAATCTATTGTGGTATTGATGACTTACAATATTTGTTCCTAAAAAAAAGGGAATCTTTGCGCACAATTACTATTCGATGGTGTTATGATGAAGGCATATGTGTTTTACCATTACTATTAGTTTGTACTGCTTTAAAAACTCTCAATGTTGTATGTTTTTATGATATTGAAGCTGATGTTGGTTTCAGTGCCCTTAAAATGTTAAACAATATAACATCTTTAAGTCTCCTTGATTTTGATAATGCTAACATTAAAGATGTTATCAGCATATTTGATAACCAAAATATGGTAAATTTAATTGAATTGACAATAATCCATTATGAAAATTATGAAAACCAACTAGCCAAAGTCATTGTCAATAATTGCCCAAATCTCAAGAAGCTATTTATTAATGAATGTAATAGCATGAGTGATGAAAGTATAGAAGATTTTTACAAGCTTGAGAACTTGCAGTATGTAGAGTTGAGGAGCTCTGCAATAACAGACATAAGTGTTACTTGTTTAAATAAATGTAAGAAACTTATTCATTTAAGTTTAGAAAATTGTTTTCTTCTTTCAGAAGAAGGCATGCAAAATATAATTGATTTTCATAATTTACAAGTGTTGAAATTAGATTCTTGTGATTTGAAAGGATTATTCTGGTCCCAAATACCTTTAAAATTAAAAAGATTACGATATCTAAGTATTAATTTTTGTCAACATGTTGATGAGAATGAAGTAAAGCAATTAAAGAAAGAAATGCCACAGTTAACAGTTCATTTTGTTGCTGACAGATTTTTGGTATGAATTTGTAAAAATGACTTTATCAGTTCTTATTACATTAAAATTTGGTCCTTGACCATCACTTGAGTTCATGTGTTTGTATGTAATGCATGTCCCAATGTGAATAAATATTAAATGTTATTGCATTTTCAATCATTAATGTACTTCAGCGAAAACTACATCTGCTACCTATTTAATCTCTATCTTTTATTCATCCCTTTTTGCCCTTTCTTGTGTGCTTTCAAATGTACAAAACTTAACTTTAAAGATGGTAGGATTGGTAGAGAAATTGCATAAAGCGTTTTTTTTTGTCAAATAGTTAAAACTGATTTTTTCTCACATTAATTGACAGCAATTTATATTTATTATCAGCACACAGCTGATTAGTGATCATGAGCGCATCGCTGGCTCAGTGCATAAATATTGTCCATACACTCCGAGACATTTTTTAGAGACTTCTCCTTCATATCTACGTAGTAATCAAAGATTTTGTATACATACAAGGGATCACACTTTTTCCCAGAAAGCCAGCAATGTTGCTCCCGAAGTAACTGCACCATTACAAACTTCCAAACTTGATTTTCTCAAAACCACAAATAATGGACATTCAATGTGTTTTCACGAAGACATTGATATACAGAGAACACAAGTTAGCACTCCAGGAGATTTAATTTTATTTGCAGAAGCAGGATTACACTGGAGTAATTGGAATTTCAAGACCAGCACTGCAGTAAATGTATGAAAAATTGCATTTTTATTTTATAAAACAATGCAATTGCATTTCAAATTTTTTGGGTAAACCTTTTTGTCAATGCTCAAATCATTTTTAATTCAAATATTTTGACTATGAATGGGAAAATTGCAGGAACTAAATTTATAGTCAACATTTTTGTGGTATTATTTGAGGAAATCTGACTCAAATGAATTGCACAATGGAATTCTGAATCATTCATGATGAAAAGATCACCTTTCTCAAATAATTTTATGACAATCACCATTTCTGTCAAAAGTTCTTATAAAAATATATAAATAAACACTACCAATCTAAACACAACAAATCAATATCATCACAAGTTGTTGAAATGTCCCCAACTGAACGTAACTGTAATTACAAACTTGAGGGTCACAATAAAAATTGAGAGTAATAGGAAATAAATTACAGTGACATTTCAATTAATCAATCAGATATTATTATATTACATTAAAATAAATTGGATATAAATCCCAATTGAATGTAACAAATAATACTAAATCTATTAATAAAAATATATATTTCAAATTCAGCAAAAGAGAAACTTTTGTTGTAAGAAAATACTAAGTCATCTCAACATTACAACTACACCCTCAAGCACCTCCCTGAAAAACATGAGTTGAGCCATCAATTTGACAGAAGTTAGACACTCTCATGCCCCAAAATAACATTTTTTTAAATAAACCTCTTATCGATAATGTCAAATTTGTTCAATAAATTTATTGTTCTAGACAGTACCTCAGCCAATTTTCAAACAAATTCAATTGATGAAAAAAGTTCAAGTAATTCATAGCTAATTTTACCACCTGAAAAATAATTGTGGCAACTTTGAATTTCTCAACTTTTTTTATCAAGTGGACTTAAAAAATTAGTAATTAAATTCTCAATACTTTGATGGATCTATGATTTTAAAATGTGGATTGTAATAAAAAAATACTACAGAACTACGAAATACTACTACGTAATAAAAAATACTACGAAAAAACTACAGAAACAAGTTCATTAGTGACAAACTAAAACTTTTGGGAAAATGCCTTTTTGACTTCTTTGAAATTTTCATGCCTTTTTTGGTTGTGAATTTGAAGAGACAAAAAATTCCGAATTCTAAAATTTGTTATTAATCTTAAAAGCATTTGTAAATATAATTTAGGGCTGTAATAACAACTTGTTTGTAATTATTTTGGGACTAGAAATTAATTGTTTACTCAAATTTATTATTAACCCAAGAACTGGGAAATACTACCAGCAGCTGGCAGCCTACATGACACACAGAGAAGTCGATGGAACGGTAATGGGGTGAATGATTGTGGGGCCACAGTCAGAGGACAAGAGTACCCTAGGAAAAAGCAGTCACAAATTCACTTTATCGCCATATCCTCTACAACTTCCACTTGGATTGAACCCTCATCTCAATCTCAGAGATGGGGTGAACAGTAAGACTACTAAACAATGGGTCACACCATTGGACACTACTGACACTAAAACATGTACTTTTAATCTCAACCATTATAGCCATACGCATGAGTATGTAAGAGAAAAATTTGAAATGTGCCCATAGCATTATGTAATAAAAAATTTTATTTCTCTAAAATATCAAATCAATGTCAATGTCAAAAATTATGTGTAGAACCTATCGATACAATTAAGAAGTTAGTGACAATTTTACATTAGTCTATCTGTTTGATATAGTTATTTGTCTATCCACATTGTTGAAGTATTTCCCTTTCAATTATTTCAATTATTGCCCTATTGTCAAGGGATACAAAATTTAAAAAAATTAGCATTTACGTGTGTGTTAAATTAAACACTCGTGCTGTAGTCATTTACTTGTTGACTCATAATTGTTTTTCAAAAATTAGTATATTATCGAAAATAATTGTAAAATTGGAATATACATAATATTTTCTATTGTGTAAATTTTACTTATGGAGCAATTTCTTGAAAGAGTATCTGGATATTTGTTATGTATATAGAGTCAACGAGTTAATTTTAGTTCCTCCAAAAAATGGACTTGCTACACTAAGCATGTTTTGACAATATGTCATTTTATAAACTTTATATTCAATGAAATAAAAACTGTGGAGTGAAATGTAGAAAAAATTAACAAATGTTCCAAATATTATGAAAAAGTTGGAAATTGTACATTGTTTATCTCCTAAGTAATTTAATTCAAGACAAAAACATGAAACCTCTTTTTAATCTATCTTTTTAAGGTGTCCATCTTAAACATGACTCCACCCCCCCAAAATGCATCAAAACATTCCAAAACTGGGCAAAAATGAATCCAAGTCAAAATCAATCTCTCCTACAGCCGTTTAAAATGGACTAAAATTGTTGTACAAGTAAAATGTTAGACGCAAATTAAAATCTTTAATGAAAAAGAGAGGTCAGAAAAGTAGTTGCCCTCTCCCCCTCACCTGTTTCACGCAATGCCTGACTACGAAACTGTAATCCAAGCATTCAAATATTTGAATTTACCACACCCTCAACAATTTCTTAATACAAAATTCAAGAATCATACTTTCAACAATGAAAACAACTAACTTTGGAAAGTATGTGTTACACCAACAGTAATGAGACGAATGGAAATGTTTTATCCAAGCAACAAAAGAAACCTGTGGAATGAAAAATGTTCATTGAAATAACTCTTATGAACAGTCAACTCTTGTTTTCTGAAGTTTTGGCACTTGAAACTGTATGAGCAATATAGACAAGATGGAGTACAGTACAATAAATAAAATATAATAAATTAGAATATTGAAAATTTGAAAAACTCTTAATCTGAAAAATTATGAAATTGACACCAACGCCCACAAGAGGTCTTAATGGTTTCGCAAGGACAAATCATTATAAGTAGTCGTCAACAACAATAGACAAAAACAAGTCAGATAATCATTTAGTGAATATCGAGTTTCAAAATAAAAGAGACCACGAGTAAACAATTTACATAACACAAAAGTAGGTTTTTCACAAAATATTTATAAATAATACATCTAAAATGTTTTATATAAGTATACAATCATACTTTGTCCATTAATCTTAAAATAAAAAAACAAACCAACAACAACACCCTTTATGTTTTTAATAACAAATTTATCAGATTAAATCCTCAATATGCCAAGTAATAGATTGATCTTAATTGAAACAGATTAGTTTAAATTCACTTTTTCTTACAGATTTTCAACAATAAAGACAAAAAAAATCATTTTAATCACATCTTTGATGTTTGATTTATAACACACTATTGAACTAAGATCATGAACTGAACTTGAGTAAAAGAATTGCAATAACATACTAAAATGAGGTAAAACAATATGAATTCATTTATTCACAAAATACTTTTATACAGAGAATTCACAATTTTACACTAAGATTGCACAGAAGAATCATTTACAAACTATTCTGCAAATAAAAGGAAATTACTCCAAAAATAACATTGTTCTAGTGGGTACTTCAAATAAATTACAAAAAGACATTTCAATATCTACTCAATGTGTACAAAACGCCATAAAATTTTTTAATACTTCAGGATTATAACCTTGTAAAGTAGGTCTACCTTCATCATAAGCACACAACGAGAATAATTCTAAACGAGGCAATACCCAAAACATGTTCTTCATGCCTTCACTGCCATTCAAATCTAAAGTGTTCAACTGAAAAATAGAAAAGTCAAAGAGTCGGCCATCGGTCTGAATACATTGAATACTAACAGGGAAAGGCAACTCTTTCTCAACTTCTCCAAATAACTGTCGAGCTTGAGACACTGCAGCAGCAAAACCATGCAGGAGACATCTACCTACCAGCTGACCT
The DNA here is from genome assembly GCA_017312745.1 of Gryllus bimaculatus. Classification (NCBI taxonomy): domain Eukaryota; kingdom Metazoa; phylum Arthropoda; class Insecta; order Orthoptera; family Gryllidae; genus Gryllus; species Gryllus bimaculatus. The sequence continues at coordinate 10,871,965 of BOPP01000023.1, read as the reverse complement.
TCAAGCACCTTAGTTTCATGCAAATTCTTAATTTGGGTTTCATTATGATGAATTATTATGGTATGTAAATGACTAAATTTACTGAATTTATTGACAGGAAATATATCCTTAGACTCATAAAAATGTGTTTTTTCACATGAAACTGTATGCTTCAGCGGATAGATATCAGGAAGATCAATTTTATATATATTTTCTTCTTCTTCTTGGGAAGAGAATTTCTCATGAGGTACAGAAGACAATAAAGCCATATTTAATGTTAAATCAAACTGAATCAAGTCTCCCTCTTTCTCAATAGGCACAAGACACCTTCCATTATTCACTGCAAATAATGCTGAACTTTTCTGGGACCATGAATTACACAGTTGAACAAGTTTTTCACACAAAAGATAGTTTCGCCGTTGATCTGATATTCCATAAACTCTAGGAAATTGCCATGCAGGTCTTGAAGGATCATGAAGCTTGGGTAATTTTACCTGCTGGGCATCAAATACATGTGATGCAAGAATAGATCTCTTAACTAATTCATGCATATCTGCTACATTTAATTGTTCAATTTTTTCTTCCAACATTTTAGGCAAACCATCTTTTACTTCTACAGCTTTTGCAATGATTTTAGCTTGATCCAATCCTCCAATCAACACAGTATTATTTTTGTGCATATAACATTGCCTAGCTTTATAGAGAGGATGGAGATTATTCATCACTGGAGGTGGTTCTACCCAATGTTTTAAATCTTTTGGTTCCTCCTCCTTCACTCTTTCCACAATTTTCATGTCCTTCACCACTTCATTTATATCTATCACTGGTAACCCCAAATGTTCAAGATTTTTCAATTCATCTGATTCTTGTAATACTTTTTTTCCATGAGCTTTCCAATTTTTCTTTGCCATTCTTCCCAAATGTTGTTTCCATAATGAATGTGTTAATCGCATGGTTCCTACAAAATAATACACATTATAAAAAAAAGCAATTTATATAAAAATGTAAATAATGAATTTAAACAGATTTATTTTTGCCAAAGAACAGTAAAAGTTGTATGTAACTTGTAGGGGAGAAGTACAATTTGCAGAAGTTTTCTTGAGCCTTAGAATCTCTTCCCCACCCTTTAACCTTAAATAGGCAAGTGATGAATAAAAGTACCAACAAAGCAAGGTTAGCAATACTTGGAAACTAGACATTTTTACTTCCAAGTAATAGAAAACTTATTTACATCGGTGGATGAACTACCCAATTGATTTTTTTGTATTGTTAACAAAATGGGAACTAGCACTACTCTTAACGCACCTACCAAAAGATGATCTCAACAAACAGTGGGCATAGTGAAGTTGCATTTATGTCCAGAGACAAGACAAAGGGCAGCATTTACTTAAAAGATCATGGAAATTTAACAAAACATGGGAGACGGGGGTTGTGGACCCAGAAGCTGAAATAATGTCTTGTTACATGCTTATTACGTGAAATAAAAATGTAAACTAATGTAAACTACACATCTTAATGATAAAATAAATATTATTCTCCTTTGTGATGGCCAAAATAGTCTACAACTGTGTAGAAACAGTAATGTAGCAGAAAATATTTCACTTTGTACTTGAACTTGTGGATCGATTTTAATTCTTTACTGTCATCTGGCAATTTGTTGCAAAAGTATTGTACATGTAATGTATGAATACCTAGTAGTCATTTTCAGACTTCTACTCCAAATAACAATATCAGTATCACTGGACTACAATAAAACTAATGTAACAACAATTCACTGTTTAATTACCCTTTATGTGTTACACTGACTATAAATATCTTTAATCAGAATCATCCAATAATGCTTTTTTACCCGTTTTATCAAAAGTGTAAACACCTTACCTCAAATTGGTACACTATCTTAACTGGTCAACTCTTGTAATTCTATTCTAATTTGGCAGTTTAACCAGAATATAACTGATATGCAAATAGATGATGGAGATATAAATTCACTTCACAGTTTCCACTAGCTTCTATTGGTTTCTGCCACAAACTTTCTGACGGTCTGCGAACCGTACCTAACCGTACGAACGAACACAAACGCGTGCTCGGAGTAGTGCAATGTGAGAAATGCACTGCGCAGCGCTGGCCTCGCACGCAGTGGCGCGCAGTCACATCTGAAGAATTTTATCCGAAGCGTATCACCGTCGAGGTTTCATCAATTATTTTCATTCAAATCGCGCACTCTATTTACGTCGCTTCCACAAAGTATGTCTGCCATTTTTGAGAAAATTTTGAAAATGTCCCGTGGGCTTCATGTAAAGTACCCCCAAAATTTAAAGAACGTCTTTCAAAACCTCAGAGCTTCGAGTGAAGACAGATCTACTGGGAAAAATTATTTTTCGAAAAAAATGCTAGGAATACTTTAGGAGCTATTGAATACTGAAAGAGAGAAAGAGAGAGAGAAAGAGAGAGAGAAAGAGAGAGAGAGAAAGAGAAAGAGAGAAAGAGAGAAAGAGAGAAAGAGAGAAAGAGAGAGAGAGAGAGAGAGAGAGAGAGAGAGAGAGAGAGAGAGAGAGAGAGAGAAATCTCTGCACCTTTGCCACGAATTTTATAAAATTTACTCCTCTGTTTATTGGAAACTGCTTTCTCGGAATCAAGGATGAGCCGGAACAAAGGATGTTTGTGAAGCAGAAGTAATTTCAACCATGTGCTTACTCTTGTTCACAGAGCTCGTGAGTAGTTCGATCGAAAACCAACAAATATTTTTCACAGCTAATTGTCATATCGCGTTTTTGTATAGGGGGGCGTTAGCTCACTTTACCCCCCCCCCTTCCAGGATCCATCCCTGGCTGAACGGTACTACTAATCACTTGAGTACCGACTACTCGAAAACATTGTAAGTAAAACAAACCCATTTTAAATTTCGAATACAACCCTTATGTGTGGTAAAAACTGGTGTGTAATTACGTCTGTATTGGTAGACTTTCTTTCAGTTGCTCCGAATCCATGTAAACATCTGATCGACGACGGTCTTTGCTTGGAAATTGCTTGGGTGGAGTAATTTTAAACAAAAAGGCGCGTTCGCATAAGAGATTGGGGGCGGGGGGGGGGGAGGTGGCCCTGTGAAAATTTTGCCAGGCCCCAAGTGTAAAGCGGAAAATTGATTTGGAGATTTCAGTGGAAATACACCTTTTGGGGTCCCCCTGATACCGAAAATGTTTTTTATCTTTCTTTCCTTTCTTCAAAACGTTCGCCTGTCTTTCTCTCTATCCGTCCCCCTGTGAACAACACTTGCGCCTAAATGAGATAATTGTAGTTTTTTTTTCAAAAATGAATTCTCCCTGGTCGATTTCGCCGGACCCGAAACTCTGCGATTTTGGAAAAAACGTTTAGTGCTGGGAGGTACTTTACACGATGCTCCTGGGACATTTTAAACGCTTTTTTTAAAATGGCTCGAATTTTTTTCTTTAAATGTCTTGTAAGATGAGAGTGAAAATCACTTATAACGATAACATAGATCCGATTTTCACGATTAACTCTGAATTTCCGGAAATTACAAAAGTTAACATTTTTCGGCGTCTTCCTCAACAATATTATAAGATAGATATATTTTCTTCAAATGAAATTTGTTCTCCACAAAAGTTCTTTCATGTATATTTAAAAAAAAAACCTTTTAGTAGTTGCTGAGCAATTTGGAATGAAATATGGTGAATAATAAAAGAAATATTAAAAACAAGATTTTCAGGAAAATGGCAAATTATTTCTTGAAACGTTTTGTAGAAAGAATGCTAAATGCAATGAATCAATGAGTTCAGTAACAGAATTTGTTTTCGGGTGTTTTGGTTTCGGTACTTCACTAGTTTTTTCGCCTACAGATGAATTAGAACTCGTACCAGAACTAGAATTCGTAATCGATGATGTGAAATTAGAAATATATTTGAAGTAGATGTTAATGAAATCGAAATTTAATTTGTGATCTGATCTCCAATTTTTGTTTCGTGGGCTAAAGATGCCTCGACATAATTCCCAGCAACGTCGTGACTTCCATCCGCCAAGTTTAACTGCGGTGATATCTCCACCAGCTTCTACCAATAGTTCTGGATTTGGCAAGGTTAAAAAAGAGGCAATTACACTTGGTGTAGTACCAATCTTGTTAATTCCCCCAACTCCTTGTTTTGTGCCCTTTCCAGCTCGATAATTTAAGAACAAGCGATTTCATTCGCAATCTTTTGGGTGAAGTTTGACATATAGTTTGCGTATGTTATAATACTCTCCAACAATAGTAAATGAACGTTCCACATCGGTCTTCGTTTTCATTTGCACAGAATAACCAAACTGATTTTATTTACTATTAGACGCAAATAAATCAGTTTACAGAAATATGTTGTTTTTATGTTAATATTAATGAAGCAGGTTTTTTTCCTACATTAAGGTACATTAAAAGTTTTAGTCGAAGTACCTGCTACCTTATTTTCATTTGATAATTTTTTCTAGATTGTTGTGCTTCCTTACCGATATTCAGTTGTTTCGTGTATAAATGAACGTTATTATATTTTTTCATTGACTTCTATTTCGAGTGACTACACCACAAACCTTATGTCTTACATACTGCTGAATTGAACGATATAAAAATTATTTATAATAGCGCGCACTCTCTCTCTCGCTCTCTCTCTCTCTCGCTCTCACTCTCACTCTCTCGCTCTCACTCTCTCGCTCTCACTCTCTCGCTCTCGCTCTCTCGTTCTCACTCTCTCGCTCTCACTCTCTCGCTCTCACTCTCTCGCTCTCACTCTCTCTCTTTCCTACATTAATCAGCTATATAAGGTTATACATTTTTGTAGTTGTTATCAATTTTATTATTTTGGCACACCCGTCTGTGGAACTGAGCAGTGTTAGTAGGGTTCCTTCAATTTTTAGATGTTTTCTTATATCATTTGTACCAGGGCATTCAAGAATAAGGTGGGAGGTGGAGACTGCTGCACCACACTTTGGACAGGGTTCTGGATCTGATCTCTTAAATAGGTGGCAGAAATTGAGATTGAAATGGTCTATCCTTAGACTAGTGTTACAACCTGTTCTCTTCTCTTAAAATGTTTACCGGGGAGAGTTGGTTCAACAATTTATTTTCTCACTAAGTGGAGTTTGGCGACATCCAATTTCCAGACAGAGCCCCAATAGCTGAGGCAGGAGTCCTTTACTAACTTTAAGTCTTGGAAGGTGCCTTGAATTTGGTTGTCGGCGCAAGTGATTAACGAGGCATGTTTAGCGGCTGCATCAGCTTTCTCATTGCCAAAGATTTTATTGTGCGAAGGCATCCATATTATTTCTATTTGGGTCCCATTTATAGCTTGCTTTTCTAGTATTTCTGGGATTTTTTGGATAATTGGATAGGAATTGAATCTATTCTCGATGGCCTTCACAGTTGATAGCGAGTCTGAAAAAAATTGCAATGGGGGTATCTTTTGGTGTTTTAGTGCTAATTATAATTGCTTGAAGAACTGCCCACTCTTCGCATATAGCAATGAAGTAATCTGGGAGACGGTGAGAGTCAATTTTATTAATTGGTGGTTGGAATATAGCACAGTCCTGCAACTCCATCACGTTTAGACCCGTCTGTGTAGACTTGGTAGAAGTTGTTATAGTCTTGGAGTAGTGTCGATGTTTTTTCTTGTGTCCTGTTAATAGGTTCAGTGAAATTTATTGATTTTTTTTGCGAGGTCGGTATTAGTTGTGATGTTTAAGTTCTACCAGGGTGGAATGGGATGATTGCGTCTGGGGATACAAAGTAGTTTGGTAATATTGAATTTTTCTAGATACTTAAGGGGTCTCTCACTAAGCGGTAATGAGAGCTGTGATCTGGAATCATATAGGCTAGGCTGGAGGTTGATAAATATAATTGAATTTGAGGAGTTGGGGGGAATGTTAAATGTGGAGTAGGCATAGGTTATGCACTGAACGTTTCTTCTTAATTCCAATGGTAGTTGTCTTGCTTCTACAAGTAAGTTATTACATGGGCTGGTTCTAAATTCACCAAGGCTTAAACGGCAAGCATTGTTGATCACAGGGTTTAGAGTATTCAGAACTGTTTTTGATGCTGGGCTGTAGACTACTGCCCCATAATCTAGTTTAGATTGAATGAGAGCTTTATATAGGTTCATCAAGCATTCGAATTGTGCTCCCCATTTAATGGGTGATAACTTTTTTTATAATATTAAGCCGTTTTTTACATTCAACTTTAAGAGCAGTTATATGCTGCTTTCATGAATGTATGGAATCAAATAGTACGCCCAGAATTTTGCATACATAAGTCCTTTTAAGTTGGTGATCACCCAGTTTAAGATGCACTTCTTCATTATCGTCATTTCTTCTTCTTGTGAACACTATAAACTCTGATTTAGTCTTCGATATTGAAATTCCTGCATCAGTTGACCACTTAGTGATTCAATCTACCGGTTCTTGCATAATACTTTCAGTAACCTTAAGATTTTTACCACTTCATATCAAGGTGATATCATCTGTAAAAAGGGATATTTTCATTGGTTCTTCTATTGTACTGCTTGCGTCATTAATAACTAGAAGGAATAATATAACACTAAGGACAGATCCTTGTGGTAAACCATTCAACATCTCTGTAAGATGGGACGAACTGTCTAGAATTTCTACTCTGAAGTATCTGTTTTTTAGGAAATTGATAGCGAATGCTAACATATTTCCTATTATATGTGATTTAGCAAGGGTGAATATGAGTATCTTTATAGACCATTTCATATGCTTTTTCAATATCCTTTGAAACTACTATTACATGTTGATTCATAGCAAGGGCACGACATATTATAGTATCGATATTTACTAGGAGGTCATTTGTTGATCTAAAGGATCTGAAAGCACTTTGGTATGGTGAATTTAAGTTACGGTTTTCCAGTATCCATTTCAGGCGGCGATAAACCAGCTTCTCTAATATCTTGCAGATGTTATTTGTTAGGGAGATTAGACGGTAATTCGTGAGTAGAGTGTGATCTTCATTAGGTTTAGGTATGGGGATAACATTAGCTTGTCTCCATTAGTCAGGAAAGTGTTGTTCAGTCCAAAAATAATTATAATTAAATAAATTACTTTATAATAATTATAAAGTAAGTACTGAAGTCGAACTTCAGGAAGGTTCTTCAAAAAACTGTTTGGGACCTTATCGGGCCCAGGTGCAGAATTTTTGCTTTGATTAAGTACATGAAGTTCTTCCATAAGCGAAGGTTTGTTGTAGTTCTGTTATTGTCCTCTAGTTAGGTAGCAAAATGTTATTTTGACTTAAGTTTCTGCTTGAGGGATCTGTAGATAGAAAGTTTGGGGTCAAAATTATTGGTATCTGAATTTTGAGCAAACGTGTTCGCTAAAAGGCTACATACGGTTTGAGTTCCAACATGATTTAAGCCAGTACTATCAATAAGATATTTAGGAATACTGGGAGTATTTCTTCACTAATGGCTTTTATTTTATGCATACCTTGATATAGAAATTGGTGTGTGATGAAAGAGGTGAACTTTGCCATGAATTGATCATTGCGGATCTGAAGTAAGTTTGCAAAGGCTCTTGCTTTCCTGTAAGCAATACCATTTACCATGGTTTTGTTTTTCTTAAATTTTCTATATGCTCTTTTTTTATTTTAATTGCTGAAGTACATTTGTTCGTTCCACCATGGAACTTGGCGTTTTTTAATTATTCCTGAGGTACGGGGAATCGACGTTCTTGCTGCTTCTAGAATTAGTGAAATATAAGTCATGCACTAACTTGTTTTAACTCTCTTCAGAATCTAGGTTGATTGGTTGATTAAGAGTTGCAATATTCGACTTGATAAACTGTTGGAATTTGTCCCCATTTAGCTTGTTCTAGGATTATTTAGGCTCACATCTCGATTGAAGAATAGATCTAAGTCTAGAAGGGTCATCTTAATGGGATACACTATCATATAGGTATTGTTGGTAGACCATGTCATTCTAGCTGCAATGTCTTTGAGGCAAAATAAGATCAATGTTTGCTTTCATTTCCATTACTATAGTTAAAGTGGGTGGCCAGACCTGTATTTAATATGGTAGATCATTATGGATTGTCTAGCCAATCTTCAATGATTTAAGGTTCTTTGGTCAGTATATTGGTTCCCCTATAATTTGTTGTGACTATTGAAGTCTCCTACAGTTATAACCAGGGTTTGGGCACTGAAAGATAATGTTTCAGTGATGGACACCAGTCCTGTTGGGGATATAAATATTACAGACATTGATATGGATATGATGTTTAACTTTACAGCTACGGCTTCAAGAGAAGTTTGGAGAGGAATATCTTGCACATAATATCATTTTTAACAAGGATAGCTACACCACCAGAAGCAATTTGAGCATCCTATTACAAAAAGATTTAGTATACCCGGTAGTTTACCCAGAATGATTGTCTTTAAAATTTGTTTCCTGTAACTAGTATCTGAGGAAGAATATCTTTACTAATAGTTTCAGGGATGGTAGACGGGCATAGAATCCATTCAATTCCATTGTAAGATATTAATTGCTAGTTATTATTCAGATGTATCTGCATCCGAAGCATCCATTCTTGTTTATTAACACTTGTAAATTTAATTTTATTGCCTTTCTGTAAGTAATGGATAAGATTCAGACATTATTTGGATAATAGATGGAATATCAAGTGAAAATTCACTGGCCATTATTGTTTGGGTTTGGGGCTCCTGAAGCTTTGTAATGAAATTTTTTCAATTGGTTATATGTGGGGGGTAATCAATTGGATTGGTTTCATACTTTGCCTTTAATGGATCAAGAAGTTCATCTAATGACTTTGGGGGTGTTCTTAACATGAGTACTAATATGATTTGATTCTTGACCAATTTTCTTTTTCTTTTTGGTTTGCTTACTACTATCCAAATTGGTCTTATCTATCTTATTACTTTCAGGACCGATCTGGGATGAAGATTCTGATGAGAGGGTTCACTTAGGAATACAGGGGAAATTACTTTCATTTACTGCAAGAGTTTCCTCTCGGCTTTGTGGTTCAGTAAATTCAATGGAATTATTAGTAAATTCATTCTGATATTTTTCATTTGCTAAGTCATATTCTGTTGCAGAATGTTGGATAGATTTGTTATTACACTGGTTAGCTACCAGACTGTTTACATAGGAAGCATGTCACATCATCTGTAGAAAAGAAAATTCTATATTGGGTACCATCATACAATATAGTGGTTGATTCTGAAAGATTGCTAACATCTTCAGGTGTTATAAACACCTGTCTCCTGAAACTCATAATATGTGTAAGGTTCAGGAATACCAGCTCTAATAAATGAAATATTGGATATTATATGGATATTATGTTTTGAAAATTCTTGTTTGATAACATCATGTGGCATCACAGGGCAAACATTAGAAATTATTACCCTCTTAAGCTTATTAATTAAAAGTCTGACATTCAGTATATGATCCTTGATGGTTAATGTAGAATAGTTGCTAGTCAGGTACTCTGCTGTTTTCTTAGTGTTTAGAAATACACAAATTCTGTTATTAGATAAGCGCGACACGAATCTAATGTCATTGGGGTTCATTATTGTAGCGAGTTTAGTAATATATTCTTTAATTGAAATACCTTCGTGGGCTTCTATGATAACTCCTTGGTCTTTGGTAGGAAATACATCACTCACTGTAGCGTTGGCGTAAGTCTTCTTTGCTTGATTTTCGGGAGCTGGATCCGTCGGAAGTTTGGTTAAGTTGTTGTTTACATTGGAGAACATTATGATTAATTGTTAGCCGCGTTAGGCTGACTTTAAATAGATGTTAGATTAGATTAGTACTAATTCCTATTTGGTGTGACAATAACACTAATACACAACTGATAACATTGCACTCGTGAACACGACAAGAGGAGGCACAAACGGAGGTGTTCCCTCTACGGTGTCTGGGAGCGAACTCCTCTTCAAGTTTTTGTTTTCATCAAATTTTAAATTTTTTGTATTCTATTTCGTATAATGCAGTCAATTGTGCCGGCATTATTATGGCTTCGTAGCTTCTTCAACAATTTCCTGCGACAAAGAATCATATTTCTTTCGCATAGGTTTGAGAATCATTGAGAATCAGTTGTCTAAAACGCGTGACGTCAAATACGAATGTCTACGTTGCAAACTGCAAAACTGCTGTTGAAATTAGTTTCTAAAATTAATTTAGATTCTTATGTAAACTTATAATTCTATTGTACAAAAAAAATAGTCTATGCAACTCATTTATAATGAGCTCCTAACGTCGCTCGTTTTTAAAACATGTACTCATGCAATAAAGATTAGTATGTTCTAGATCGTAATATAAACTAATTGCATAAACTACTATAATTAATGAAATAAAAAGTACAATAAATGAAACTTATTTCAAAAAATAAAAAAATTTCCACTGCTTTCATTCAGTATTTTTAAAACATCAATTTCAAAATCGTAGAGAAAGTATAGTCTTCTACTCGCGTAGAATGACTACTTAAATTCACTCGTATCATTCTACCCTCGTTGAAGAATATATTATTCATTTGAAGTCTCGTTGAAGAATTTCGATATTTCAGTCAATCAGTCGGACATTTCAGTTCGGCTGGTGTGAACACTTTTTTCTGCTTCTGGTTCTTTCTTTTTCTCTTAAAAAAAATGCACAATTTTACCGAATGAGAACCGATATCAACAAATCGCAGTATAGAATACTTTGATACCCAGAGGGCGCTACTTGACTCCTAGGTCGAAACACTTTTGGTTCTAAATAATAAATGGACGAAAGGCAATTGAGAATCTTTACAGATGTTTTGCATGCTGTGCAAGAATTAGCTGTATCGCACGGAAAACAGAAACAACGTTTCGCGCACGGCGTGTTAAATCTTCTTTTCCTTCAAAATGGCTTCAATTTTTTAACACAAAACCACTCTTGCTTTACCCTTTGTAATTCCAAGCCTGCACTTGGCGAGGTCTTGAGCGGCTGGTAGCCACCATTCGAGATTCTGCGCAACCAGTTTCAGCTGCCCACAATAACTTTACTTAATTACTTGTACAGACTTTTATCACTGATCATTATAGAATGTTTTGTATTGGTTTGGAAGAAGTAACTACTGGAAAATGAGGATGACCAAAGCTAATGAATGTAGAAGTCAGGCATGTCAGTAATTTTGCATTTCTTCATAATAAATATACATTCTTAGTACAATATATTAATAAATTGCTTAAATGTACAGTTACATGTAATAGTTATAAAATTAGCGAATAACTAAGTAAATTATTATTTATAAAATAATCTACTTATTAACTATGTAATGTGAAAGTTTCTATTAAGGACACCTTTTTCTACAACAAAATAAATCATGTATGATTAATATTCAGCGACTGTGATTACTAATTATTCTACCAGTTAATTAGACGATTTATTGCAATGAATTCATAATTACTTTCTTTCAATGAACGTTTAAGGTTTAATTATGAAAACACACTCAGAAGTTTCAATCAACCATTAGTTCTTCTTCTTCATGAACTTGGCGCAATAAAGTATAATAAGAATACGAAGCCTTCAGAAGCTGAAATGGAGAATGTATTAAGGAGTATTCTTTAATACTAAATGATTTATTACAATAGGTACTTATGAGATAAGAATACAGATGTTATTACATTTATAAGATTGTTGAAGAACATCTTAAGTGAGCACTGTCGGTCTTGCGTTCGAGTGTTCTGTGCAGGAGCATGTACTCCACAATGGAGCGATGTACTCCATTACACAAAGTAGGGGCACGAAAGTCATATAGCCCCGTCCAATTACGAACAATGGTGAACCCGATGGAAAAAGTGCGCATGCCCCCGACGGGCAGTCATCGTGTGAGTGTGTATGTGTGTGTGTGTGCGTGTATGCGAGGAAAAAGTGTTACTGAAACTGTGACTGCCAGCGCAAGTTTGACAGGCAAACTATAAAAACCTCAGTGCCAGTCTGTGAGTTTAGATTGTAGTAAGGGCAAGTGCATGTAAATAATGTAAATAAGCAGCGTTTATTGTAAGTTTAGTTTGCAGGTATGTATGTGTTAGTATGTAAGTTTAGTTTATAAAGTACAAAAGTGTGTAAGGAATGTAGCGTAGAATGTAAATCGTAGATTGTAAGGTTAATATACAGATGGGTCATTTTAATATATCTGAGCAAATATTAAAAATCATTTTGACTGACAGATGGCGCTGTAATAGACAAAAATTAAATTGATCAAAAAATCATCAAAAAATGGGGATAATTCGAGAAAAACACATGATATAAGAAAATTAAAGTAAATGTAAACAATATTTTCAAAATTGATATTTTGGGGCACCATTATTCACCAACGCACCCCATTCCCACTAATGGGAGTGGAAATTATTTCAAAATCTTCAAAAGGAAAACACTTTTTTAATTTAAATCTTGGTTTTCCATGTGTGTATTTTTGATGTGTAATTTTTTTACAAATTCAAATACAATTCATCGTCTCTAATTATCAATTAATTCCATCACCGACCGCGGCTATAAGGGATGGGGTGCGTGGGTCAAATTGGGGTAATCTTGGGAATTAAAATATGCAATAAAATGGGGGTTCCTGTTTGATACTGATACCCAGAGGGTGTGGGTAGGGGATGGAGTTTGGTATGATTGGGTGTCCCCTGCTGAAAGAAGCAACGTTTATTACTCTTTTTTTATCAGATGTGTAGTTTTCGAGATATTTGCTCCGACAGATTAAAGTGACCCACCATGTAAGTTTAGATTTAAGAGTTAGGTTATTGCCCACATAACTGTACAAATTAAATAAATGTCATTATATAATATTAAAGGGCGCAGGGAATAGGCGCGCGCACAGAACGGGAGGGGGCACAAAAGTTCAAAAGGGATGCAGTAATCCCACGTAATATAAAATTTTATATCCGAATATAGGATCAGTTCCTTCCAGAAGAGGCCCTCCCAACTATCTGGCAATTCCATGAATAGTTAGATTTATCGCTAATTCTGGTGGCAGAATACACTCACTTAACATTACAGAACTGAACAAATTTACAAACTTTACAAATAAACGTGAACATTTCACTGTGCAATCTTTCATAGCTCTGTCTCATCACACTTCACCGCCCTGCGCATCTCTAATCTGTAATATCTTTCTTACACACTCATTTCCCTGAATTTCACAATGCCACTGCACATAATTAATAATAATAATAATAATAATAATAATAATAATAATAATAATACAACTTACATAATAGACTAGTAATTGAAAAAAATTAAAGATATTTGTAATACTTATCAACAACTAGGAAAGTAATTAATTAATGTGTGGTAATTAAATGTGAAATCAATGTATTTATTAATTATATTATTAAAGTTATAATTTCATTATCTTATTTTATTTACTTTCTAATAAAAAATTGTCTATGTAAATTGAATAATGTCGCAAATAAGTAGACACAAAACAATAACCAAAGTTTATTATGACAAAGATTTACCAATTTCTGTATTACTTGATTCTGTACCTGATGTCTGTATTACCTGATTTACCTCATTATGCATCCAAGTCAATATCAAACACTTAGTTCCGTATACCCAGAGAGAATGACGAAACCTAAAACCTATTTCCCAATTTCCGAGAGACGCCCTAATACCATGCGCTAGTCACAGTTCCTTCCAAAAATTATACAGGGCCCTATCCAATTCACACTAATATTATCTGCGACTCACTATCATTGCGCGTCGGTTTCCACTCCCCAATAACTCTCACAGTTACTGCCTCTAGCTTAACTGATTTCTAGTAATTCCGGGCGCGACAACGGGTAAGGTTATTAGTCCCGTAAGTGAAGTGTGTGTTTTCTTTCCTCGGAAGGTGGATGTGCCCCGCTGCATGGTGAGATCCGGCGCCGACCTACTGTCGCGACGCGTCGGTTAACGGGGTTTTCCCTGATCAGGTATCTCCCACAAGTGAGGCACATCCTCACCCGGGGCCAAGCTCTTAGTTCCCGACCAGACTCACGGCATGTGTGATAGTGTAGTGCATGTAAGTGTGTGTAACGGTTAGGGTAGTACAAGGAATGGGAAGGAACGATCGCGCGCGGTCCTTGGCCCGTTCTTTAGGGTACTTCTCCGGCATTCGCCTGGTATTGACCATAGAAATCACGGAAAACTACCGATCAAAGCAGCCGGCTGCAAGAATTCTCCTCCAGGCAGCGAGAGAACTCGAACTACATATCTGACTAGTGTCCAAAATCCTGCTATCGTCGGGACTCGAACTTAGGACCTCCCGGTCAGAGGCCCTGCAGTGACATCTTTTGATGCCTTGAGGCACCTCTTCCGATCGGACTCGTCCCGAGGCTTCCCGTTATGGTGGCTGCTTTCTCAGGGCTTTTTTTAAGGGGACAAATATTTTAAAGACACCGTTCTTTGGGGGAATTAGATTTTCACCAACTAAAAAACCCTGTTGTTCATTCCGAACCATTCTGGAACTGCTGAGATACATGACATCAGAATTTAATTCTGTTCCGATAGTCTTTCCTCTGCCTCTTTTCACTTCTTTCTAGTAGCAAAATTTGCAATTATTTTCCAATTTTCCATACTGGTACTACACTCAAATTCGGTTATAGTGAACTCAGATATACTGAACCATTGGTTATACGAGTGAACTTAAGTCACTGGTCCCGTTTCACTTACATTACAGATAAGCATAAGAAGATTCTGTTATAGTGAACATGAATCTCGGCTATAGTGAACGTAGGATATACAATTTTTTGGAAATTAATTCCTTCCTGGAAAAAAATATATCGCTTCATTGCTTCAAAATCTACCACTACGCAGGTAAAAAAAAATATCGCGCCAAAGGACTTATCGATGAAGCCTTCCCTGAGGTGAAGGTAGCGGACTCGAAATGGGAACCTTAGTGATGACTTTACGCCACTCAGTTTCACTGCGGAAACAAAGGCTGTGTCCTGCGTGGGCTACAACCGGCGGCGACGACGTGCGATTCCTTGATTCAGTTTCAAGCTTGATGTTTCTCGATATTCTGCGGGACAAAAAGCGTCGAGCTCTACGCAGATGACAGGAAGCGTGGAAGCCTGGCGATTACCCCGCGCCGCGCGGAAAAGCCATCAGTTAATTATCCGCTTGCGCCATCCCGCGACTGAAAAGATCTCATATATAATGCGAGTAAAAGGCCTTCGTCGAGGGAATAGTGAGAGGCATTGTGTTGACATTTTCAGTTCGTGTTGTTAATGTATTTTGTTGTATGTCTATATTAATAAAACCAATCAGAAAATGGAGAAATTCTATTTCATTTTGACATCATCGAATGTAGTGAACCAAAAATGTTAGTTCCCAGAAGTGCACTATAACTGGAGTCGATTGTATTATGTTAAGGAAATTTTGTTCCGTTGATGTCACATTGAGTTTCTGGCATGCATTGTGTCTGTCTTTTTTCCATCAAGATTTCTCAGTGCTCGCTTGCCCCGAAAGCGCGTGCTACCCTGCCGCGGACGCGAGCCATTTAATTGTTGCATTTATACATATTTTTATACATACGTATGACGGAAAATGGGGCCTAAAGGGGCTCAAGAATGTGGTTGCCCCCCTCCTTTGTTCTAGGCTGCGCACGCCAATGGCACAGGATGATTTTGTATCTCTTTAGTAAATAAGAAAGAATATAAGACCTCATAAAGAATACTTACCCCAGTGAATAGCTCGAGGGAAACAGTTGAAAAAGAAAATGCTTTAATATGGCTTTCCCGCATGGCCCTAGACATCATTATAACAATAGATTTTCTATAGCCCGAGCTGTAGGCACTGTACCAATTGCTCTCATAGGCAGCATCCTGAACCAGCAAACTCTGTGAAATATTAGTATTAGTAGTGTATAAATGTTATGCTACACTATATAGTATATACACAGAATTTGTTACCACTATAATGCAGTATAATACCTCATGAATCAATTCAGTTCCAAAGTAGCAATGCAGAAACAATTGTGTCATTTCACACATAAGAAATGCACATTCTGACAAGAAGAGAGGACTTGTAAGAGGTTGCTGAAAAGATTTCACAATCCAGGTTGGTGCAAAAACATAGTTTAAAGAGAGTCTCAGTTTTGAAAGTATCTACTCATAATTAAACACATTTGGAAGAATTAAAATTCTAGACATACATTATTCATTTTATAATTGTGTATTACATACCGTGGTTGCCTGAAAAATTAGCACACATAGCTGGATAGACATGGTCAGGCATTCAGCAAACATTATTGGATCTATCAGTGTGCGAAGCTGATCCGCATATCTAGGGAAAAAATATAGAAGATAATATTCATTAATTTCCTATCCCTTCGGTGTATTCAAAACTCTACATAGACGCAACATAAAAAACTAAGTTTTTGAATCCAGAACAATGTTAAACCTACTGCCTGCAATATAATAAACACTGATCAACAATGTCAAAACAATGTCACATATTTTGATGAATTGACATTTTGTTGAAATAAAATTCTAAACAATAACTTGATACTAAACGGACCAGTAAAAATTGAAGTTTATTCAAATGAAAAATCAGTAGTAAATTATCAGCACTCTAGCATTATTTGTAATGGTGACGTAACAAGAGGAGTTGGTATAGCGTGATATTGTGTTTTTGGAACCATGGATTGATTACTAGTGATTCCGGGCACGTCAATTACTAGGGTCATTAGTCTCATAAGTGTAGTGTATGTTTTTCCACGGGAGGTGGTGTGGCACGGGAGCTGGATGGCTTGATCCGGGGCCGACTTACCATCGGCTAGCGAGGTTTTCCCAACCAGGTATCTCACACCATGGTGCACTGCCCCAGTCGGAACAAGCTCTAAGCTCCCGATATGCCCCCCGGCATGTGTGGTAGTGTAATGCGTGTAAGTGTGTGTATGTAAGGGTAGGATACGACAAGGAATGGGAAGAGAAGATCGCGCGCGGTCCGTCGCCCGTTTGGTAGGATACTGCTCGAGTATTCACCTGATATTGATAAGAGAAACCACGGCAAACTAAGATCAGAAGGCTCAGAAGATCAGGCTACTAAGATCAGAAGATCAGGCCGCTAGAATTCTTCTCCAGATAGCGACATAGCTATTGTCGAAAACACTGCCACCGTCGGGACCCCAGGACCTCCCGGTCTAAGGCACTACAGTCATCAGTTGAGCCACCTCTCCCGGTGAAACCATCGATCTATCCCAAAATATTATTAGGCTCGAAAATCACCTTCGTGCCTCCCCAACCCCTGACTTGTGGCTGGGAGGACAGCACCTGAGCGTGGCCTGGTGGTGCCGCACGCAGTCGCCCAGCATCGCGCGCATGGCGGCGTCGAGGCGGCGGGCGGCAGCGTCGCTCAAGGCGTCGACGTCGAGGTGGGCGTCGCCCGCGCCCATTCGCCCCAGCGCCCGCTCCCGCACGTGCAGCAGGGACGCGCGCAGCACGCGGAATTGCGTCGTCGCGTGGATCACCAGCACGAAGTACAGCAGGTTGGTAGTGCACACCGACGTCACCGTGTAGAAGAAGCCCACCGACTGCGTCCAGAACGCGATCTGGTAGTTGAACGACGGAGAGATGTCGAACGGGTACCACGCTACGAAGGA
Organism: Gryllus bimaculatus; assembly: GCA_017312745.1. Taxonomy (NCBI): domain Eukaryota; kingdom Metazoa; phylum Arthropoda; class Insecta; order Orthoptera; family Gryllidae; genus Gryllus; species Gryllus bimaculatus. Next base: position 10,854,367 of record BOPP01000023.1, on the reverse strand, counting down.
TGAAATCGATCTTGTTAAACTTGGAATGTTCGTTTCCTCCTGGGGAGGAAAAATTGTTAAGTAACGAGACAAAATCAAGAAAGGAACAGAATGAAACAAGTTTCTTTTCAGAATGAAATAATGGTATGTTAGAACATGGATTATCATCAGGAATTTATGTAAAAGAAAGTACAAATAATCACACAATAGACGACTGAGTCGACTAGTTAATAATATGTGTGGATTGTGTGTCAATTCAAGTACAAACTTAACAATGTCTGTAGATTTCGTCCAAATGTCCAGTGACTCTGGTACTGAGAACGAATTTTTTAAAGAGAGGTATTTAAAGCTTTGCAAATTCAGTAAAAGTCTAATTTTCAGCTGTTTATGGTAATAATAAGTGTAACAACCCAAGTATAAGAGATTTATACTTGGGTTTTTATAACGTGGGGTGTCAGAGCCCGTCTTCACGACGGATTATCTCAAATAATTTCGCGTCTTTCTTGGTCGTGCCGCTATACACTCCGCACTGATTGACACGGTCGCATTCATACGACATCTAGCCGCACGAGATGATATTCACGAGATGATATTCAATTGTGAAGAAAGCCTTCGCGCGCCATGTTATTAAAACCGAAATATAGTGGCTTGATCGATGGTGATACCAGGCGTAAACTGCAAAGGTCATTAATCTCATAAGTGGAGTGCGTGTTTTTTCCTTGGGAGGTGGGGAGGTCTTCCCAAGGCTCTCTATATGTAGATACAGAGGGCCTTGGTCTTCCGTCGCTGAATGGCGAGATCCGGCACCGACCTACCGTCGGCTAGCGGGGTTTTGCCAACGAGCTAGAATGACTGACTGAAGCGCTACATATAGTGACTGAAGCGCCTCCATCTTTGAAGCAAATTGAAGCCATGGCTTTTTGCAGTCAAAGCAGAGCAATCTGGGAAACAAAGTATTCTAGCATTACGTTCGGCGCTGGTTACGGACGGTTACACCCATGTTACACTGCCACTCGTATGTTTTGACTTCAAAAAACATGTCGGCCACTAGTTCGGCGAGCCTCCACCAAGAGCGCTGAAGCTATAGGGACAGCTACTCTATGTAGTATATTCTAGCTCGTTGGGTTTTCCCCAAGCAGGTGAAACGTGAACAAGAGCTGAGATAAGGGGAGGTGCGACGGCTCACCGCGCACGGGCAGCTGCCGGTCGACGCGCAGAGAGTGGTTGGCGGCGCGCGCGCGGCGGGCGGCGGCGGCGGAGCGCACCAGCGCCGTGCCCTCCCACACGGAGTAGGTGAAGAGGAAGAGGCCGACGTAGGCGGCGGAGAGGCGCCGCACGCGCCGCAGAGTGGCCGCCTGCACCGCGCGCTCTGCGGCCCCGCGCGCCTCCGCCGACGCCCACAGGCCGCGCAGCGTGCGCAGCGGCGCCTCCACCAGCTGCGCAACTTTCTCTTTGGCACGCCTTTTCGTGCAAACGCTTTTCTCTACATTGCGCTTGGTGGGTTGGTTGTTAGTGATTCCGGGTACGTCAACTACCGGGGTCAATGTACCCGTAAGCGTAGTGTATGTTTTTGTTTGGGGGTGGCGGTGATCTTCCACAGCTGGAAGGTTTTCCCCAACCACGTATCTCAAACCAGCGGGGCACCGCACCAGCCAGACAAGCTCTAAGCTCCCGACCGTTCTCCCGGAATGTGAGGTAGTGTAGTGCATTTAAGTGTGTGTGTGTGTGTGTGTGTGTGTGTGTGTGTGTGTGTAAGGGGCGAGGATAGAACAAGGAAGGGGGTGGAAAGTTAGAGCGCGGTCCGTTGCCGGTTTGTTAGGGAACTGATCCGGCATTCGTATGGTGTTGATCAGATAAATCACGGAAAACTACTGATCAGAGCAGCTGGCTAGAATTCTCCTTCAGACGGCGAATGAACTCAATCCAGCTACCTAGTTAGAGTCCTACCTAGGACCTCCCAGCCAGAGACACTGAATTGACATCAGTTGATGCACTGATCCACATCTCCCGGTCTATATTGACGGAATTTTTGTCTATTAATACAGGAACATTGTAGGCCAGGCGTGTCTATCTGTGGCCGCACGAACTACTTGCCTTCGGAGAGGGGCGGCTCATTGTCGACACCTGCACTACATAGAAAGAGCACGTGGTCTGGGAGCGAAAAAGACAGATTGGGAGAAGTAACACCTCAGTCATGATGAAGTATGCGATTTCTACCTAGGCCTAGCAATAATGTGTGGCCTTGTCATAATACCAGGGAGGGTCCCATATTACCAGTAATAATTTGAAGATAAACTAAAAAAACACGTTGCGAAAACTGTACTGAGGCAGGGAAATTACCAAACACCGCACAATTCTACACAAGCGACCGGAGACTCAGCTTCTAAACAAGAAAAAGGAAAAAAGCTTTTTTGACGAACATGCCTTTAGCCCTTGCTCACACCTTGAAAAACTATTGATGTGAAGCCAGAAAAATATCATCGTCTAGCAAAGGAAATAAAGGCTACTGTAACGTATTAGCCAGCGTGCCTCATGGCATCTATTTGGGGACGCTTGGTAGAGGATTAGCCTAGCCACAGGAAGTAGGGTTTTTCCGTAAAGGGAAGAACGCGGAAACGGGAGACACAAGGCTTTGGGAGTCATCCGGCCCATTCACTGTTATAACAAGCGAGGAGGTGGCGTGACGTAGTAGGTCACGTGGGCCTCGCCTATATAACAGAGAGTACAGAGCCAGTGGGGGGGTTCTGGAGACAGTGGGAGAACCTCGCGCGTGTGCACAAAACTTAGCGCCACGACGGTGCATATGCGAGCCAGGCTCGCGAGGCTGGAGTCACTAGTTGACGAAGCCTGCGGACTTTATGTCCTTGGGTGACTGCGGTCACGGGGGAGCGATGCTGTGTGCGTGCTCCGAGGTGAAGAGTGGTTGAGTGCCACGATTCACGCCGATTCTCAATCGGATAAGATCGCTCCTGCGATCGAGGCAAACCAGCCGTTGGTGCGCCAGAACGGACTTTGTGTCCCAGCGTGACATCCGGTCACGGAAGCTAGGCTTTGTGCGCGCTTCAAAAGTAGGAGTGGCGAATGCCACAATCAAAACCATCTTCAATCGGGTTTGGATCGCTCCCGCGATCAGGGGATAGTAGGTCTATCAGAGCTAGGGTGTAAGTATTATTAAGTGTATATATTTGTTTTGTTTTCTTTCTTAATAAATATATTTGTTATATGAAAGCTCTGTGTCTGTGGTCGCTGTGAGTATCCATGACGTCACACTACGTGGAAACTGCCTGCAGCCAGAGTTATGCCACTGTGAATCTCGGAACGTCTTGCTACGGAAGTTTTTGCTTGACCAAATCAATCAGCTGCGATCGGATGGATAGAGTGATTAGTAATTCCAGGCGCGTCAACGGATAAAGATATTAGTGCCGTAAGTATAGCGCATGTTATTTCCTTGGGGGCTGATCTCCCCTTGAATAGTGAGATTCGTTGCCGACCTTCCCGTCAGCTAGCGGTGTTTTCTTCAACCAGGTATCTCCCACTAATGGGGCACCGCTCCAACCAGGACAAGCTCTAAGCGGTCATCCGGCACGTGTGTTTGAGTAAGGGGAGGATAGGACACGGAAGAGGACGGACAGATCGCGCGCAGTCCGCGGCCAGTTTGTTACGGTACTGCTCCAGCATTCGCCTGGTGTTGATCGGAAAACCACGGAAAACTACTGATTAGAGCAACCGTCCGCTAGAATTCTCCTCCAGACAGCAACTGAATTCAAATAGCTATCTTGCTAGTGTCAAAAATCCTGCCATTCGAACCTAGGAACTTCCCTGTCAGGGGCATTGCATTGACATCAATCGATGCCCTGAGCTAAGTTTTCTAGTGGGGATTTGATAGAAATGCATAAAAATGCAGAAAGCAAAATTGCAATTATAGACAGACTTATCTTAAATATTACGGTATAGTCCGTGCCAAAATGGCCGCGTTTTACTTTATACCTGGTGTTACAAGTGGAAACTGTAGGTGATAATAGTAATTATAATATTAATAATAGTAATAATATAGTAATAAAAATAACAATAATAATACTGAGTTGTAAATTATAAATTTAAAAATGTAACATGCAATAGTAGTTATAATTACAGTAATTGAACTTAAATCAGTAAAAATGTCACTCAAATCTGCAAGTTACGCAGGTTTAAGCAAGTCAACTAAAAAATATAAAATCGAAAAAAAAGACAATGGCATGAGTGTTCAAAAACATGTTCTGTTAGGCACAGACAAGTAGGAACGTACGAGAATATGAGCAAAGAATAACAGAATAATAATTCTGCAACTGTAACAAGAAAAATAAATTCTGCTCGGCCTCACCTGCCGCATGAAGAAGAGCGGAATAATCTTGCAGATGTTGGCTGTGTGGGCCAGGGTGACGCTGAGATTGTCGGTGAGCTGCTCGAGGTCGGAGCGGTAGATCCACAGCTGCACGCACACGCTCAGCACGAAGATGGCGTGGGCGCCGTACGCAGCGAACGAGTAGAGGCGGTAGGCAGCGCGCCGGCCCTTCGGCAAGTGACACGTCTCATAATTACACCTCGGATTTAAGGACAATTGTCTGTTTAGTTCCTTTGGGAGGATATGGAAAATAATTGCAGATGTTTACGAAACATGAAAATATTGATCTACGGAAAGCATCTAATTGTGCCTAAAAGGACCTAAAAGGGCGGTGCATGCATTTTTTTAATATATCCGGGCCTAAAACTACTCTATTACGAGTAATTTTGAAGAATTATCATATTTTAATTACCCTTTTTCAAAAAAACTTTGTTACACATTCGCCGAAGATGACACGCGGCTTCCCTGAGATCGAGCCCTCGTTTTTCGGGAAGTACTATAAATAGTTGAAAGATGAGAAGTTTAAAATAAATAAATAAAAATAAATTTTTAAAAGCGCGAGATTAGCAATATTTGAAAAAATAGACATTTTCGTTATAGAAAACTTATTTGCATCGGTAAACGATAACGATTCTTCGTGTGCGTTAGAGAGTGTTGGGTGCAGCGTGCACAGTGAGGAACGGAAGTATTGGAGCGTCAGCGTGCGAGGTCGTGTGTGTGGTGTGTGTGCGGTATGTGCAGTGTGTGTGATGTGTGTGGTATTTGTGTGTGGTGGTGTGTGTGATGTGTGTGTGTGTGTCTGTACGCCGGCCATTTTAAAACTATTAATTTAATGATTTTAATATTTTCGGCTGGCCTCTTGTCAATCTCTTCGGTGTAATATTAGATGATTTCGAAAATAAATGCAGAGATACTGAAATGTGACGCAAATGATTTAAAACCTCGCTGCGTCCTACATTTCAATATGGGTGGTCACAGTTCAAAATGATCTGTCTTAACATGTTATTTTACATCGAGTGCTAGTGTTTCATTGTTATTGAATCACTTATTTTTAAAGTCAGTAACCTGTTATTTATGTTTCTAAAAAAAAGTTTTATTTTATATTCATTGAAGCCTGAAGATGAGGAAAAATTCATGCCCTCAAAACGTCACACAACAGAGTTTTGGTTAATGAAAAATATAAATTTATAATATGTGATTCTGTGTTTGTATGTCTTAAAATTTTTGATAACTGTGTCTCTCGTAACATGCTCTGCGGTCAAACTCGTCTAATAGTAATCGAAAGTGTAGGTGTGTAAAGGAAGATGTTCGGGCAATGAAGAGAAGGGTGATATAGCGTGCGATGGGTACTGCTCCGGCATTCGCCCGGTGTTGATCGGAGAAACCGCGGATGCCGACAAGAGCAGCCGGCCGCTAGAAGTCTCCTCCAGACAGCAACAAATGGGCGGGGGAGGGCGACGAAGGGGTGGACAAGAGCGCTGGTACTGGCGGCGCGGACGGGGCGTAAACACATGCATGGGCAACGCCGGTTAATACGCTACTTTAATACAGTGCGCTAGCAAAGTCTCTCCGCAGCGTGCCAAATCAGTGGCTCCTATTAAAAACTGCATTTATGTTGGTATCGACAATATCATTTGGGACCATGTGAAGGGGACTACACTTCCAGCGACTACTATGATTGTGGTGAGGACGCAATTTACATTTTCTTTTGTTACAAACAGTATCTCGTACGACCAACATCATTTCTGATTCAAGCACACTCACCAGCAAGGTGCCACTGCGGAGAGACTTCCCTGGCGCACTATATTATCGTGACGTAAAAAATATGTACCAGCTCCACCTGCAAACAATTGGCGAGAACATCGGCCCCATGGAAATAGAAATATATGGATAAGAATATAAATGTATTTATAGCTCCACGATCGACCCCATGACTCACTCCCCATCCCCGACATATGCTTAAATATCGCCGTAACGGTATTGCAAACATTGCGGAATTACCTTTGTGTCAGCAGCCAACGACCACAGACCGAAGGTGCGTAAGAGCCGAATGTTCACATGCATCTCAGGGCAATGTAGTGGTTCGAAGTTCCCCTCGCTGCTGCCTTTCGTGTCCACAGGGTCATCGCTTTCTTTCTTCGTCACCGTCATTAGAGACCACGTAGATGTTCCCAAAATGGCGGCAGTGGAAGTTCTGTAGAGAGAGGCGAATAGAGCGGTTGCCCTCCTCGAGATCTATTTTAAACGAAAAATGCCATAAACAAATACGCAACAGATTGCTGTAGGTCTGACCAGTGATACCAAACGTTTATACATTTATTTGATTAAAAACTGCAGACAAAAATTATTTTATTTCTCTTAAAATAGACAATAAAAACATAATAAAATAAAATTATTAAATACATACCTTTATTTTCTGTAATATTTCTTTACTTTTTGCACTTCAACGAGTGATAATTATCCAAAAATGAGGTATTAATATTGGTGTTGTATACTTTACTGTATTACTTTTATGTATGTATGGATGAATACCAGAACGGTGTAAGTGACATTTTTATAAATTCTGATAAATTTGTGTAAGTCAATAGCACCGCAAAGTCGTGGTGCTTTGTTTCATCATAAAAACCATAGTATATCAATTGTTCATGAAAACCACGAAAATACGTTACCACTGCAATATAGTCTAAAATAAACACTTTTTCACAATTTATAAAATATCACTTATTCTGTTCTGGTTTTCACCCATTCATATATTCCTATTGGTTACACATCACTATGGAATGATTTGACAGTTACATTTGTGACACTCGTTAAATTTTGGCATCTCATCGAAACAAATTTCATCTACTTTTTATTATTGAAAATGAACGATCGACATTAACCAAAGTTAGAGGTGCGTATTTAAAATAAGTAATTAAATCAGGGTTCTTAGCAATTATTTTACAATTTTCTCCCTTAAGAATATTAGAGATTTTTTTAATGTTTCCGAAGACCTCATGTGCACATATGGCACGATTGCTTTTCTCGCCCACCTTCTTTCCGTTTTTCCCTGGCAATTTACGTAATCTGTTCAATGATTCTTCAACGGTATTTGTCGTTTCTACTAAAGGTTCTCCTTGTTTCTTCGAGTTTTGAAATGTTTTCTGGCAAAAGAGCAAAGTGTGATTCTCTGAAGACTAGATCATTGCGTTTATTTGATTGATGAAGAAACTTTTTACATCTCAAATTGAAAGAATACGAAATATGAAAACAGTTCCATTATAGAATAATATAAGTTTCGGACCACCTGTGAGTGTCTGCGTTTCAATTATTATTCTCCTTCAAACGTATGTTGAGTGTTGAAAATGAGACGAATATGGCCTCGAAACCTTGGCTGTAACATTCATACTATTGGCCTTAAGAGAAAAATAAATGGACTATCATAATTCTTGGTACATTCTCCTAAGATAAGATATTTTCCTACAAACTCTACTAGAAGTCAAAAGTGGGCACGCGGAGGTCGATCTGATAACGGTGGCCAAGTCATTGAAAGTGCTCATTATCCACTTAGGGTAGCCATCTCTCTGGGCTTGACCAGGAATCTCTGGGTTTCGAAAGTAATTTCCGGGCTCCGGATTAATATGAAAAATGTCAGGGCTATAGGAGTAATTAAACAATTGTATACATTTTAGCGAATGTTAGCCAGCCAACGCAAAATGAGTTATTAAAAAATGTTATTACATATAAAAGAGTAGTTTACCAAAGAGATTTAAAAATAATAAGTTAATGAAATAACTAATTTATCGGCTATAACGATTATAATGTCTTGTCAGACAAGAAGAGAGGTAAATACATCGTTGTTAAGTAACAATAATTTATTGTTACTATTATGTAAAAAATAATATAAAAATCTGTGTTATTTCATATAAAAAAATTGACAGTATAATTTAAAAATAAAAATACATCACGAGTTACTTTTTGTGACCCCCGCTTCCAATTCAAAATCCCTGGGCCTTCCAGAAAGTGGCAACTCCACATCCACTTCATAGTATAAATTCGTTTATTAGGTCAATGTCAAGCTGTCGCAGTTTTATATTCGAGTAGGCAGATAAATAAAAATAATATTGTAAGTAGGTTCACCAGTAGCTTACTTTGTATTCGGTAACTTCTACTAAAGAAAACAGCTGACATTTTAATCCATTTTCAAATTTCGTGACGTTGCCATTCATATTTTAATAGAACTTACTTCTAAACTAAATTATTTAAAAAAACGCACTTACGTATCTAGTTTATCAGCTTCGTGGGAATATTTCAGCGTGCTAGGTACCTCCAAGCAGGAAAAGTGGAACAAACCATTGAAGAAAGAATATATACCGTACCTGCTTAATTGCTTGTATTGTTATATCGCGTGACGATATTTCAATGGAAACCTGGAACTTGAGGCTTATACACTCCCTTGCACATTTACTCGCGCTTTAAACACTAGTGATCAATAACTGAAGATCGGGAAACGTGTTATTAGTTTCATTTTAATTTCAGTTACTAAGAAAGGGTGGTAAACAGACAAAAGATCTATAAAACGGTATCCGGACTCAAGAATGTTATTTAAAACTAATGGAAAATTTATTGGAAAATCTATTGTATTGCGCACAAAGCTGTACTAACGCTTTCAAAAATGGTTCCCACGTAATTTCAAAGAGACTAACTGTTGTTTCTGCTATCTCATTTTCTAATATAGGCATGACACGGGAACATTTCCATATCGAAGTGAATCAACCATTCCTTTTTTAAATACGTATAATTTTTACAATATTATTAATTTACTTTAAACTATTTACTATTCTTTATGGCCTCGCATTGGGCCTACCATTGAAGTGAATCAAAATAATTTCTATTTATAATATTGTCTCTCTTTCTCTTTGTATTTAATGAGTGGCTAGCTCTGGTTTTAATTTAATTTTCTGAGCGTCAGCATACTTACGCTTCTCAGAGTTCTTTCTTGTCTCTCGGGCCTGAAAATACCGCTCGTGCGAGTGTTCGGGTGGTGAACAATTTAATTATTGTTAGGGATTCTTTGTTACTAATAAATTAAACAATCTCCAAATTTTGCTTGTGACTTGCCAGCGACATTAGGTGTCGGCTGACACGATTTATTAATTTCGACTGCCTTCTTAATTTTGTTCAACAATATATTTTTCTATTTCTCTATTATTTCTATTGATGACCATCAGGTTCCTACCAACAAAACACACGTAATAATTCTTTCTTAATCTAAATGTTAACTTAATATGTATAAATGACTTGACCTTCTTATAATATTTTATTAATGTCTGTCACTTATTGCCTAAACTTCCCTTTTGCAGAATGTTCAGCAATCTTAGCGTTGTTAATGAAGTCAACGATTGTTCCAATTCCATCTGGAGTTGTTCTCATGTCCACACTGAATTTCAACTAATAAAAGTTCTATTCTTATTTGCGATCTATTTATCCCACGAATATTACAAACTTTTTTTCGAAAATTTTCATTTAAATTATTTTACTATTCTCCCGTTACCCTTGAACCACATGCCCGTTTGTTATCTCCTTGGACTTATCACAAAATCACAAGGCATTTCTACACAATGCCTTGACGGCCACAGATCCTCGCCCTACCAAATCGGAGATCATTCTGTCTGAAATTCCTCGTTTAGACGCTCTATCTGTCCTCACCGGTTCACTTGTTTGATTGTTATCTTTCTTCCTCAATGCGCTCTAGTCGCACCGCAACTTTATTCCGCAAGCGTCATTTATCGCATATCAACAATGTTTTAAAAAGATTTTTTTGCTATATTTTCGGAAAAAATTCCAAATTTTATTAAATCCAAGTTGCTCACGTCATTGGCAGTTTCGCCAAGATTGATGAAAATGCTTCAAAGGGGAAGTTTAGGCAATAAATGACAGAAAGACAGAATGACAGAATTAATGAAAATATAGCAAGGCCAAGTTATGTTTAGATATTAAATTAACATTAAGAACGAGAAAGAATTGTTGTGAGATTTGTTTGTAGAAATTTGATGGCAATCATATAGAATCAGTAGAGAAATCTAAAGATACATTGTTGAGATGTAAAATTACTTAAAAAGAAATTTGTTATAAATTAATTGTGGCAGCCGACACTAACTGTCAATTCATAAACAGGCACTTCATAATATTTTTTAAATTGTTTAATTTACCAGTAACTGTAGTGACAAACATTTTCTAACGATAGTTAATTTATTTTGTATTATTGTATATATTTATTTATTTATTTATTTATTTATTTATTTATTTATTTATTTATTTATTTATTTATTTATGTCCAGAAGCAGTCCAGGATCAGGGTTACTGGACGAAAACCTGATCGAGATGGGGGGTCATTGACCCAGAAGCTGAAGTACAATACTTGTTACAAGTTATTTAGAATTATACAATCCAAATGGTAAATAATACACTAAATGTCGTTGTTAAAATTAATATTTCCTTCCTTTCGAATGCTCGGTATAGTCTCTAATTGTATAGTAATAGTTGTGCAGCAGAAAAGATTTTACTTGGGACTTAAACTTTTGTAACGAATTTAATCGTTTAATGTCATTTGGCAAGATGTTGTAAAATAATGTATTATATGTCGGTACATGTTTTATATGTGAATTTTTTGTAGTGTGCTGTTGATACTGTCACCTGATGAATATTATTACTACGTAGAGTGTTGTAGTTATAGACAACGGCGTATGCTGAAAATACATTCCCGCCCTTAAGTAAGTCATTTTTGACACAAACCTTTAATTTATATATGAAGAGGCAAGGTAATGGTAAAATACCTAGATGAATAAAGAGAGGCTTACAAGAATCACTTGGGTGGGATTTACGTATTATTCGTACTAATTAAAATCCAATTGTTTGAAATTGAAAAAATTGAAAACATTCAAAATATTCCCGGCGTCTTCCTAAAACTACAATTATAAAGGCAAACATTCTTTTGCTTAATGAAATATGTTCATCAAAAACATATCTTCAAATAAGAACACGTTCAATTGTTCAAAACCATGAGTAATTTTGCGAAATTTTATGTCAGACATAAACAAATTTTATTTTCTTTAAACCAAAATAGCCCGTTCCGAATTGACTGCGCTTCGTCTTCGGCGTCTTCCTGCAACTTCAATTGTGAGAGTTTTTTTGTTTTTCATAATGAAATATGTTTATCAAAAATATATCTTCAAATAATGTCATGTGTCATAAGCCTTAGTGACTGCGGACGTTTTTTTATTGCTCGCCAAAAACCCAAGAGATCTGCAAGAGATGGTAATTGAGTGGTGGTATGCACTGCAGGTGGTGTGTGTGTAGGCAAAGAAAGGGAGGAAATTAACATTGAGTGGAGAGTGGAAAAAGAGTAGAAATAATACTTTCGAAAGTTCGAAAATATGAGGAGGAACTGAATAACAGAGTGAAGAAAGCAAACACGGTGTATTATCAAATAAATAAGAACTTACTAAGAATTAATGTAGTCACTAAAATAAAACTCAAAATTTATAGTCTCAAGTCCGTATATATACCTACTTTTATATATGGAACTTAAAAAAAACTTAACAGAAAGAAGAATTACAGCAGTGGAAATGAAATTCCTACGCAGGATAGTAGAGAATACAAGAAGAGATCGGATAAGAAATAATACAATCAGAGAGGAACTAAAAATTACACCGCTACTCAAGGGAATGAAAAACAAGGCTCTGAAGTGGTATGGCCATGTTAATAGAATGGCGGTGAATAGAAAGCCGAAACAAATCGAAGCCAGGCAGAGGGAAAGAGACCACCTGGAAGGCCAAGAGGAACATGAAATGCGTACATACGGGATATACGACAAAGGAGCCGAGCTACATAAGAAGATATGAAGCGCAAAGCACTAGACTAAAAGGAGTATGTTTGATACTGCTACAAGCCATGCGCTTATGGATAAAACACGACATAAGTGTCGTTTCGAATAACGACATAAATGCCCAATTCAGCAAATAGTGTTTGCATACACTTTTGTCAAACATAGAAAGTGCAATATTTATTTATGTTTTTAAATAACCATATATTTATTACAATTAATATATTGAAAAAGTTATAGTTAAATCATATTAAATTCTGGCTAACTTAAAAGTTGCAAGTTCCTCCACTCCGTGAAAAATTACGAACATTTTTGGGACTGTGCTTATGAGCTTTATGTATTTATTTTCTTTCAAATAATTATTTAAGTTTAATATAGGTAACAGGTAAAGTAATACTGTAATGTAGGTAATAGGTTAACTTCTCTCTATGATATAATTAATACAATTTTTTTAAAAAATGTAAAAAGCGTTTATAAAAATATACGGAAGGAGTCACTTCTACGCTTTCCAGTAAACGGGCTCGAAATTCGTTGTCACATTTCGTAACCGACGATTGAAGGAAGGAAACGTAGAACAATATTATGTCTCATACATTTCATTTTAGAAGCACGTTAGGTCATGATAATATTTACTTAGAACTGTTTTCAAAAAGAAATAGTGTTTTTTTTAAAAATCCTATGTGTTGACAAAATTCGCAGTCAGAACCTAAATAAACCAAAAGAAAGCAAATATCATCGTAAATAACAAATGTGATAAGACACACGCACCTCAGCAACCGCATAATACAGCCAAAAACTTTTTAATTCCCTAGGACCCACCTACGCGCAATGCAGAGGTTGCCACCCAACTTTTTCCCGCCAAATGTTGTGACGTCATTTTGGACATTCTGTATATATAGATTCTAGTTAATACAAATTCTTCTTTAATGGGAATGAACTATTGGCAAGACTGTTTAATGCGACTCTGTAACGTTGGTAGAAACAGGTAGAAATATCTCGGGGCGAAAAATTGAAAGACGTATTGTAAAGAAGGTTCAGGTCAGGGCCCGGCAACTCTCCACCAAAACTGGGGACAAAGCTCAAGGTTGCTACTATAGGAAGCGCTAGTGTCGCCGGGTGCAGCTGCAGGTTAGGCTCGCCAACTTTCCCACATACAAATTTGCTAATTTGTGAGAAATACGAAAAGTGTCTTATAAATGTACTATTATTCAAAATATATACTTATAAGAAACCACTGAAGAATGCGCGAACATATACGTTATCTTTTGCAACATTATGGGCCTGCTTGCGACCCGCGAACTCACGCAGTAGCCACGCACGTTTAAAGTATCGTTGGCAACAGTTCGTGTTTTAGTTCATGTAAAGAAGGTGATGCAGCAGAGCGCGCCACCGTAATGGTCTCCACCACGTTATATGGGAGTTATAGGGCCCTGGTTCAGGTTATGATATGTTTTTCTCGAGGGACCTGGCATTGGCAAAACTTCTCTTGAGTACTAAGCTGTTTTAATTATTTTATTTATTTTTAGTGCTCATGATATTTTGATGGGCTTTAGTGAAAATGAGTGCATATCCAGGAACAGCAACTCTTCTGGAAGAATTGGATAGTAAGTGCGAATATTGTTGAGGAGAATGATTTTTTAAATTAATTTTCTCGTAACGTAATGATTCACTTTAATTTAAATTCCCAGAAAAGTTGATGGTACTTCTTCGAGATGGACGAACACTCATTGGGTACCTCCGAACCGTAGATCAATTTGCCAATTTGGTACTACATAATACGATCGAGAGAATTCACGTTGGTAAAGAATATGGAGACATCCCTAGAGGAGTTTTCATTGTGCGTGGAGAAAATGTGGTTCTCTTGGGTGAAATTGTAAAGTCAAATATTAAACTATATATGTGTCATAAAAATGAATTTGCTATTCAATTCTAAATTCCATTTGTGTCTTGCTTTCTTTTCAGGACAAAGATAAAGAAAACGATTTGCCTTTAAAAAAGGTTTCTGTTGATGATATTTTAGATGCTCAACGAAGAGAACAAGAAGCTAAACAAGAACAAGAAAGACTGCTTGCAAAGGCACTAAAAGAAAGAGGACTTCATTACATTCCAGACTTGAGTCATGATGACATGTTTTAATTGCTTTTGAGGCAACAGTTGGCAGTGAGACATATCTCCTTTAAAAAACTACTGTCATTATAATGTGAAAAAATTTCAAAAGTTAATTCCTCTTAAAGAAAGTGTTAATTTTGCGGTTTATATTTTATTCAGCTCGAAATTGTGTTTTTTTTCATACATTTCTCAAAAATAATCTTCATTTCAGTTTCTTAAAAATAATCCATTTTAAATGTGTCTTGCTGTGAACTGTGTGACCTTGATATATGATAAATGAATCTTACTGTACATTAATTTATTTTTTTGAGTACTATGTCCAGCAGGGATGAAAAGGTCATTTGATCAGTTACCCTAATAGCATTTTGTACATAAAGTGATATATCTTTTGTTAAGAAAATAAATTTTGCTTTGAGGTTATGAGGTCAAATGTGTAGGTAATTCATATTTTTTTAAGTTATTATTTGTACAGAATGTGGTCTTCAAACAAGATGGTAATTAAATTGACATCTGAAAAATATATTTACATTTATTAGAGACCCTTTCCTTTCATCTTCCATTTTCATAAATCTTTAAAAATATAACTTTGTACAAAAAATGGCTGTAACTTTGAAGAAACACACTACCAAAATAAGCAGCTTATCTGAATTTATTTTGTAAATTTGTTTTTACAGTTGCGAACATTGTCTGTTTCTAATCTTCATTGTACAAGTTGTCTTTTGTACTAGAAGGAATAGCATGATAAGTAATTACAATGAAAGGGAGCAATGTATGAGTAATTAAAAAAAAATAATAAAAGAAATAAAATTTGAATGATGCCGAAAAACAGTTTAATTCTAGTGAAACTACCAATTAAAATTAATTTCATTAGAGTTGTATAAATGCTTTTGTAAAAAAGAACTACAATATTGCAACATAATTTTACTAATGTGATCAAGGATTGTCGTAAGGTTTTGACATTACTTTATTTACGTTACTCTATTGTGGAAGAAAATATTCTCTGCAATGCACACAGCAAAAATGTTATAGCTAGTTCTTAAAAAAAATCCTAAACAAGAATATTTTGTTTATTACTCAACAATGAAGATTAGAAACTCAGCTGCTCACTCTGAATTGGAAGCTTCTCTGACAAATGTAAATCAAGTTATTAATGAAAATATTAGTATGTGGAATTATCTTTTGGTCGGGCCTGAGTCTCACCATGTAAAATTAAGGCATTCATTCATGTGCAAATTTGTGTTTTTAATGATTATCAGGAAACAGATTTATACAGACTAACAATAATGATAAATGTAAATATATATGTAGTTATTTTTATCAAAGTATGGAGTTAAACATGGACTTAATATGATAAAAAAAATGACAAAATAATATTTTATTGTCAGTCGATAAACTATCAGCTTTAAATTCTGAATCTAATATCTAATTTTATGCTAGCTGATTGTGCTAATTTAGACATTTTACTCTGACTTAACTCAAAGATTATTAGAACTGAACCAACATGTGATATTCGGACAGGAATGTAACTGACAATGAGGAGCTGTATAAGGTGAATTCTGATGTCCAAGCCTCTGCATGCCTGTGGCATCATGTGAGTTCCAGATGGCAGCCTCAGAGAGAAGGAGCAGGTGTAGTGTGGATACTAAAACAAGGTTCGTTTCCCACAGACCATTGAAGTCTCAAGATCATTTGCCAAACAAATCTAATACTTATAGCCTCCTTGTGCCCATCTTGTTGTGGGACACTCAGGTCCCTCAGACAGGACCTTGTGGCCAGAGAGTGGATCTATTCTTCACATACCTTAACATTTTCTTAACTCACTTTCCCATTGTCAATTCTCTGTAATAATAAAACAATAACAAACAAACTTGTATGTTTAAGAATTAAAAGAAAATAATTAAGTTATGTTTGTTGAGATTAATATTTAATGAAATTTCACTGTTAAGTATAATATGCTATATGGACTGATTTTATAAGAAATATGGAAAATATATGGACTTTCATTAAAATATGTACTAAAATGTGGAAAATAAAATAATTTTGCAACTAGTACACATTGTGAAACAAAGATAATACAAACTAGAATTGATATTAGCTTATTTAGTAAATATGAGTTTACATAAAAATCCATTTCCTGATAATTATGTATGCAGAAAAATGTAAGGGGGATGGTGGTTCAGAAGAAAATAATTATTTTGAAAAAATGTCAATGATAGAAAAGGTTTGGGAATCTCTGCACTATACCAACAAGGTGGTTTCATGCAAACAATACACACAGCTCATTAAAAAGAAAGTTGACATTTAGTAGTTGATGAAAATGCAATAAATACATATTATTAAGTAAATTGTATGTTATATTTGAGCTAAAAAATTGTAGCTGTTTTTGACCTCATGCATGAAGCTTCTGTTTTTTAATATTCATGACTTCACTCAAAATTTCACATAAGCTACTCACATCTTCAAAAACATGTTCAGATTTTTTTTTGGATTTAATATTATTAAGGAAATATATCGCTTTTTTAATAATGTAGTTGAAGGAGAGAACTTTTTTTTCTTTTTTCATTTTTGAAATTTCAGAGGTTTTACTTAGCATTATACTTGGGACAGGCGTAATTCTCTATATTCGACTACAAGACTTTTAAAAAAATATTTGCAGTCATTTTTGAGAAGCTTTCGAAAATGTTCTAGGACTTCATGTAATATTCCCAAAATTAAACAAACCGCATCAAATTCTAGGGGCCGCGACATCACCCATATCTATAGGGGAATATCCATTTTGCTGTTAAGGCGCTAGACTTACGCTATTTTTGTTTTGATATGCGAGGTAAAGTACATAAATTTGTAGATCATAATGTCGGGTAATTGACTTTCATCGAGTATAAACTGCGCTCACTTTTTTAAGCGACGCGAAAACCCGAAATAGTTTTGAGGAGGAATTCTCAGCATTTCTTCCTCTCGTGCAAATATAGTATATTAAATATAGTATGAAAAGATATGGTGGTAATTGTCCATTTCACAGCGGGCAGAAGAAGAACAGCTTTTATTGTCCGATTTAAATGTAGGTCTCCTCAAGGTCACTACCTAGAAAGGGAAACACATCTAATTGGGAGCTGCCATACTGTGACAGTGAGACCTACTTTATACTATAAATTTGTTATTACGGATCAAATTTTGAAATATCTACTATTGTACTATTTTACGATTTCTCTATTGCAAAGAATATTAGTATCACCCGCAAAAATAACTGTTCTTCCGTTTCAAATCGTCAGGGACGTCGGAAGTATGGGTCAGGGGGTCCAATCGTAGAATCGGAGGGTCGCCGACTCCCCTAAAATCAAAATAAATGCATCATACATGTGGCAATAAAACCTCACGTCAAGTATCCAACTTTTCTTTTGATTTTTCGTCGTTCGAAAATTAGAACGTTCTCAGAAAGACACAACTCAAATAGACGATACGCCGTCCGATTTCCTACAGTTAAGAAAGAATAATAAGTTTAATTTAAAAAAAGCGCGATATAAAAATGTTAATTTCTTCATGCTAAATGTGTCAGCTGGAACGAAAACTTTGTTGCAATACAAACAATTCTTTGCTGAATATATGACGCCTCATAAAAAATGTAGGCGTATCGATTTAAGCGTGCCTTATAAAGAAAATGCTCGTTTCGTGAGTGTTTGAAAAACATGTGGTATAAAAACGTCGGGCACAACGGGCCGCCGCAGCTGCGGATGAAAGCGGGCCGAAAGGTTCAGAAAAATGGCCCAACGCGGGCGGGATTTCCTTTACCTTTTGACGTCATATTTTCGCGGGGCAAATTTTGTGTATTGCAATTTGCACTCTTCTTCCGTTTTTTATCCCTTCTCAGGGTGCAAGTTTTTCGGTTTTCCGCAGATGTCTGAGAGTAGCGTCTTTGTCATATACAGATCCGTAAGAGTTATTGCTAAAGAGGTTTGTTCGGCTTGAGCGCATTTTTTTTTTGTTAGTGCAGAATTTGTCCCAGTGCAGACTTTTATCCAATTAGGTAAGTTGATTTCATCATTGACAAGAACGAAATTTTCTTTTTTCTGTTAACGCATTAAAACGACTTACTGAAATTATAAATTGTGTGTTGCAGTGTAAATATTAATTACCTTACATCGTATGTCCCAGAAATAATTTACGTTAAATAGAAATTATGAAAGTGCAGATAGTAAAACGAATCAGCTGAGCACCACTACGTTTTTTAAGAAACATAATGCATATTTTGATTCAAATGGTAAGTTGAATTTTTTATTAATAAGAAAAAATATAATTGAGTGTCCGCATTCAAAAACGACACATACGCACGAACGGTCGAAATGCAGTTGAACCAACACCACCTAGATATCTAGGTGGTGTTGGTTCAACCTAGTATCTAGGTGGTGTTGGTTGAACTCATTGTGGGATTTTAGTAAAAAATAAAAGTTACTCCAATTTGGATTTTAATTACACTGAAATATGCAGAACTCTATTTAACGTATTTTTGTTAGATGTATTTATATTAGAATAAAATTTAATAACTGCACATTTTCACATAATGAAATGAAACATATTTTATATTTAATTGAATATTTCATACGTAATAATGATTGAATTTACTTGAAATTTCGTTTTCAAGAACTATTTGAGTTATAGATGATGATAGGTTTACTATTATCACTAAACACTATTGTTGTTAATTAATAATAAATATTTAATTGGGTCGTGCTCGTTGATGTTAGGAGATTCAAAGCGAAACAGTATCGAGATAATTTTCGATTTCAAAAATAGTTCAGCAAGAAAGTTGTTCCTTTAGGTGCATTACAAAATTTCATAACAAAATATTCATAAGTCTAAAAGTTTCGGCAATTTATTTGACATTTGTTTTGGCGCGCTCGGCGACTCTCCACCTAGTACTACCGCACGCATCTTCAGATTTGTTTAGGATCAATCAATTATCTACATTATTAAGGGGATTCCTAAACACCGGTTTGTTTACAAAAACGAATTCAGGTGCATAGTCGAAACAACAATGTTTTTCATCGAACAAAGTATATCAGGCGATTCGTCTAAATTATATCAATTGCCTGATATACTTTGTTTGGTGAAAAAAAAACAAATATTTTGTTTGGGCTGTGCACCTTAATTCATTTTGTAAATAAACCGGGCTTCAGAAATCCCCTTAATTGATTCATAACATTTTATATTTCGTTAACACGTTTGCTTGTAAAAAATAGTTATAAACAATTGAAATGAAGAGAAAAGGGAGTCGAAAACGAAACGAGAATTCGTTTCCAACAGTTCCAACAATAGATATAAGCAATTGAAATCGCAAAATCGATTTTCCGTAGCATTACATAACTTTCCCCATACTACGTACATTTCTCCGTATATACGTTAGTATACGGGAAAGTAAAAAAATAACAAAAAGTATTGTGTATAAAGTATATGGACACAATATGGTTACAATTTTACACAATTGGTCGTTTTCCTTTAACACTACTAGTCTTTCAAACATTGTATCACCAATGTTTGTTCGCCGTGGACTATTGATTATACGTAGCCCAGCAAATGAAATGTCTTTCGACAGGACCACTTGATCTGTTATTGTATTATATTTGTGAAACATATATCGAACAACAGGATATGGATTTAGGACCCTTTATGAATGTGGATATAAATGCACATGAGTATTTCACTCTGAAATTGGAATACATAAGCGCAATACTGTTAGGCATTGATTTCTCTGTCTTACTACGATTACAAAACTCTTCTACTGTCTTATAACTAAAACTCGGAACTTCGTGCACTAAAAAAGTTTAAAATGTGCAAGCATCAATACACTTAAAATTGACAATAAATACACTGAAAATAGGCCGTATATGCACTTAAAATTAAGAATTTGTATTTACAAAATATTGTTAGCAAGAGATAACATTTATTTATATAATCTTCATGTCTTACACTGTAATTCAAAACGCATATACTGAAAATATATTTTCAAAGATAATAAACAACACAAAAAATTAAGAGAGAGAACCAATAGCATTGTTACAAGATGCCGTAATATTCAGCCCACTTATCTAAGTTCATGCATACGAATAAAGTTTCAGGAAGTAAATTGATTCTAGCGAGAACAATCTTATCAGAAGACTGTCGAAAATATTATGTTGATATTCTAGCATTGGAATAGCTTAATTCACTTTACTTTTGAAAGAGAAATACACGAAAATATCTGTCTTTGACTCACTTCTACACAAAAACCTGGGAAGGAAGCACTTAAATGTGCCGTACAAATAAAAATATGCAGTTACGAAAAAAATCACAGAAATATTCAATTACGAAAAATAAAAATGGGCTACTTTTGATTTATTTTTGGAGATAGGTATACACATTTCCTTTGGATATGCGCAATCAGTAAACATATGCAATTGCATAAAGTTCCGCGGCTATTTGATTATGACATGTACAGACACTTGATCAGTCCTTTTCTTTCTTTAGTAAATTATAATTAGAAAGAAAAATAGGGAAGATCTACAATGTTATATCTAAATTCTCTGAAAAGCCATGAAGATGTCCTTTACTATTGTATCACGATCCAAAACCGAGATTGGTAATTTGCAAGATTACTAATTTCTCAAAACATCCGCCCGGACTGGCAGGACCTGGTTCAGGAGCCTCCAAAATACGCAATTCTATTTAAGTGATTTATTGAAAAATTATTCTATAATTATAAATTACAAGACATGAAGTGGGGAGGGGATTGATTGTAAAATCGTCATACCGATATAGAAAAGGATAGTAATCCGTGTCAGCTAAACGGCTGAAATAGGCTACATATTTATATTACTAAGACAGGTACAACACCAGTGTAACCCCCGTATGAGAAAGCATCGCCACTTCACCAGATACGTGACACTGACTTGTGTCTTCCTCTAATCTACTATTACTATACGTGTGATTTTCTTCATCTTAGAAGACACCAACCGGTGGTTCTGCACATGCGTATCTTGAGAGCTGAGTGCGTCGACGTTCTAATCCGTCCCAATGCTTCGCAAATGACTCGCCAAATTGTCAACAAAAAATCAAAATTTTCATAAATTGTAAAAATGCGAATTTTTAGTCATCCACATGGGCCGAAGCGGATTGAACATCGAAAATGCGGAAAAGCGGTACCTCGGGCAACACTGGTGGAATGCCTCCTATGAAAATGGTTCCGCAGACTTCTTATATACTCGTATATTAACACAGAGTGTACGATGAACCCGCTTATAGCGCTCCCGGTGGGTCAACGTGCGTCCACGTTCCCCTAAACCCAACTCGTTTGCTCGTCCACTTTTCCCTTTCCAAACTTTTGAGTTATCAAAAACGGTATTCTAAACACTGCTGCAAGGAATGAAAAATTGCTTCGAAATGTCAAAAATTCATCTTATCGACGTTTCTTTTATCGAGGATTTTACTGTATATTTAAATTCACATTTACTACGGCGGATTAAAAAAAGTATTTTTGTATTTTGAAAATACAAATGTTTTTTCGATGCAAAATACAAAACTACGTATTTCAAATACATGCGTTTTTGATTCTGCCCATCTCTGGGCATACCCGATTGATACGTCTCACTCTTTTTCAATCTCGCGGCGACAATAACGAGACAGCATTTTGATATGCAGTCAGTGACGAGAGGTTGCCTAAAAAAAGTGTATTTTTCTTGCGTTCCCTTTACCACCTGATTAGTACGAGAGCCAGCGGTATGTTTCTAGAATTGTTAGGTTTTTTTAATCATGTGTAAATTGAAAAAAATATTTTGGACACTTTAGAAAAGTCAGTTTCTTTTGTACAGAGAGGATGCCGTAAGGTATACTAAAACGTCTCGGTTAACTGAATGCGAACAATGACTTTTCTTTCCGTGTTTTCCTCGCTTTTTTTTCTAAGTAGAGGGATGTTTGGTGGGAGTCCTGGTTACAGTGAAATTAAAAATTAAGGGCGCACAATTCAGAGGCAAGACTATTACTAATTTGTTGGGTTTCGTTTAATCTAGTAATATTTACAATAGACTTATTTCCATTTAAAGGCCTCTACACACGGGCCAATTTGTCGGAACAACCGTCGGGACAACGAAATTGGACTTTTGGCTACACACTGTTCAACCAACAACCCGATTTTTCAGTAGTGCTCGGAATTCCGAGAAGGCAACATCTATGCGAGTACAGTGATTCCAGACCTCAAAAATCTGGCCAAAATGAAAAAAAAATCATTTTAAGAGATGTTTATGTTCACAATAGTTTAACCACATAGTTATCGATTTAAATTGCAGATAAGGGACACATCTTTTGTATTCATCTTCAAAGCCCAGTTCGAAAGCTAACCACGTGTTCCACGTACCACGTGTTCTATTGCGGCAGCGTGTTATTAACATGTTTGACAAAGTTGTATAAATTTGTAAAAGTATACCACAAATTAAAATAAAAGATTTAGTCCGAGTGAATACTGAATATTATGTTAATTATTGAAGTGAAAAGATGAATGAGACATTCTAAAACAAAATTAGTGGTGCTACAGAATGGCACAGACTTTAGTTTTCTATTTCCTTTGGTCTCGACTAACTATACGAGCTTGCCAAACTCTTGCCAGCTGTTATCTATCGCCACACAAAGTACATTTTTTGAATTTGTCTTAATTTTTCGGTTTCCTAATTGTACATAGGTTATATTATTTTAAAAATATTAAAGAACAGTAAAACCTTGACCCAAACAGCAATTTTCATTGACAAATTTGGAACCGTTTTTAAGAAAACAGCGTTTAAGCGCTACTGTAAATTCGAAATTTCAAGTTCTTTTTCACAAACACAAAATGTTTGAGTTTTCAAAAAGCTTTATTTGAAGTTATTTGATGGAATTACATTTGTGTAATCTTTTTAAAAGAAAAAAAATACACCAAAATGAACTAAAATTCATATCAGCACTCATATTAGCAGCATATCATATTAGCACTATCCGTTCAGAAAGCATGAAAAAAAAATTGAAACCGTTTTTGATATAATGGCGTTTAAGCGTTTCTGAAAATGCGGATTATGAGCTAGTTTCACACAAAACAGTTGATTTTTCAAGAAACTTTACCTGACATTATTTAAAGTACACGTACTCATACATATAATGTGAACAAATTTACGACGTTAGAGAAGTCAAAAACGTACATATTTGTAATTTTTGAACAAACAAAAGAATACATGAATATGACGTTTATGTCATCTTATAGAGTTCCTTTAGCACTATCCCTACCAAAAGTGTAAAGAAAAATTTGGAGCCGTTTTTGAGAAAGACATTGTAATTTTTTTAAATTGCACATATTGCTCACATTATTGCGCGGAAACTATTACAATTTTCAAAACAATGTTTATGACCTAAATGTTTGAACTTACTATGGGCAATAAATTTCATTTGAAGGGAAAATCTCTATATTTCATTTTGTAAATTTTGGAAGACACCGAAATAATTCATACTTTTGAAATTTTGGAAAATTTAGAGTTAACCGTGAAAATTGGACATATACCACTTTTATGTTACTCTATTCTTACAAGACATTTAAAGAAAAAAGTTGGAGCCAATTTTTACGAAAATGTTGAAATTTGCCGGGGGGCTTCATGTAAAGTACCCCCAAATTTTAAAGAAAAATCTCGAAATCGATTTTTCGCAGCATTACATAACTTTCTGTATATACGTACGTATACGGGAAAATAACTAGTGGTGCAACAGAATGGCACACTTTCCAATATTAGTTATCCATTTCCTTAGGTGTCGGCCTGACTTGCCACATACTCTGCAATCTGTCGTCACCCAAAGTACTTATTAACATCAATTTTTCGGTTTTCTAAAAGTAGATAGGTTATATTATTTTAAGAATATTAAAGAACAGTAAAACCTTGTCCCAATTGTATCAATTTTCATTGTTAAATGTGCAACATTTTTTACGAAAATAGCGTTTAAGCGTCGGAAATTCTTTTTGTCAGCAAATGTTTGTCTTGTAGAAAAACTTCATTGAAAGTCGTTAAAACCATAATAAATATCGTTCGTACGAATGAAACGTTTTGATTAAAATATCATATAATTGCACGCAACCATAACAACATCCACAGCAAGAAGGCGGTAATTTTCTCCCGGTGCAATACTCAGACACGCAGGCCAGAATTACGTAAGTTACTACGCACTTTCACCTTCCTGATTGTGTGTATTATTTCATCTTAATTAGAACTAATTATTATATTCTTTTAATATTGACATCATTAATCTTGACAATCGCAGATTTAAAAATTGTCACTAGGTCGTAGAGACGTTCGGAGGGAGAAGGCGCCTTCCAGTCCAAACCGTTGTAGTTGGACGCTTTTTTCTAGAGGTGACGTTACAAATAAGCTCCGAGGGCGTTGATTTAAGTCTTCTAAGCGTGACGTGAGAAAGGTGGCCACCATCACCGTGGCCATTGGTAGCATCGATGTACCGAATCAGCAAAAAATAAATAGAATGTGCTATAATATCTCACCCTGCAGATTACGGTGCAAGGAAAGTTTCTTTGAGGTTTTGGCATATTTTTTTTTTTCAACGCCCTAGTACGCTTTGTTTAGGAGTTATTTAACGATGTAACTGAGTGTTGCGGGTTGCATTTCACATGCACATTTAGATGCTCTTTTTAAAACAAACATTCATATTTTTCAAGTCAAAGTGCAATTGGTGACGTCTCCGAGAAATTCTCTTTCTTTAGAGTCTTCATATATAAAGATCGGTTGCTTGTGAAAGCCGCAAAATGTGTGTATACTACTAAAATCATAAAGGAGACGATAGCCCGAGTAACGTCCGTCCGTTCGTTACGTTGCCGCACTTCCGATAGAATTCAACTATTTTTGAGCTTATGCTCCTACAGGAGTCGCAGACTACCCTCAATTCAATTACCAACGCTGTGCAATGGCACCGCCCCGCTGTCGTCTTTCCGATCTATCAGCGCTATTACGATCTGGTTGATCTCATGCAGCAATCGCCCCCTCGCTGTCGTCTCTCAGCTCAGCATTAGTTCACATTACCAGGTTCCCCAGCTCGTCCCGCCCTGGTCGACGCTACCCTGGGTTACACGGCAACGGTCAGCAACTATGAAGCTCGTGTGAATCGCAGTTCGCATGGAAATTGAATTAAAATGAACTAGCATACCCGTGCGAGATCTCTCGCATGATCTAACGTTCCTCAAGAAACGCAATTCTGAGCAAAAAAAAATCACTTTTTAAGAAAAATAATTTCCTTTCTTGAACTGTGCTGTCCATAAACTTGTATTGACTTAAATTAGCAGTTTGAAATTTGAGAGGTGAGCGATTAAAACATATTTTGAATAAGAATACTACGAACGTTCAGTGTTTCAGAAATATGTATGGTGTGGTACCATACCATTGTGAGTGATGTAGGTTATGTCACAAACTTGTCAATACTTAAATCCGTTAGTTGCGTGGGAATCCTGCCAATGAAGGCAGATACACTATTTTTTTTCTAAGGGTATCGTGAAACAAACTTTAGAACATATGGTCCATTTCTATTGTAGTCCCCTCCACAATTACATAGTGTAACGTATTAGCCAGCGTGCCTCGTGGCATATATTTGGGGACGCTTGGTAGAGGATTAGCCTAGCCACAGGAAGTAGGGTTTTTCCGTAAAGGGAAGAACGCGGAAACGGGAGACACAAGGCTTTGGGAGTTTCCGGCTTATAGAAGCTTTTCACTGTTATAACAAGCGAGGGGGTGGCGTGACGTAGTAGGTCACGTGGGCCTCGCCTATATAACAGAGAGTACAGAGCCAGTGGGGGGGTTCTGGAGACAGTGGGAGAACCTCGCGCGTGTGCACAAAACTTAGCGCCACGACGGTGCATATGCGAGCCAGGCTCGCGAGGCTGGAGTCACTAGTTGACGAAGCCTGCGGACTTTATGTCCTTGGGTGACTGCGGTCACGGGGGAGCGATGCTGTGTGCGTGCTCCGAGGTGAAGAGTGGTTGAGTGCCACGATTCACGCCGATGCTCAATCGGATAAGATCGCTCCTGCGATCGAGGCAAACCAGCCGTTGGTGCGCCAGAACGGACTTTGTGTCCCAGCGTGACATCCGGTCACGGAAGCTAGGCTTTGTGCGCGCTTCAAAAGTAGGAGTGGCGAATGCCACAATCAAAACCATCTTCAATCGGGTTTGGATCGCTCCCGCGATCAGGGGATAGTAGGTCTATCAGAGCTAGGGTGTAAGTAGATTATTAAGTGTATATATTTGTTTTGTTTTCTTGTTAATAAATATATTTGTTATACGAAAGCTCTGTGTCTGTGGTCGCTGTGAGTATCCATGACGTCACAATAGGTACACAGCGCTGTGTACCACGGCAAAATGTTAAATAGATGGTTGCACTACATGCATAAGAAACAATCTTCATTGGTATCAAGCAGCTATAAATATATGTATGTATACTTCTAGTTGCTGCGAGAGCGAATCTTGAATTAATAATTATGCAAATAAACCTCGTCAGTCTACGCAAAACGCTGTACAGAAAGCGTAAATGGTATAAGATAGAGGAATCTAAATCTTCTAAGCGTGTCGTCACAAAGATGGCCACTATCCCCAAGAGTTGAAATACAGGTGGTTCTGCTAGTATTCTATAAGTTCCGAACCAGCAAAAATTCAATAGAATGTCCATGAATATCTCATCCTGTAGATTACAACATGAGGAACGTTTCTTTCGGTCCTTTGGCCCCAAAATTTTAGTTCAGGCCCTAGAACGCTACGTTTAGAAAGTTATTTAACGATATACCTGAGTGCTGCGGGTTGCATTTGACACGAATATTTAGATGCGTTTTTTAAACAAGATATTGTAAAGTTTATATATATATATATATATATATATATATATATATATATATATATATATATATATACATACCACAACCCATGTGATGCGGGATGCGTTTAGCAAATGTCTTTTCTTTTTTCGTAAAATTTCCCGTTTTTTAATAGTTATTCTGGCATACAGGAGGGAGATGAATCCAACAAATAATAGGTAATGAAAATTGGACTGCGTGGCTACTTCCATGAGAGTGAGAATGCGCTTCTGTTTGCTAAAGCTCAATTTTCAACGCTTTCCCCTAATCAATTCCATGTTAATGACACCAGGCCGTGGCGTCCCTCGACAATACAATTCTTGTCTAGCATCCAGCATGGCACGCTATTCCTTGCATTTTAACATTCTAGATACATTCATTACGTTGAATTACACACGTGTGACATTCTGGTATGTCACAACTTCCCCACCTTAGAACGTTCAATATAAAATTCTATTGAATATTGCAATAACAATATGGGTGTATGTGACACGTTCTTGATGCGCACGTCTTGAATTCTTGATGCACTGCACATGTTCTTTTTTTTCGGCTTAGCCGAAGGTTTGTGTGATTTTGTAGTTTGTGTTGCAGTTTGCACGCATTTCGCGTTTTACTGCAACGCGTAAAAACTGCTGTGTATGGCTGGTGTGGGTTGGCGTCGGAACTTAGTCAATAGCCAAATCGGCTTTTATGTTGCACTAGGCCCTCAGAATATCAGAGGGGGGGGGGTGCTTGTCCCGTAGTGAGGACGTGTCGAGCTAATTGTTTTAGCGTTGCACCACGTCACTTCACAGCACTTTTATATCTTGACTGTTCTTGGTGGACTTATAAATAATTATATTTTTCGTGGCCATTTGTATCTACCTTAAACATATTATACCATCTTCAATTTAATTATTATTCTGATTCTAAATCATAACGGCCATTTACGTTTCCCTATGTTGGAGACTTCCAATTGTTTTTGTTTTAACTGTTTTGTTGTTAATCATATCTATAGCACATATAACATAATTGCACACAATCCTGCATATTAAAATAAAATATAACAAATATGTACATAATACAAACCCTGTAAGTGTTGGTTACTGCTTTTTCCTATTTTTTTAATACTCTGAGCTTATCTACATTTGTGACGAATATTCCATCACATTGTTACTAACATATCAATATTGATAATTATTTACAAAATCTTTAATGGATTTCTCGCGTCCGTATATATGGTTTAATGTTCCTGTAATGTCCCTATTTCTCGACCTTCGTCATTTATTAAAATAACATTTTTTTCTCAATACCTTTTTAACATTATACGGTCCTTGGTAAAGAGAGAATTTACAAACCAATTTATCATCTGGTGAAGACGTTTGCGGGACTCTGATTAGTACATCACCAGTAACGTAGACCTCTTTGGAAAACTTTTAGCTTCTTCTTTATCTTTTCAGTCGCTGCTTGCAAATTCTTGTGTATGACGTCGTTCAACACATAATTTAATACAATTTTTATTCCTGCGCCATTACCCTCCGTCATCTAGTTTTGATGGTGCTTTACATCGAGGAATAGTTACGCTGTTTAACTTTCGAGCGTCAAGACAAAATATTGTCGTTTTATTCTTTTCTCTTACTATGACTATCGGGATTACATACGAGGACATCGGTTTTCCTATAATCTCATCTTGAAGCATATTCTCTATTTGCTCACAGGGCCTATGCATGTGTGGAATCGGATATTGCCTACACTGGAATGGCTTATCCCCTGTCAACTCGAATTGAAATTGATATTCTTTAACTGGGTTCTTAGAATCCTCGAAAACCTCCTTATAATTTCCCAGTAATGCTTCTACTGCCTACGAGTATTCGCAACTTCTTCGTCTACTGAATTTTTGGACGTGGATAAATTTCTAGGTCCGTGAATTTGTTCTGGCATGTCACAAATCTGTATTAACTCGTTCGCTTGGCTTTAGACTTTTAAACAATGTCTACCCGATGTCTTCCCGTTACGTTACTCTCGATACTCACGTCGACGACGGCTTCGTGCATCTGTAAACCGTCTATACCAATAATGATCGGACGGATCAGTCCTCTTATTACAACAGCTGGAAACTTCATCACAAACCATTGCACTTTCAATTCCACCCAAATTTGTAGGGTTTTTATTTCTACTCGCGAATATATAATCTCCTTGTTAGCAGTTCTCAATTTCAATCTTTTCCCGTTTTATCAGAACATACAATTCTTCCGAAATGGCACAGTTGTTCGCTCCGGTATCTATCAATGCCTCTGCTTTCACATTATTGCACATTTCCTTCAAAACTAAACATGTACTCCGCTTCACATGGTGTCCGTATCTTCCCTTAATACATCGTCCTATGATACGTTAGCACTTTTGAACGCTAAAATGGTAACTACTTAATGGACTTTGTTTGAAATATCCAAAATAAGAAAACTAAATCGTGAATTACCACAGGCATCAAAGTGTCATGTGAAAGAAAACGTAACATGTATAAAATACTAACAAATAACAAATGTAACTCAAACACCATTTCATATTACAAAACAAATAATTCATTTCTAAAAAAAGTAATCAAACGTGCAAAAATTATGACAAATGATAAGTACATTGCAAATGCACACAATAAAACAAAAGCTACGTGGGACATTATTAAAAAGACTACAACACCAAATAATAATAACAGAAAAAAATAGAGCTCCACTACAAAAACCCACAAGAAATAGCTGATATATTCAATGAACATTTTTCACAAGTTAGTAATAACTTAATCTCTCAACACACTCTAAACAATACAACACAGCAACCAAACAATGTTATACAAATCGTAAATTCCATATTTTATATGAAACCACCCCCTCTGAAATGTTTAAAATCATTGGATAAATGGAGAATAAATTCTCAGCAGGAATGGACACAGAGCTCCATGTATAGTGCAACCACTCTCTCACATCTGCAATTACTCTCTAAAATCAGGTATATTCCCAGATATATTCAAAAGAGCAAAAATTAAACCCTTGTTTAAAAAGGGCAATAGTTATGATCCAATGAATAACAGACCAATCTCCCTGTTATCAAGATTTTCAAAAATTCTGGAAAGGCTTTTCAATGAGACTAAAACAGTATCTCAATGCAAATTGTCCTTACAAATGCACAACATGGCTTCAGGAGTAATAGATCCACATCTTCCTTTTTAAATGACATACTTGTTGCCCTAAATCAGAAGGAAATTCCCATTGGCCTTTTCTTAGATTTGTCAAAAGCCTGTGACATTATTGACCATCACATACTTTTAAGAAAACTAGAAATGCTAGGGATTCGAGGCATGCAGGCCAATGGATTAAATCATATTTATCAAAGTGTAGCCAAATAGTTGCTCTCCAGCACACTATAAAAACAAAATCTGCTCATTCTACTCCTGCCTCAAATGATAAATCGTGGAGTCCCATAAGGATCCATCCCTGGGCCAATACTATTCCTCATATACATAAATGACATGCCTTTGGCTTTAAGGAATAACATAATAATTTTGATTGCAGATGTCACAAACATAATCATCAAAGCAAAAACACTCCAATCATTAGAAAAAGAAGCTCACAAAACTTTGCAAGCAGTAGTAAAATGGTTTAAAGACAACAAACTCATACTACTCATAAAAACTATCAAGAGAGTCTAAGTTTCATGAATCCCTGATCTAAGGAAAAACTCTCACAGCATTGCTCATAAACAATAACCCTATAATGATATCTCATGAAACTACCTTCCTCGGTCTAACAATTCAAGAAAACCTAAAATAGAATGCTCACACTTCAAATCTTAACAAGAAGCTCTCCAAATCTTGCTATGCCCTATACACCTTCAGGTCAAGCTCCAACACTGAGACACTTCGAACAATATATTTAGCAAATGTGCACTCACACCTAAAATATGGAATAATATTCTGGGGAAATGCTCCTGAAAGCACTCGCACATTTATTATCCAAAAAAGAATATTGCGAACAATGACCAGCTCTCATAAGCTGGAGTCTTGCAAACCCTTGTTCAATAAACTAACGGTTCTTCCTCTATCATGCATGTATATATTTGAAATAGTGATAACCTACATGTTTCCCACTGAAACTACACTTTATCAAAGTACCCTAATAGAGGGCATTACACTTTACAACAAACTAGGCAATGATATTAAAGACATAAACACAATTCATACATTTAAAAGTAAATTGAAAGCTTCCCTGCACAACATGTTGTACAGTGTAAAGGAATATTCAAATAACAACAATATATCCCTTAAAAATATAAATAAATATGAATCTCTTATCCCTTTAGACATCCTGTTTCATGTTAACTGTTTCGAGCTGAGACAAAGAAAAGAGAACTGGCATATCGCATCCTGCGACGTAGAAGAATGCCTGACAAAAAAAAACACGCACGCACGCCCCCCTCCCACACACACACACAACCCTGTGTGGTTGCCGGGTTTTTTTGTAGAATAGCGCCACGGGACCTCCGCCTGTCGAAAAAGGCGACTAAAAGGAGCAGCTGTCCGCTGTCCTTTCCTCTAATATCCTTACTTTCCCACACTAGTTTTCCTCCATCCGGCAAGACCAATAGGTGGACTGAGAGCTATGGGCGTGCTCCCTATCCCTACGAAAATCCCTTCTCACCTCCTTCCAATTCCATCTCTGCTGGCGATAGCATATAAACGCTTAAGGAAGGTCACCCGAAAATAAACCAGTGATGGTATGAGTGAGCCTCAAAACTTACTACCCAAGCGAGCGAGCGTTGACGCCGAATTCGCCACCGATTCTGATCGGGTGAAAGCCCTATAGTCGGTGCCGGCTCCATGGATTTTGGGGGAGCCAAGCTCACAAGTGTGTCTGGGAGAGCAATAGGAGAGTGAAGTTTCTGGAGTTGGGGAAAAAATCGGGATCTCCTGCATTTTGTCCTGCCAAGGAATAATGTCCACGGTGAGATAAGCGTTGTCAGTTCCATCCGATCTGACTTTGATGAGATGGTGACATGGAGGAGTCACTATCTGTAATTAGCTTGAAGACAGTTGAGGCGGAGACGCAGACTTCACTCAGACATGGGGTGTCGATCTGAATACTGATGGTTTATGAAGGGCCCTCGACGAGGTGCAGCCTACGGGGAACAATGTAATTGCGCGAAGACTGTTTGAGGCAACGGACACGGACTCTGCGCTGACGTCGGGTGTTGGCCGGAATTCTGATGATCGTGTAGGTCCTCGGCGGCGGAGGTGCGAACGCCAGTAATGGTGTGATTGCCTGAGGACGGTGAGGCGGAGACGCAGGTTCACCACAGACTTCTGATATTGGCCCGAATGCTGATGATTGTGGTGGGCCTTGACACCGCGGGCGGAGTTGCGACCACAGTAGGCGGTGGACGAACTTCGTCGAGGAAAGAGAGACCGCTGAAATCTACGAAAGTGGCAGAGAAGAAGCTATCAGAGTCGGTGCAGGAAGGAACATTCAACATGCTGAAGTTCGCAGGCACTGCACAAACCGGTCTTATGAGACACCACACCAAAATCATGAGATGATTGGCATGTAGTAGGGAGGAGAGACGGAGGCCCGAAGCCGCACTCTATCGCCCGAACTCGTATTGTTAAGGCAATGACGGAGGCCTTTCCTATGCAGATATTCTAAGCAGATCAAGGCGCGACCCATCTCTGAAAGATGCTGGTGAGAAACGTCGCAAAGGTGAGGAGGAATGCAGCCGGATACCTGCTGCTGGAGTTGCGGAAATCTGCAGCAGCCTCCGAGATATCTGAGCTATATCCAAAAAACTGGGCGAGTTTAGCAAGAGTAACGACGCGGAGAGACGAAACGACTCTCGAGATTCGCGACCTTGACGAGCTGACAACGGCGGCCGAAGTCTGTGAAGCTGTAAGCAGGGAACTGAAATCAACTGTTGAGCTAGCAAGTGTCATATCCGTACGAGCGCTTTACAGAGCACACACAAACTGCAGTGGTTCGTCTACCGACGGAACTAGCCAGGAGGCATTGAGGAGCGGCCGTGTTCGCATTGGTGGGTAAACTGCGCGTTAGAGAGAAATAATTGGGCGGAAGTGTTATCGTTGTTGGGCGTTCGGCATCTGGCGCGCGACTGCAAGGGAGGACAGGTCGAAATCCTGTCATCGATGCGGAGAAGACGGCCACTTGCGTTCAGGTTGCAAAGCGCTGAGGCGAGGTGTGTGCTCTACAAAGATAAGAGGAACCACCCGACGGGAGTTCACGTGTCCGGCGTACCAAGTAGCAGAAGCAACGGATAACAGAAAAATGAGAGTTCTCCAGCTAAATTTAAATCATTGCGAGGCGGCCCAGACCTTCACCCAAGACGGTGCGCGAGATGAATATAGATGTTGCAATACTCTCCGAGCAGTACAGAAATATTGTGGTTTCAGTCCTGGGTTTCGGATGCGACTAACCGAGCTGCAGAATGGATATGTGGTAATAGTCCAGTCCAGGATGTTATGCAAGTCCCAAGGGATGGATTCACTTGGATCAAAGGGTTCGGTGATACTTCTATAGTGTCTATGCGTCACCAGTGCATCGTTGAGGAGTTCGAGAATTACTCGATCGCTTTTAATAGATGACGCGAGAGAACGAAGGCCTCTTATTATTGCTGGGACTTCAATGCATGGCACGCAGTGGGGCAGCAGAGTAACGAATCGACGCGGGGTGGCTCTCTGGACAGCCTTGACAGTTTGGATGTCTGCCTCTGCAACACGGGGCCAGTCGACTTTTGTATGAATGATCGCAGCTCGGTCGTTGACCTAACTTTCGTCTGTAAAAGCATTGCTAGACGTATTGTATCATGGAGGTTATAGCACATTATACACATAGTGACACAAGCTATTGTGTATGAAGTGAAAGAGCAGTGCATGTTAGCGCACCAAGAGTAGAAGGAAGCTGTTTGGAACCACAGGAGTTCGATCGTGATTCCTTCATTGCCATGATGGAGGCAACCCTGAAGATATGCTGGCCGTGACTCTGAATATTGTAGAAACGTTATGAACGGGATTTGACGCTTGTGATGCGTCAATGACCAAACGTCAAGGAGAGAACCCGTCCTTCAGTGTACTGACGAGATCGCGGAACTTCGCAGGGAATGCCACCGAACACGTAGATTGGCAGAGCGCGCCTGGAGCCGCCCAAACTACGAATTTCTCAAGAAGCAACATCTGACGCCAGAAGACTTTCACAAAACCATTAAGATTAGTAAGTGTCGTTGCTGGAGAGAGCTAGGGAGGAGGTGGATGCTGACCCCTGGGGACGCCCGTATAAGCTGGTGACGCAGACTCAGGGGTATGTTCAGGCGACCACCCACTTGCCCGTTTTCTTGGGAAAAGTGTAGCTACTTGTTTCCGCCAGGTAGATATGTTTACAACCGAAGGATTGTTGGAAGATCTAAGCGAGGTTCCGCAGTCACGTTGGATGAAACTTCCAGAGCTTGCGGCAAGGTCAAGAATGCAAACCCTGATTAGATGGGGTACAAATGTAGCAATTAAGACGCTATTAAGACTCGGCCCGACTATTCTTGCACGCATATAATGCATGCATACGAGAGGGGAATTTCCCCGTCGATGGAAGCAGCAACAGCTAGTCTTCTTCGAAGGGCGATAAGGCACCTACTGATCCGGAGCAGCTATCGGCCAATATGCTTACTGGACACAGCAGGCAAAGGTTGGAGCGGGATTATCTGCAATCGTATTGAGTCATTACAGAGGGCCTCAAGATTGTGTGATAATCAGTACGGCTTTAGAAAAGCGAGATCCACGGTAGATGCTATTAAGGCAGTCATCGACATCGCACGCAGGCATTGAAGCAAACGATGAAAGGCGTCCTATTATGTATTGTGCTATAGTGACCCTAGACGTGAAAAACGCTCTAACACTGCAAGGTGGAGCGCCCATTCTTTCTGCGCTACA
This sequence comes from Gryllus bimaculatus, assembly GCA_017312745.1. Classification (NCBI taxonomy): domain Eukaryota; kingdom Metazoa; phylum Arthropoda; class Insecta; order Orthoptera; family Gryllidae; genus Gryllus; species Gryllus bimaculatus. The sequence continues at coordinate 10,819,198 of BOPP01000023.1, read as the reverse complement.
AACTCTTGGAGTTCCAAGGTACACTCGAACTTGGTAAAAAGTTACTTTAAGAGAGAGTCCTCCTATATGAAACTGTGTCTGGAGTACAATCTTATACGGTCACAGGCGGTGTCCACAAGGTTCGTACTTGGTCGATGTTGTGGAACATTATGTATGACGCGTGTTGAAGCTCGAGTTCCGCGAAGGCGCAAGAACGATTGGATTCGCTGACGATTTGCAATTGTCGTTGTCGGCAAATACACGAGCAAGTCACGCAGGTTGCCAACGAGGCTGTGCGGAGATCGGCGGTGGCTTACGTCGGTAGGGCTACAGGATGGCCGCCCATAAAACAGAGGCTGTGCGCGTGAACGCGCAGTAAATACCAACCAAACTGGTATAATACAATACGATAAAGATAGAGAGGTTTGAGGCGTCTTGGACATCACTTAGTATCACCCAATATACTAGGCAACGTGACGTATATGGGACAAGCCCAAATTTATGTCTCCTGATGATAGTAGCCAACTGGACGATGACATTCAGCGAGTCCATACCTCGAATCATACGTGATACAGAAATGAGCTAGAAATTAGAGAACTCTTAGATCTAATCTTGCAGATATGCTGAGCATCGAGTTGCACTCGATTAGTTACCGACAGTTATCAGCTCGATTACCTGACTACTAGTAACTATGCTCGACTATGGACGCTCAAGAGTGTTTCCTGACATGAAGATGCACACGATGTTCTTATCAATTTGTCCAACGTCTTCGCAGTTGTGACAGGCCAAGAACTTCACAGACTCCTCCAAGATGGAAGTTGACCCCTAGATATCCATTCGTAGCACCTCGGATGCCTGCTGACACAAGAAGTATGTGAGTCGGTTACCCACACTATCCAAATGGTCCTATGTAAGACGCTCCGCTCTCGAGGGAGCAATTACGAAGAAGACTCCCGTTAATATATTTCGTGACTACCGAAAAGTCCATCCTTCCATATTCTCGCGATGCACAATAGCCATCGAGACACGGCCCTTCCGCAGACCTATACCGGAATAGGTCAAGAAAGGAGGGGCATTTAGTGGGTAACTGAGGCTAGCTATGAATTCACACACCAGACTGCGCGGATAGCGTGGTCCCTCTGTGTCTTTAGAAGATTATTCCCCTGCCACGTGAAAATCACACACACCTCTCTTTGAGGTATCAGTATAGATAATGCAATTAGCCTGTCTGCAGCAGACATCGTGGCTTAGACGAATTGGAGAAAAAGAAAAAAAAAAAAAAAAAAAAAAACTGGTCAAAACTTGCCTCCTCACCATTTCAAGTTTTAAATATAGAATGTACTAACATTGTTAAATCTTACGTAGTTGCTAACCGAATTGATATGTATTGTTTTAATATTATTAGTAGCATTAAAATGAAAATAACATCTTGAAATATTAAATTATCTGCTACCAAAAATAATTATCTACTGAATATCGTAATTTATCTGCAGCAAGTATTGTAGTATAATCCCTAGGCCAATGACCCCATCTCAATCAGGTTTTTTCAGTTTCCTTGCTCCTGAACAGTGATGTAACTTAGCTCTCTCCACGCAAGACATATTGGCTTGTCATACACGACTGTAATTGTATATGTGACTCAATAAATATTATTATTATCACACACACATATTTCGAATTCCTTCCGTTTTCCTGAGTAATAGGGTTTATTTCTCCAGGTTTCTTCAGTTTGCATTCTTTAAATGTTTTTGTGAAATTTTCTCCTCTAACATTCTCTTGTTGATTATTTGCATTTCTGTCTATGCATGTGTCCGAGTATTGCCCTACATTGTTTGTCTGTTCTCCCCTTAATTATTCCCACTGGAACCATTTTTCCTGTTTTCCACATCAAATGTTTGGTCAAATCGACTTAACCATTCTACCTTCATCTTCTATCTTCAGAAGTTTATGGCATATAATTCCACAGCAAATTTTGAATATTGGCTGGGAGTAGTCGAACAGTACATAATTTCCTGCATGTCTAATTTATCGTCGCATGCTTTAAATCCAGCGATTTTCCATGTTGCAAATTCGCACATAGATTCTCTCCGCCTTTCGGAATCTTTGCCCCATTAACTAATATTTCAATTAGAATTTATGATCCTCGTTCCAATACTTTTTCAAGAATTTTGATTCCCATTCACCAAACGTTGTGGGACTAGGAATGAAAGAATTCTACCAATGGCATGCTCTTGATGCCATTCCTTACTTTGTATAATATAGCTTCAATCTACCAGGAATGTTATTGATAGCTTTCAATTTTGGACAGAAATGAATATGGTTGTTCGTTGTCACCATCAAATTTCAAACTTTTCGGCAAGTTTCCTGACAGTGGACAATTTTTTGTTTCCATTAGCGTGTGCTCTTTCTCCAAGTCTATTTTCTTTCTTTTTAATTCCCCTGCCTATCTTTCAAAATAGTTATTGGCAGATTCTTTTACCGACTGAATTTCCTCCTAGATCTTTCTTTCAATTAAATCATCGGCATTATTATATTTAGCTTCTACATCTTTTAATCTATTATTTTGCTGACGCGAAGCTTCATGTAATTGACAAACTTCCTTGGCAACGCTGTTCAATTGTTCCTTTTGTTGCAAATCATTCCTTTGTGTAATAAAGATTTCACAATTAATCTTTTAAAATAAATCGTAGTGTTCTTTTTAAGTATTTTCCTTAAAAGTTTTGCTAATTTGTATTCCCTTATCAGCGCGCATTTGTGCAATTTCTCCGCCAATTTGCCGTACATTCTCTTGCTTCGTAATTTGCAATTCGCAAGAGAATGTATCTCCTAATTGCATAAATTTCTTATTAAATCATTTTTCATATGTGTTTGATCTTGCTCTCTTATTTTACTAAAATATACAGTAATTCTAAAAAGAATAAAAGTATAGTTGGATTTGTGACGAATGTACCGCAGACCATTTCAAAATAATTATAATACTAATACATTTAATAAAAATGTAACCTACTTTACTGAAATTTACTAATAATTTTATTTTATTTCATTAATGCTTGAACAATAGAGCAGATAGTCAAATATACAATTTTACAAATTAAAAATTGTAAATAAAATATTAATTACTCACCAAGTTGAATACAATTTTTCAACAAAAATTTCAATAATTTTACAATCAGTACACATACTTATGAGCACTAAAATCAGTTTGAAAGTGCATTCATATATATGATTAAGTTCATATGAATTGGATGACTGACGATAGATTAATACAACTTTCTTTAAATAGTCAAAGCATCGATCATGGAATTCCCTAAAGGGACTTATCCATACTGTAATATAATTTGCACGTGTTATTATTCAATATTGAACACTATTTTTTATACAATAGAAGTTATAATATTAGTCATAAACCATCTAAGCACAAAATAAATATGGGCCAGTAAATAAATACAAACTTCATATAAGCCAGAACAGACTTGCTAGTCACTATAATGAGCAAGAAGTCATTATTATACATTCATTTAAAGAAGTCGTCACAGAATAAGTAATAAAAGATTCTGTGTACCATTTCAATCAGAACAAATCATAGGTGCAACAAAAATATAAAATGAAATGACTCAAATTTTAACAAGATATTATTAATTGTGAAATTTTGTCACTCCAACTACGCTATCATACTGACCTTTCGCACAAAAATTATTAATAACTTCAAAACATTAAACATGGACCTATATAGAGATCCATTTCTGATGAACAGATTTCATTATGAAGAAGTTCATCCTCATAACAGTAGTTGTAGAAAGACTACGAAAAAAGTTTCAACTTCTGCAATGCTCGAAAAATCTGGGATTTCAATGACGAGACATGCACCATTCTCTTTTTGTGTTCTTTACACAAAATTTTATCAAAGTATTTGGTGCCATTGGAAATGTCACAGGGGTTTCATGTTAAGTATTCCGTAAAATTAAAATATTGGTTTAAAATTCAAGGGGTCTCAACGTCAGCCAGATCAAATGGGGAATATCAATTTTGGAAAAAATTGGCTGTACGGTTTAGCAGCTAGCATTGTTCACAGAAAGTCAGATAGGATATTTCGCTGTCATTTGATTTTGCAGAATCAAAGACCCACAAAACGGATTCTGGCAACGAGAGAGAGAGAGAGAGAAAGAAAGAGAGAAAGAGAGAGAAAGAGAGAGAGAGAGAGAAAGAGAGAGAGAAAGAGAGAGAGAGAAAGAGAGAGAGAGAAAGAGAAAGAGAAAGAGAAAGAGAGAGAGAGAGAGAGAGAGAGGAGAGGGGGGGATTCCCCCCCTCACACACACTAAATTTAGCAACTGCATTTATCCAATTTTTCATTACCAAAACCTTGTAATACGAGTTCTGTCGAAAATTCACTGCATTTTAGCATGGCATTACAGAACTTTCTCTGTAATCTGTACCGAGAAAGTAAAACTTATTAAATTAAAAATTTTATGGATGGAAGACTCATTACAGGGCTCCATGAGCATGTCCATTGCAAGTGTATCTGGTCAAAGATTAAGTATGAAATGAAACTCAGAAATGGAAAAAAAATACATTTTATTCAACAATGTTAATAAAATAAAATTCTGAAATTGTAGGTTTCCTTAACATTAATTTCTCTGCAAAGTGCATAAACATTACAAAGATGTTTCATGGACTGGTGCTAAATGAGATTTCATTCCTACCTCATTTGATGGAATACTATCAACTGCTAAAAACCTTTTAGCATTATTAATATTTGGTTCATTGTTGCAATCAATAATACTGCTGCAATCTTGTGTACATAAATTTTCCTGAAGTTCAGGCGATTCTTTAAATTTTTCTCCACTACTAAGAGACTGACTTGAGCAACTAGGTTCATTTCCATCAAGACAATACAATAATGAATCGCTAAGAGCATCAGTACTCAAACACCTTTCATGTGAGAGAGAGGTGTCAAAATCTCCAGTTCTACTAGAAAAGCTCAAGTCTACAGGACTTGCCGTTAAGACACTCCTACTCATTAAATACGATTTAAAGGTGCTAGTTAATGAGTCACCACTTCCACAGCAATTAGCATGTGATATATTTTGGCAGACATCTTCATTCACAATACTTGAGTGTGAACTAGAAGTGTCATGGGAAGATACACTTTTGGTTGAAAGTACATTAATACTGCGAACAGCTTTTTCATCTAAAGGATTCTCTCTTACTTTGTCTAATATGCCTTTCTCTTTATAATGATTTTCCCACAAATTTGCTGCGTGTTTCTGCCATGTAGCAACATTGCTTAAATGGCAAATGTTAGATCCTGAGAGAACAACAACAGGTTTTCTACTTCGTGGTGTCATCATTGTCTCCTGAAATCCAAACAAGAATTTTATTACATGACAAATAAAATGAAACTTCTATACGGATATAATTAACTCACTGAAAAGGAAAAAAGAAAATGAAGCAAGAATTAATATAGTTTCCAAAGCATATTAAAGAAATTCTTATAAATTTTGATAAATATATTTTTGTTTGTATATTATTGAATCAATTACTCTATCTGAAAAAATTAGGGTCTTCTCAATATTTACTTGATATTTTTGACACAAAAAGAACGTTAAAAATGTAAATGTTCAACTTTATCAACTTTCCTTACAGTGTTTACTTTGATACAAAATGAAATAAAAAATAATTACACAAGTGCAACGAATAATACAAATCATGCATATTTCTACTTTACTTAATATTTACAAATATTTCCAGTTTCCAATTACAGAAACATCTGATTCCTTCTATTCTCCAATAGAAGAAACAAAAGCTAGGCAAACATTTAGTTAAGGCAAATGTACTGACTTACACTTCAATTGTAAAGACATTCAACAGTAAGGCCAATTTTTCAACTACAAATCACTAACCAATTTTATAATGATGTTATAATCTACAGGAACTGATACGTGTGTCTAAGGTTTATTTTTTAACTAGTAATGATGTCAAATGAGAAATGTTCTCCTAAAACCTACCTGATATTTTATTATTATAAAGGACTAAAAAATTGTAAATGATAAGCAATTTGGCTGCTGGCCTAAAAATGTATTTTATTGAAGATTCTTTTAAAGTTTAATAGAACAAGCAGTTTGGAAAAAATGTCAGCTACACCCTTTAAAACCATTGATTCAATTATATTTTGACATATCTTAGAATTTCTAAATTGTTTTTTGAAGAACAGGGCTCATCAGAAAGACAGATCAGGAGCAATGAACTACCAATAGCAACCAGTGTCGAAGGCAAAAGCAATCTAAAGAGTGTGAAAAGTTCCAGGTATTTAAGGGTAGAGGCGAAGGGTTGGATGACTGAGTTTCACACGAGTCATCATTGTGAAATTTGCGCGTATATCATGGAAGACAAAGCAAGCAGTTCTTGCCCTAATAATCCAGAGGTGTTTAAAAGTTGACTGAATTTTATTTCCTAAACCTGAAGGTGATGTGTTTGTTTAATCCTAAAAAATTGTGTTAAAAAGTTAATACAAAGAGATATTACCTGCTTCATCACACAGCAGAGTACAAGTACATCGATAAACATGCCGCAATTTTTGATAGTTTACAAAACAAACTCATCAGGTAGTATTTTATTTTTCTTATTTGTACATCAGGATTTAATGCATTATTAGCAAGTTATGAAATGTTCTAATACTATAGTGTTGCTTATGATTATCTTAAACGATGAATTAATACTGCAAGGAATCACCACCAAGACTAATTACAGAATCATTATGCAACTTGTACTTTTGGTAGTTCTATACTCGCATCTATGAATTTGACATTTAAATATCTTGTAGCCCTCCCGCTGGGTCTCAACCACTCACAGATACGTCAGAACCAACTGACCTTGTCTATAGGGAGAATGTCTGTGATGAGCCCTGGAGTGGTACATAATGCATAATCCTTTTGCAGTAAAAGGGATACAGACATGTAGCAGTAATCAGAGCTATGCTTATCTGAAATGGCCTGATGTGAGCCAAGTCACCAAATAACGACAATACTCTTGATGGATAGGCAACACTGCAACGAAGGTCACTTGAACAGAGGTTGGTGCCAGTGACAATCTGTCTACTACATTATTGTGATCCAATCATGCTCATGTTTGTACGCATCTGTAATTTAACAGTATCTACACATTAAAATGTGTCTTCGTGATACACTGCAGTTGAAAATTCTGTTATGTATTTTCCTTTTTTTGTGTAATCCAAGATATCCCTGATTACCTCAGATTATCATAACTCTACTGTTGTTGTTTTAAAATAACCATTTATAATATAATTTTGGTTTTTTGCCTTGGATGTTGATCTAAAAGTTTGGTTTTACTGAAGCCCCTAACCTTAGTTAGTTCTCATCATATTAAGTAACATTTATCACCCTTTTACAGAAACTGCAAATGGTTATGCATTAAGGTAAATAGTTTGATTTCCTCTTCAACTTCTTGTTGCTATTTTAGGCAGAATAAGTTGACATAACTGGCAAATAAATACTCTAGAAGATTTTGTAGTGTCAGACCACGAAAAGGGCTTACTATAACACTAATACTATTTAACCATTCCTGAAGGTTTTGAAAATATATAAAAATCAAAATACAAACACTTTTCTTAAATATAACATATCTTTCACCAGTGCTTCTAGTGTGCAGACAACAGAAATATGTCACTTAATATTTGCTTGATAGACAACAAAATTACAAAACAACTAGGACAGCCTCCACCAACAGTAGAACAAACTAATACATGTGGTTACCAAAGTGAATACACCAAGAAAGGAAATTGGAAAATCCCTTTGCCAAAAGTCAACATGCTGACAACAGGTAAACTTCAACAATTCCATTGGTCAAAGACTCACCTGCATTGCTTTGGACATTCTCTGAGTTGAACGAGTAATGGGAGACATGGAATTGTTTTCATCAGCAATTGGAGTAAGAAAACAGTTACTATGATTCAAACTTGTTTGCTTAATATCATAAGGGCCTATAACACTACCAGAAACTCTGGTAAAATATTGGGAAGCTGGAGTACTAGTCACAAGACTATTAATTTGTTCCTTCTGAGGAGTGGTTAGTTTGTTAGTTGCAGTAGCTACACAAGGAGTAAACCCAAGCAACAGCTGGGGAGAAACTGCGGATTGTTCATCAGGTGTCACACACAAAGCAGAATCACTACTCACAGGAGCATCATTCGTATCTTCGTTTCTTGCTTTGCATGCTCCTTTAACAATAGAGTTAGACACACAAGTGGAAGATTCTCCAGCACTTGAAGTGCTGTGCAAAGGAGATGAATTTCCCTTTTCTTGGTAACAATGAATTAAGGACTTCCTTAAAACACCACTATCTGAATTTGGTGAATGTTGTTGAGCTACTTGGTGAGCTAAATTATGAAGAATTGCATCCCTAAGGCTGGTATTTATTGTCTCATTTCTATCATCATTTTCAGGAAAAATGAGTCGATTAGTAAAGGATGTTCTTGATGTCCTTGAAGAATGCCTTAGCCTCAAGACAGCAGAATTAGAATCACATAATGACTGCTGGAGGACTGGCAAATTAGTTATAGAGTCCAATGCCTTGGTAACATCAGACTCTTCATCCATACTACAATGGAAATGCTTTATCTTTGAAGATGGTGTTAAAGGACTCTGAAATTGAATTAAAAACACATTGCATGCAGAATATGTCTCATCATTTGATACAGTTATTTAAAGAAAAATTAACACAATTTTTTCTTCTTCTAAAACTAGCATTACAGATTTTAAGTACACAGAATCAAAAATTGTAATTTATTTTACTAACGCACAATATTTGTTTCTAGTTTTAACTACAATTATTCTGTGTTTATTTTTCCAGACTTCATAGGATGCAGTAGCTTTTTCATGCTTGAGGCAATTTACAAAAAGTGGGATGTGAGCAACTGATGCCAGCTTAGTTAATGGCAGAACCCTTCCTACCTATAAAGCTAATAATCAATACATTTCTGTACTTGATTAATGTTTAAAATTAAGAATGGTTTTGAAACAAATCATGAAATGTAACTCCACAAAACTTTGGTGTACATACAAAATTCTCAGACACAAAATTAAATATTATTTTTTAAAACTTATTTATGACTTTATCCGACACTAAATTCAATGCCAGCAGTTTTTATACACCTACATTCATGAATCCGTTAAAGGTTACATTGAATTATAAACAATGCTCCACTTACAAAACTGTTGCTTTATTTTGAATAAATTAATCTTATAAACTTTAAAAGTATGCCAGAACATACATCAAACTTTTATTTGGGAATAACAAAAAAATATTTTAGGTCCTCTCTCTTTCTGTAATGTATAGTAAAACAAAAAACCTTATTGTTTCTTTCAATTAATCTTAATACTATTCATTTGCAGGAGGATCATCATTTCAAGAATTATATGTATAAGTTTATTAAATACTCATAAATTTTATTAAGACATCTAATGATCTTTACTAATGTAAACTCACTTTATATTAAACAATTAGCATTTAATTTTTCTTTTCAATGACCACTTTCCTCAACAAAATCAAAAATAATATCAATCCAAAAGTATTGTAGATTTTACAGTATTCCCATTAAATTTGATGCAAATGACCCTTTTGGTTTCATAAAAATGGACTAACATCACTATGCACATCTGACAACACACAAACACAACAAAACAAAGCTATGACATACAGTAAAGGCCACAATCACAAAGATTACATATGTAAATGTATTAATTGTGGGGAAGGAACATTCTATGATCCTACCAAAATTGAAACAATTTGTATAAATCTTTATGCAGAAACTTACATTCAATACCTCTTGACTTACAGACCGCAGAGGACCAAAAACATTAGAATGATTAGACGATTTGTGACGCTTCACTCCTTTGTTGAATATATGCCTCTGAAAATCAACATGAAATGAGCATGTCATCAGGCATAATAATAATAATAATAATAATAATAATAATAATAATAATAATAATAATAATAATGTAAAGGTCTTAACAGTAGTTGATATTGTTTAGAAATCAAACCTGTGTGAACATTCCACACTTAACAATATGACCAGCAGGATCTCTGCTTTATACATCTTATAAGTGTGGCACTATGTGCAGGTAAACACTAATACTTCTTAATACTCTGCCAAGTTAGTTGGGAGTTTTAGCACCCTCAAAGGTGAAAACAATCAAAAGCATTATCAATCTTCTGTACATACGTGGTTCAAGTTTCTCATGTTCACAATTTTGTGCAGCAGCACATCTGTAGAAGTTTGAGAGTGCAGTCGATTGCTGCGCACTAAGGTGTACAAAAACTCCCTACTAACAAAAAGCTTAGACCCAAAGGAATTAGGTATACAGAATGTTTCAGAATAGATTTTACAAACTTCTGGGGCGTGTGTGTGTGTGTGTGTGGGGTGNNGGGGGCAGCGGCAAAGGTGATCACTTTTTCATCAATGAATGTTTGGTGGAGAATTTCATTTAACGAAGTTGCTCATGACAGTTGAAACCGATTAGTATGCCACCCAACAAGCATTGGTGGTCAAAAACATAAAAGTCCTTTGACTTCTTAGACTTACATTTTGCTCCTTTATGTTTTTTGGGGTGTTTTCTAAAACCCCTCTTTTACACTTTTCAGAGGACCGATGAAAAAAGTGTAAAATACAGCAAAGTTGAAAAACGACACCATAGGCGAGTACTTTCTTTATTTACTGCAATGGTTACTCTGTTTTCACTTTCTCGCCCTTTGTAAAAAAAGTATAAGCATGTGCCAGAATCTGCGATTTTCATCAGAAAATCTCATATTGACGTGCCCTGGTAATGAAAAAGTGGATAAATCATATTCCTATACATAGTAAATTACTTCCACATGATCTAGCATGAATCCCTGTTTTACAGCAAAATCGATCGACAGCATTTTTTCCAGCTGAAAATGTCTGTTTGCCCATCTGTGGTCAACGCAAGTGTCTAAACCGCCTGCCAATTTTCTCCAAAATTGATATTACTTGATGATCTGAATGAACGCGAGACTTTTGCAATTTCGTTATATCCATATGTAGTAATGCACTACATATTGGAACAGGATCTATCCACTTTTTCAGTATCAGTACGAGTTTTTGAAAAATCGCCGTTTTTTGTCGCAGCATTACATAACTTTCTCAGCACTAGGTATAAAACAACATATAAGGGAGAAATTAAAAAAATCAAATAAATTTTAAATAAAGACGTAAAGGACGGGAAGCACTCTTCATATCAAGTTATAAATTGCGGAAAGAGAATCATTGTAAATATAGGCTTTTCAAAGGGACCAACAAAAAAATTACGTAAAAGGCAAGAAAACGAAAAATGTGGAAACGTAAAAACGGGGTTTTACTGTATTAGTTTTGATCTCTAATAATAAGATCACAGGTGAATAAAATGAAGTGTTATTATTATAAATAAAACAGCTTGCCTATTGAAGAGAGGTGTTGATGAGTGGCATATGAAGCTCCCTTTCACAGTAAAACGATTTTAGACAAACGGCAACTAACTAAATGTTTACAAGTATCTTTTAATTAAACAAATATTGCATTCATAATATTTGTTTTCATTACATATATAAGTAATTTGATAAATTACTATACAACGTCTAAGCATACAGAAAAGCACAATGAAAGAAACTAATCGTCAATAATATTTTCAAATTAAATAAAGATATACAAATTTATTTGTACCTTAATTGAATCCCCAAGACTTTTACTTCTATGATGATGCTTTTGCCTGTATGATTCTTGAAGAGGAGTCCCCTGTCCATTTTCTTTATTGAATTGTTTAATTAACTTCCTTTTTTTGGAGGACTCTGGTAAAGACTGGATATGAGCATACAACTGGGCTAGGGCAACTTCAGTAGGATTACTAGAATTCTCTTGAGCTGAGCGTTCACGATCCACAAAAGTGAATACTGTGTTAGCTGGTGGACCTTCACAAATATTACTGCCCAACTGAAAAAGAAAGCAAATGCAGTTTAATGGCACATTGAGGTCATATAGCTTACCTAGGCTGAAATTTCAATTTCTGTAACATCTGTAAAGAGTCTTCTAGAAATATTTGTAATTATGAATTAAAGCTGAATACATTGGCAATTTCAATATTAATAAAATTCATTAAGAGATCATAAAAATTTCTGATTGAAGAGAAATTAGGAACAATTTTTACTATATTCCTTAACATTAAAACATAAGCTTTTCTTCCAGTAGTTTTTAGCCAGTAATGCTTTTAGGATAAATTACTCAATGCACAAAATGATATTTAAAATATAACATTAATCATTCGTTGACAAGGGAAACAGAAAAGCTTGGTATCCAGAGTAATGTACCTTTCTTCTCCCTGAAACCTTTCTCCTTTCACGTTCTGCCCAATAAACTTGGATGTCAGTGGATAATTTGGGAGGAATTTCAAACAAAAGGTCTCCCTTATGAATCATGAATGCCACGATTCCTGACATAGCTTGAGAATTGGCATGGAAAGCTTCTGGTGTAAGCTGTAAAATACAAAGTTTCTAGAGTAAGTATTGACAACAATCGATGAGATATTAAGATAGTGTAAATTATTTTTGCTTCAGTGCGTAGGGTGCAACATTCATGAATCAATTCATGTCAATGAGGAAAATTATAAAAAGCAAAAATCATTGCTGTTATTATCTTTGAACAAGAGACTGAGAGAGAATTAAAAAACATTTTTACCTTGCGAGGGCACAGCAAATGTGGAGTAAACAATGTAGAGAGATTTTCGGCAGACATTTTATTGCAGCTTTCATAACTTGCTGTAAGATTCAGTAATTTCAATACATCTTGCAATAATATTCTATTCTCTGCAGGTAAAAGTAGAAGTAATAACTGTAGAGAATGCAGTAAGCGAAGTTCATTGCTCTCGCTTTGTCCTGAATTAGATGCTGGCCCACAAAATTCTGGAATAGTACAACAACTTGTAAGCATCCACCATGGCAGAAGTGTGTTATTAACAAATATTTATAGTAGGAAATTACAAAATAAAATGCAATATAAAACATTTTAAAAAATTTTATTAAAAGACTGACTTCCTTCCTTTTAACAAAAATACCAACAAGAAGAGGAGGAAGAGAAAGAAGGCCATGTGAGAGGTCTCAATTGTTTCATTAAATACCAGGAAAATCTAGACACAATGAAAGTTTCGTTTTGAACTGAAAAATACAACAGTTAATTCTGTTATTCATATTAAACATATCAACTGAATTCTCATACATGTGTTACTGCTTATGACACAGCTGACATGCAAGAGGAAGGCTCTAAGGAAGAGGCCTCCAGCCATTAAATATTTGTTATTCAATGCATTATGAAATAGCAATTTTTGTTTGATATTCTTGTTGAGTAAAGAACTGGTATTTTTTATATATATACTATGTAACTGCAGTATTTATGAAGGCTGTTGTTAAAATGTTTAATTTATGGTAGTGTTATTAGAGAGTAGGAGAGCGAGGAAGAGAAGGGAACAGAAGAAAGTGGTTGAGGCGGTCGTGGCCTGCCATTAGAAATAAGTGAATATATTGACCCCTCAAACAAATCCAACACTGAAGTCGGGAACTAAATTGTTAGCTAACACCATCAGGGTGGAGAACTTTGATTTATACAAAATTCAGAAATTAAATCTGGGAGCATAAAATTGACTGTGACAGTTTCTTGACCTGAGGAACTGACAGTGAAACGTTGGATAGTAAATGTGGAGATTGCACAGGGCCTCTTATTATCTCAATCAGAAATAGAATGTGGTGTAGTGGTAATATATAACCTACAGAATGATTGTTGTAGTAAATCCTTCACATGGAATTACATCACACCAACTATTCTAGACTTGCACTATAATTTTAATACCAGGCCTTATTTAAATTCCTTAAGAAAATGGTATATTGATAACAATATTTTCAGAAAGTTACCTGCAATTTGGCAGTAAATTGGATAGTGAGCATCAGTGAGTAAAGGTTCTGGAAGTTCTGCAAGAAAACTCTTCAACACAGATGCACAATCATGAACTGAAAAGTTTCCATTATCTAGGTCAAGAGATACACCTTTATTCAACAATGCCTTCAATTCTTGTTGCCTTGTCAGTTTTCCAGTTCTGCGAAACAGCCCTTCCTGACAGATACCTGAAAGGAAAGTAATAAAATGCAATAAAAAGAAATAATCAAACTCTAAAGACTAAAATAAGATGAAATGTCATACAGGGGAGAATTCAAGTGGGCCACAGAGGTCCCACCCATGCCAACCTTCTACCTAATTTTACTTTATTTACTCCACATACTAATTACCATATATAGATCTCATCACATCTAAAACAGAGGTCTCTGTTTGAATAAAGTCGAACATATTTTATTTCAAGCTAAAAAAATATTCATGATTGATTGTTTAATTTGTCTCCATTTGATATTATACTTAATTCACATTATTCCTATTCTAAATGTTCAAAAGAAATATTTCACTATGGTACTGATCTTATAAATTATTTTTAAACTTAAAACTCACCCTCGCGTAAAAAAGCTAAATTAAAGACAGACCACTTTACTTTCCCAGGTTTCTTCCTTGCACTCAAATCTATATATAAATAAAAAATGGAATGCGCATATGACGGTCACATGTAGATGCAAAAACTTCAATTTCAGTGAAATTTTGACAATTTGATCTTATTAGTATTGTGAGAAGAGGGGTTTGAATTAAATCCCATATGTGGGGGTGTGGTTTTTGCAAAGTTAATTGACAAGGTGGGCTCTACATCTTTCCCTGGCTTGAAGTGTGATCTATGGTTGTCTTTTTGAACTACTCACCTCAGTTCAACTCATATCAAATAGCATAGAAGTTGCAATCTAAAAAATAAGAAGTGTGAGCCAAATGCTGGGATACACAACATTATTTGAATATTTAATTTTTAAAATGTAATATATGAGTTGTTAACACATAGTGAAAGTATAGTTAATTCATAGCTAATCTTCATTGAATAAATTAATTTACCACTTTAATTGTATTTATTTAAAATACCACAATAGTGAATCATTACTGGGTATGCTAGTATTAAAAATCAATACATACTATGAAATCCTGCAAAAATTTGGGTTCTCTCTCTCTTAGTAATTTTTCTTGTAACGATAGATCAACTAAGTACCGAGGGTATGACTATCATAATTAATTATCAGCTAATGCTCTTCAATCCAATATTTTTATTCATAGTTACGTTGAAGAGAGTTGGTTTGATTTAGGTTTGAGGCGAAAAGGTAGAAGGCAATTTCTACTGATGTTTCCTCTCAACTGAACTATAATAGTATTGTAGTAAAATTTCTAGGCCAATGACCCCATCTCGATCAGGTTTGTTTAGTTTCCCTGTTCCCTTGATCAAATGCTGAGATGGCCCCTTGTTTGCTCCGTTACAGTAATGTAACTTCACCCTCTCTACCCAAGACATCATATTGACTCTTCATACACGATTGTAATTGTATATGTGACTCAATAAATATTATTATTAATAATAATTATAGCAACATTGGACTGACACACACAAAAAAATAACAATACTGTTGCAGGCTTTCACTTCAAAGTTTTAAAAACATTTAAAATAAAATATTCATAATCTATAATTCAACATGCACAAAGAAAACAAATACTTAAGACTAAGAAAATAAAATACAACTTACTAGATTCTTTGGTTAAATACTCAATGAGCTGATATGCTTGACATATGCCCTCCTGGGTTAGAGGAGCACCTTCCATAACACCTTTCGTCAAACATTTTGTTTTTTTCCCAAACACCCATTTTGATGGACGAAATTTGTTTTTCTCTGCGCATTCATAACTGAAACATTGGCAAACAAACAACTTAACGTTAATGTGCACTGGTTCATCAGAAATAATGCAAAGAGATACAGTAAAACATATATTGCATTCATTTCAGTAATATTCTTCTAATGGACATCATGATGTAATTTAAATACATTATTTCAGTCCTCAGAATTTCAAACATATTTTATATACATAAAAAAACAACAAAAAACTCTTACTCATCTGTATTTAAATCCAAAACAAACGAGAGATGCATTCGAACCAAAGTAAGGAATTGTTCTGGATCCTCAAGACGTAATTTGTCTGCTAATTTATTTTTCAATGTTCCAGTAGCCATGTTCCAAATTTGCATGAACAATATTATGTTTCACAAACTAAATAATTATGTTCCAAATAATGAAACATTAACAGTAAATAAAGTTTAAATCATCTTCCGTTCCTGCTCGTTATGGTATTCGCAAATGCTATTGCCAAGCAATTATCACGTAATTAAACGACAGGATCGTTGTAACTTTAAGTTTCTGTCTCCTAGGAGCATACTGAAAAAGAAGCATAATATATTATGCTACTGTTCATCAGCACGATCATCACAAGTATCATAACAAATGCATCCTTTCAACGAAGCAAAACGGTCGAACGCGCACATAGTTCTCTATCATTGGAAGCTGGAATCTGCATTTCCAGTTAGAGTAGACACCCAAATATCAGAAAACAGATACATGTTTATAATAATATTTCACAAAACATTATTTCCTTCAATCTAATTCCGTTCAACGAACGCGAAACGTTCATTACACCACGCCTTCACAATTCAAAACTTAATGACTACACAGTTATGCCAACATTCCGGTACGTCGTACAGATGCAGCGAGATTTGTTCTTTAAACAGTAGAACGTACACATACAATACATTGTACGGAGCAGTATACATACGGATTCTTTCACGGATATCAAATTCTGCTATTGGTAACACTTGAACAATGAAAGATGAAAACCGTCGCATCCGCGGATCAGTTGAGTGCAGTTTAGTAGATCAGCTAGACGTGCCACACACAAATGGCACAAACTTTCTCATACTATTTAGTTTTCTAATTATGTTGGTCTGAGCTAGTTTTTCGGTTTTGTTCCATCCCCTTGCCAGCTGCCATCTATAGCCGCCCAAAGTACATAAAAAGAAATTATCAATTTTTGAGTTTCCAAATGGTAGAACCGAAATTTTACTTTCAGAATACTTCGGAGAAAGAAGAGTAAAACTTCGTCCTAAAGGGGAAAATTTGAAGTAATTTTTAAGAAAATGCCATTTACTTATTACTGTAAATACGAAATTTAAAGATCATTTCCAAAGAAAGATTTTGAGTTTCGAAAAACTTCATAGGAACTCATTTGAAGCACTTTCACTCATAGGCCCAGGTGATAATATAGGTGTGGTGGATGGCTATACCCACACGAAAAATTGCGAGTGGGTCAAATACCCATTCGGATTTGGGTTGAGAGAAATATATCCATAAACATGCACGTGCTTTAAATAATGCCATATGAAGTTTCTCCAAAACTCAAGAGATTTCTGTAAAAATGAGCTCAAAATTCCTGATTTTCCGCAACGTTCAAACTCCCATTTTCTCAAAAACGGTTCCAAATTTGCTTTTTAAAACTTTTCCTACAGCTCGTGCTATTTGCACTTATTAACATGAATTTTGCGGTATTATTTTGTTTTTTCTAAAATTAAGCAAATGTATTTTTTAATGTCACTCACGCCGATAACCTGCACATTTCCAGCGATTTGTATACATTATTACATTTGTGAGTGGATGTGTCTCAAACGACTGGGCCTTTAAGGCAATTTCACAATGCAAACATAAGCATGACGTTAACATAAAAGTTTAGGACTACGTTCATAAGCGGACTCATTCACAATGCGTTCACATAAGCATAACACGTAAGGCGTCAACTTAGAAGCTTGCAAGCTTCTGTGCTTATGCTTAAGTATGACATAAGAAATGAACCAATCACAGAATGGTAACCTAAAATCGAGTATCGAAATTGGAGAGAAGTCACTAACGCCATATGAGCCATGGACACAGTCGATAACTTGAAATCAATTCTCACATCCAATAGAAACTCTTATTTGGCTTACGTTTATGTTAGGCATTGTGAATACTTCAATCACTTATATTAATGTTTGTCTATGCGCTATGCTTATGTTTGTTTGCATTGTGAATGGGCGTTAATAGTGCAAGCCGCCACTGTACGAAACCACAGTATACTACGACAAAAGTCTTTCCCTTTGGAACTTCTCGATTGGTCAATTTTCATCGCGGCACTTGAACCATTCTTTAATATCTGACAGCCCACTTTGATATTAAATACTTATCATCTTGCTTTTGCAGCAAGATAACGCCTTTTTTTATTTCTTTATTTTATGTCAAAACAGTTAAAAATTGTGTGTAAAGTGTTACGGGGAGACGTGAATCGTGTGCACGTTTTCATAATTCTGTATTCTAATTTTGTTTATCAGCATTGCAAGAAATCGTTCATAAAAGAGCATTTTACAGCACAAATGACGACGGATTTGCATTTTACGGCACGAATGATTATTTACCTTTTCTAGTAAACATAAAATAAAAATAGAAATCTATGAAAACAAAACAAAAACCAATGAAAAAAAAATATGTAAAAAACTATGAAATTTGTTTTATTTATATTGAGTTGTCGGTTGTAAATTAAGATTGGAATTTTGGGAAACTGTAGAGAATTTACAGGGTTACAATTTATATATAGGCCTCTTTATGATCTGTCAGAACATGAGATATTAAAATAAAAAAAGATGAGAAAAAGTAACTTTTTTCCTTTTCCTTCTTTTTTGTTGTTTATAAAGGGCTAAAATTAGATATAGTGAACAGAAAGCAAATGTCATTTTAAACATTCTCTCGTTTTTTCCTTAATGTTCCATAACGTGGCCAATAGGGTGGTCAAAAAAGTCTGCATCCACTACATTGATATTAACTTGTGCCCCACTCAAATTGAAGTTTAAATGGAGTTTAATATAGGTTCTGAACACTTACAGATATGTCGTCCCGCAATTTTTTCACACAATTCAATCTTGAGACAAAGGGGGTAGTAGATAGACAAACCTGCCTCCCCTATAGGTTAAAATTTTTTTAACATTATGCTGATGAAAATTGACTTTAATTATCCCTGCAATTTTCTATATATGATATAGATGTTTTGAGAATTTTTTCAGGCATTTAACCCTTAATCTTAAAAAAAAATAATTCTTTCTTCCTTTGTTTTTTAAGAATATTTCATGTTCTTATACAGGTCATAAAATGGGCTCAATATACATTTTAGCCCTGTAAATTCTCTACAGTTGTCCCAAAATGTCTACCTTTAATATTATAATTTGCACCCGACAAATCAATATAAATAAAACAGTAATTTAATATTTTCTTAAAATAAGGTTTAATTTTATTTTTTAATTATAATAAAAAAGGTTTTTTGATAAAACCTATCCAAAATTTTTGTTTATTAACAAATTTTCATTGTAGAGGATGCACTACATTAAATTCAAAAATTTATTTTCTTGTGGACCACCTTAGTGGCCACCCTGTGGTACCCTACAGCATACTTCCTCATTAAGACAATTCCAATTGTTTATACAAAAGTCAAATGGATAAAGCAGTCTTCTTGGGCACTCAAAAGAACAAATTGCAAAAATGGAATGAAACTTAACCCTTGGCAAGGAGGAGTTTGAACAATAATAATTCATTTAATAGAAAATATTTATTTTGGAAAGATTTTAGCAGCTGCAATGATATATAACCATTTAAGCAGGTAGCATAAAATTTTCAGTATTCTTTTGAATACTGAAAATTTATAAGTATTACATTTGGTACAATGTGAAGTATCTACAAAAATTCATTAACAGTATGAAGTTAGAAAGCATTAAGCATTTTACTAACAATTAAAACAGAAACATTTTTTCTTAAAAGTCAAATAATTTTGTTTAATTACAAACTTATAATCTTTGTATTAATTGGTATTAGACATAAAAACACTATATTAGTCTTAAAGCTGCTTTTGGACATTGTATTGCAGTTAGAACATTCAATTGGGGTATGTGATATATTAAACACATCAGCCCATTTTTTTCATACAACTAAAAACATCTTTTCCTGCAAGAAACGTATAAAAGAGTAGGCTTTTAGATTTTCAACTACCATTTGTGCAGAATTATTAGGAGATTTTAGGAATTTTAGTAGGTACCCTAGAAGATCATTCTTGTATTCCTGAATATTTCCTGCAAACACTTTATGTAAAACGTTCATCGTTTAGATTCTTCATGAATATACAAAGTAAGAAAACTATCACAAATTTCATATTACTTTTTTATTCCTGTCACAACTTTAGGCACAGGGATATTCATGAGGCCACACAGGCTGTTTCGAATTGGCTTTACATTAGCTACTTCATCTTCCCAATCTGTTTCACTAAGTACTGTCATGACTTCATCCAAATTCTCTTCTGGAATTATAGACTCATCTCCATAAAGCAGAAGTGATTCGTACAGTTTTGCTGCAGTTGCTCTTCTAACGGTCAAATAGTAGGAACAAAGGAAGATGCTCAACTGTACTAATGCACCTTTTGACACAGGACCTTTGACCTAAAACATAAATTATTACAATGAATCACTAAAAATATAGAAACTAATTCATACAATGTAGGCTTTCACGGCCGGTTTCCATATCAAAATCAGTTGTTTCCGGGCTTGAAGGCCG
>BOPP01000023.1:10555941-10798560 GCA_017312745.1 Gryllus bimaculatus | reverse complement strand
TAAGTGTGGCAGGCATCCCTAGTGGCGTTGCTGGGTGGGGCGAAGTGTCTTTTGGCAGCGCCGCGTTTGACGTGACGCTCCGCGTTCTGGGGCAGTATTCTAGTGAAAGGGAGGTTTGCGCGGCATTCGCGTCTGATTGGGGTGGCGCCTGTTCGGTTGTCTGTTGGGCGTCAGCGGTACTGGGTTAGTGCGAGTTTTTGGTCGTAGGAAGTTGCGGGTAATGTATTGTTTAATTTTTTCCCTCTCTTTTTGTTAAAATATGTACTATGTAATACGTGTCATGGACTTATGTATACGGGACCAGCAGTTTAAACCCACCCAAAACGTCTTTAAACGCCAACAACTCCCGTAACAATTTTACGTTCGGCAAAGACCCGCAGGGATCGTAATGTTTTAGCTGGAGTATAAGAATTCCTTGCTCCTTGTGGGTGTATACAGAGGTATACAGGTAGAAGTTTTATACTAGGATAAAGAACACCAAGAGGAATGCCCGTCTAGGACACCTACGGACAAGTCAGAGTCGCCGATGCATCGGCGCTGTCGGAGCGGACACGAACATGCGCTTCGAAGCACGGATATTCTCTCCAACCCATCTACTACAAGAGACCAAATGGAAGCCATCGAGATCTAACAAACCTAAGAACAATTGTTACGGAGTTGTTGGGTGGGTTTAAAGACTGTTTTGGGTGGGTTTTAAAGACTGTGGGCGTATACAAGGTCCGTATACAGTTACATAGTAAATTTTTAACAGATAAAGAAGAAGGAGAAAAATTAAACCAATACATGGTCGGACTTCGTACGACAAAATCGGCAGCTAACAGTAAGTGACCGGCCAACCAGACGCGAGAACAGGCGGGCGACCAATCAGACGCGAGGGCGAACTGCCTTTCACTATGAATTATGGCCCCAGAGCCGCGGGAGCGTCACGTCAACGCGGGGCTGCTCACAGGACATTCGCCGCCGCACAACGCATGAGGATGCTGCCCAGTGTAGGCGAAACGTATGGACAAGTCTCATTGGACACGGCTTCAAGCCCGGGAAATCAACTGATTTTGATATGGAAACCGGCCGTGAAAGCTACATTGTATGATTAGTTAGTTTCTATATTTAGTGATTCCATTGTAATATTTATGTTTTAGGTAAAGTCCTGTGGTCAAAAGGTGCATTAGTAAGTTGAGGCATCTTCACTTTTGTTCCTATATTTGCCGTTAGAAGAGAACTGCAGCAAAACTGTACGAATACTTTCTGCTTATGGAGTGAGTTATAATTCAGAAGAGAATTTGGATGAGTCATGACAGTACTTAGTGAAACAGATTGGGAAGATGAAGTAGCTAATGAAAGCAATTCGAAACCAGCTGTGTGGGTTATATTCTGTGCCTTAAAGTTTGTGACAGGAATAAAAAAGTAATATGAAATTTGTGATATTTTCTTACTTTGGTATACTTATGAAAATCTAAACCGATGAACGTTTTTAATGAAAGTGTTTGCAGGAATATTCAGGAATACAAGAATGATCTTCTAGGGTACTACTAAAATCTTAAAATCTCTAATAACAATATCGTCTGCAAAGATGTAGTTGAAAAAATTAAAAGCCTAATCTTGTTATAACGTTTCTGGGCCAGGAAAATATGTTTTTTGTTGTTGAAAAAAATGGGCCTGATGTGTTTAATAATACTACATACCCAATTGAATGTCTAGCGAAACGTATGGACAAGTCTCCATTGGACCACGGCCTTCAAGCCCGGAAACAACTGATTTTGATAACTCTAATTCAATTTGGAACAGGTTTTAAATCTGATTTTCTCAAAAGTATTTCATGAACCTATAAATTCAGTGTTGTTGGAAGAAAACATACAATTACAATTATTATTCTCTAAGATGTAAGAGCAACTAATTGTGAATGCACACATTTAGATCTGCATTCCCAGGCACTACAAGTACAGAAATACCTTCATGATCAGCTATTCACTTTTATGAAACAATAAATTATACTTAAATTTGAATTACCTGTATCAATTGGCACAGAACATCAATGCTTCCCATTCTTTTTTTGTGATCTCTTATCTTTTGAATGTCAGATCTGACAAGACGAAGTATTTCTGAAGCAAATTTACTATCTGCGTCTTTCAAAATCAAGGATACATGTCCAGAGCCCAGCAAACGATCCAAGAATCCATATAACGGGCAAACTACTCTGTTATCTGAATGATATTCAATGAACAGTTCTATAATAGTATCACAGATTCTATTTAGTTCTTTTGGATCATTCTCCCATTCTTTTAAGAGTGAAAAGAAAGAATTGCTGGAATGTTTCACCTGCAAAGACACTGACAATTAGAAACAAAATACAAAAAAAGTATTCATTCATATTTGAATCAATTTCTGTATTTGTATCAATCCTTAACATATTACATGAACTTTTGACTTACTACAGGTATAACAACATAAATATTTCAAAACATTAATTAAATCAGTCTTTTTTAATTGAAATCGTCGTAGTGAATGTTAAATAAAATATTTAAATATCAGGCTGCTGAAGACAAAAGTTTGAAAGATGTATGAGTGACACATCTTCATTTAAAATTTGCTTACACTAGTCAAAAATGTTATAAAATGACCACTTTAAGTCATGATATCCAAAGATGATGATAATTGTAGGAATACATTGATTTCAATTATACTAATGTTTAAATTATCTTGTCCAAACTCACCAAACTTTCAGTGATGCCTCCAATACTGACAAAAAGACCCAACAAAATGTGATATGTAAATTCAGGAAAGCGTAGAAGTTGAACAAATTTGGGGAATGTGTTACTAGCAGAAATCCACACAATGTTGTTTCTACATTCATCTGGAGGAAAAATTTCCAAAAGTTGTTCATGGTGAGGAATATTGGGTACTGGAGGATTACTGAAATCAAAATGACCATTATAAAATAACAAACTACTTCAAATTATTTAACAACATAAAAATTTTCTTTCGTAATTGTAATAGAAAATTTAACTGTTTATCATTGTTTAATTTTATACAGTCAAGTTTAAAATTGTTGACATCAATATATTTTTTGTTTCTTCATTTATCATAGCATGACTAAGAAATAAATTTTAAAACAAAAATATGAACTTGTAATGAAAAATAAACCATGAGAATGAAGAAGTATAATCGACTAACAAAAAGATAGAGACTTTTTTCTTGTGTGTGTGTGACAAAATGGACATGCGAACAAAGGGACAAAAAGGAAAATGGGGCAAAGGGACACAATGGGAAATGGGACAAGGAGGACAAAAAAGGCGCAAGGGGACAAAAGGGTCAAAAATTTCAGAAACCATTCCTTGAAATACTAATAAAGATAAATGTCACTGTTAAAGTTCAAAAGTTGAAAATTTAATATATCTGTACCAAAACAATTGCAAAAATAAGTATTATTCACATTTATTCACAAAAATTCAATTTAGTGGCAATGACATTTATCCGAAGATTTATGAGCACTGGTAAAATTTAAATCTGAAAGTCTGCTAAACTATTTTCATTGGACTTTCAAGTATTTTAACAGCCATTGCTATGGACATGATCTCAATTTCTTGTTTAGATAATGGGTAGCTAAGAGGTTAAGCACACTTATCGACTTAAATAAAGGGGGGGGGGTATTCCCAGAATAATCTTTCACAGGTTATTGTGCCCATTAGATCCCAAAATAAGAAACAATATAATGGCATAAAAAACAATATCAATTTAGACATCTATCTAGCATTTATTACTGAAAATTGATATACATTAGCTCTGTTTCAAACAAATCCAAAACCAATGTATATAGATAATAGAAATAATGATTTTACAAGAACTCACCTGTGAATAAGGCTACAGAAGACATTGCCGGCATGAGCCCGAGTTCTATCTATTCTTTCCACAGCTTGCTGGCTCACACTAGCAACAATCCTTTTCACTAGATCCGGCTTTAATAATGATGGGTCGGCTTTCAAAACCAGTAAGGTAAGTGTCTACAAAATTATAAGTCACAAACATTAATTACACACAGAAAATTTTGTCTTTATTTTACTATTTGCTTTACTTTAAGATGCTAAGCCAATTACATCATTACAAGCATTGTATCTGATGTAAAGAATTAAAAATATTGTGGAGGAAAAAAAAGAGTGATATGAGACTTTTGGAAATGAAACCAGCACCAATTTTTTTTAATGTCCTTAGATACATATGAAGAAAAAAATTGTTTAATAACTTTTAAAAATTGCCTACATTTCACAGAAAATAATGCAAAAACTACTCATATTTTTGAAAAATTGGACACAACCTAATTTCAAAATCTGTATTAAAAAACAGATTTCGGGAAAAAAATCTCTTCAATATAGTAGGCCCTAGTTGTAGGAAGACGCTTCACTTAATTTGAACTTTAACAATTGTTAAAAAATCAGGGATTTTAAAGAAAATGAGATTTGCATCATTCTCACACGAATTTTTTTCACTAGCCAAGGATAAAGTTTATTCTAAATATTTAGAGCAATTTTCGAGAAAATGTTGAAGCTTCATACAAAGAACCCCCCAAAATCAAAATTTCCATTTTAAACCAACACAGACTCGAATTCCTTTACTTTGATTCAGGAATATCAATTTTGGAGAAAATTGTCTAAACGGTATTGGTGCTAGCTTTGATCCAAGACGGATGGCTGAGTGGACAGGCTGACAGACAGAGAGAATATTGCCGTCAATTGATTTCCGTATCACGGTCCGTAAGGGATTTACTATACTTACAAATAAAATGTATCCACGTTTTCATTACTAGGGCCCGACAATTAGAATTTTTCTGACCAAAATTCACCATTTTGTCAACAATAAAAGAAATAGTCATATTCTCCTCCCAATGCATTCTTTTATTTATCTTTTTATTTAAACTTCTGCATATTTGGAAAATATTGGACAGTTAAGACACTGTTTTAAAACTAAATGAAATTGTATGGATCATTTGATTTTAAGTGATAATATAAATTATAATATAATATAAATTCCTTAACATTTTGGTTGTTCAATACCAAAAGAAATAAAGAAAGAGGGTACATTGTTTACAAATAGTGGCCATTTTTGTTTTAAGCCACGTTCCTTTTTTTTTTTTTTTTTTTTTTTTTTTTTTTTTTTTTTTTTTTTTAAACTTGTGTAGACATTTAAGGCTTCGTAAATTACTCAATGCTAGGTGGTTGTAGCTTTTTAAAGTAAAATGTATTGGATTCAGTAAATTCTGAACTACAAATCAAAGTGATACTTATCTACTTAATAAGTTTTTATTAAGGTAAAATTTGCTACCAAAATTATCAAATGTGAATGAACAAATTTCGATTTTTAGAGAAGATTTGCAGTCACAGTCTTAATTTATTCTATGCTTTTACATATCAGCCATGTTACTTTTTGTAAAATATCAACGGTAAGTAGCATACCTCTTAAAAATTATACCATCAAAATTGGCATCTTGGACAACTTTGGGATTTGAGCAAACAAAACAGAAAGGAATTTATATACAAAGAATGAATTATTTTCTGAGATGATCGAGCAACCAACATTGGATTGCTGAAAATGGGTTGATCTGTACTTTGGAGATCCAACAATGATGATTGGATTGTGAAAACTACAAATCACTTTTTTTTTTTTCCAATTACAAGGATGTGGGTAGTATTCAAACAAATTTCTGTTTTTTTCGTCTTTCTATTTTCATTATCATTTTAAATTTTTTTACACTAGTCAGTCAAAAAAAGTTTTAAATACTATATTTTTTGTTACAAAATCAAAATATACTTCATTAACATAGGATAAATACAAAATAAATTTATATTGACCTGCAATGCTGACATAGCTGCTTCTCGAACCCATGCACCGATATCTCCTCTACTATCTAAAGTATATTCCATTAGACTGCTGAAGAAACAGTCGAATAAAACATCCAAATGGCTAAGCAATGAAGTTGTTTTATCTACAAAGAAATGCCCATTGGTGAAAAAAAAGTGAAATTTACAAAAACAGACAACTTCATATTCCATTTCCATGGCATTTTGGGAAAATGTCACTCATGCATACCACTAATTATACATACTTTTGCTTTACTTCATAATTCATTAATCGTAATATGATTTGTAATTCAGGCAATCTATTATTGAGTAATTCATTTAACAATCTATACTTGTGTTTTCCCAGTTTAAAGATAATATACAATACCTAGAGATGAAGTATCAACTCCTACAGTAGTACATACTGATACAAGCGCTTTTAAAGCATCCCTGCGGCTCTCAGCCCATTTCACTGTTGTTTCAGTAACTTGCGTACATGTGATTAAAGCAGGAAGGACTATATGGAGTTGTCCTTTTAAAATGAAATCAGGTAGAGAACCTAATAAAAATACAAGAGGTTAGATTGTTCATTATTTAACATGAAATATAGAAAGTACTTCACTTTTTCAAACCTATGGCCAAAGCAAAGCCCATTCGTGTGGTCTCGTTGTTAGCTGTTAAATGTTCAGTGTATTTTCCAATGAGTGCATCCCTCTCTGACATTTTAACTACCCATGAATCATTTTCACAGGTTCTACAATACTCAGAGAGAAAAACTGGCAATGCTGATGCAGCTCGTGCACGAACATTAATACTTTCATGGGAAAAACATTCATCCAGTAATGCTTGCCATTCTCCTATAACAATGTAAACAAAAAAGCTATAGCATCAAAATTATCAAATTCTTAACACAATCTTCGAATCAAAAGGAAATCGTAACTATATTACACTGGTGTTTGTGAAATTGCAACCTCCAGAAGGAACGGTCAAAATCATTTAAAAATTAATGGATGTGTAGAACAGTGTATCTATAAGAAGTGATTAAATTTGCATAGAGATGGCATGTTATGCCATACTCGGTTGGTGTAGAGCCGTCAAATGACTTGAAAACGTGTAAGCAAGTGCTGGCAGGCCTTGTCAACGCCAAAGGGCACAATATCAGCATCTGGACAAGTTCAAAGGGACAAAATGATCAGTCTACAAAAAGCAGGTTTGTTTTGCTGTGACATTGAGGCTTGCACAGGGTGTGCTGCAATGACAGTGATGTGAGTGTGTAACCAGTGGATAGAGGAGGGTCGTACACAGCAATGAGTTGTCAGGTTCTAGGCCACACAATGTGAACAGCGCGAGATGACCGCCATTTTGTCCGCATGACCATAATCAACAGTACAGCATTGTCCAGAGTGTTGGCTCGTCTTTGAAGCACTGCAACGGGTGTGGTCATGTCTGTGTTGACGGTTTGACTCCATCTGCTGAGGGCTGGATTGATAGCATGCATACCACTTCTGTTGACCAGAAACCACCAACGCCTCTGATAGCAATGGGCACGTGAATGTGTTCACTGGTGTGCTGACTGGCAACATGTAGTGTTATTGGATGAGTCTTGCTTCAATTTGGGCTATAGCAATGGCCACGTACACGTTCGATGCTACTGTGGTAGTTACAATCTGCCAGTCTGCATTATTCCATGCCATAGTGGACAAATTTCAAACGTGATGGTTTGGGGTGCTATTGGTTGCAATGCTCGATCTTGCCTCACATGTATTGTGGGCAGTCTGAACACCTACTGCTACATTAGAGAGGTTTTAGACCCCCCAGGTGCTATTTCAACAGGACAATGCCTGACTGCATGTGGCGAAGAATGATGAGTACCAATGGTTTCTTGGCCTGCATGTATGTCTGACATGATGCCCATTGAACAAGTCTTGGATAAGATCGGTTAGCAACCTGTTTTATTCTGGCCCTTCTGCAGCCCACATCAATGCTGCACATCCAGGCTCTCTTAGCTGCATTTGCAGCAGCATATCCAGCCTCTCTTTGAATTCATGCCACCACATCTACAGTCTCTGATGGCAGCGCATGGCAGCTTCACACTGAACTAAATACTCAAAGTTAAAATGTGTGTTCAGTTCTGTAATTCTAATTATTTGCATATTGTGATATTCCTAATCTGAGGAATTAATTTCACTGTAATAGAATGTCTACTTCTCTGTGTTGTAATTTTCACAAACACTTGTGTACATTTTATAAATACCTTTCACCTAAACAAACTCACCTATTATTTCACGATTATGAAAAGGCATCTTTGAAGCGGAGCATTTCTCAATTAAATGGGCACATGCTTGTTTCATTAATTCGCCTCCCAAACCTCGAAACTGTAACAGTTTTTTAAACTTAGGCACCAACTGACACACTGCTTCCACAGTTTCAGCACCTGTAATTCATAAGGATTTTTGTGATATTGACAACATTTGGTTAAGAATATTTCACTTTTCAATATATACAGTAAATAAGAAATTTTAAACAGTAATAGGTACTCACTCACAACATCCAGAAAAATTTTTGGCGACATATCCAATGAAACAAATAATGCATGTAATATTTCAGCAATAGCAATTATGGCCCCATGTCTAACGTTGAGATCAACTGAATTAGTTTTCTCCAGAAGTTTTCCCAAAACAATTTCTGACATGTATGTTGGAGCTCTTGGAGTCAAATTATGCAATGCCTAAATACAAATAAAAATTAATATTAAAAACAGATTCCATTTTGAAAATAATCATGTACAACTAAATTAGATTTTCCATTTAAATCTACAGTAAATGCAATAAAATTGCACAAAATTTTGTTTATTCTTTCAGGAAAAAGAAAAAAAGAAACTTTATAATTGTTAAGCAATCAAATACTTTGCAAAAACAAACAAACGACAACAACACATTTTGCTTCTTGTATAAATTTCCCCCTCTTCAAATTTTTTTTTAAGGATGGCTCCAAATATATATAACACCCCCATATGGAGCAATGTACATTTCTAAATATTTAATTTTCATTAAAATCTTCTAAAAAGTTAAATTTTTTAATCTTATACTATGAATAAATCAAATCTTTAATTTATATAACTTCACGTTGAGTAAATTTGAATTAAATCCTGACATTTTTTTGCAAATACATAATGAGATTTTCTGCTACCTTTGCAGTACAAAACTTTTTCTGTAAATTTTCCCTAAGAATGAAGTACTTTATATTGAATTATTCGAAATGAGAGACATTTTTATTAGAACTTTTCAATTTTATTTAAAAGCATTGAAGATAGAGGTTGTATTTTTACTTTCTCACATAACAGTTATTTATTGTTAGTACAGAAAAAGCTATGCAATGCTGCTTGAAATTATTTATGAGATTTGGATGGAAATGCACATTTTGGGGTCCCCTGATACTGAAAATGTGATGTTTTTTTAACTTTTCTTTTTTTCCCATCTTTTCAAAACATCCAACTGTCTATAAATACTAATGCCCAAACCATTCAAAGGATTTTTTTCAAAATGAATATTTCACAATCAATCTGGCCTGGAACAAATTCTTTGAATTTTGCGGGTATTTGGGAATAGAAACATTGTTTTATGTTAAGCTGCTTCCTTGAATAAAGCAAAGTTCGCTTATA
Source organism: Gryllus bimaculatus (assembly GCA_017312745.1). Lineage (NCBI taxonomy): Eukaryota > Metazoa > Arthropoda > Insecta > Orthoptera > Gryllidae > Gryllus > Gryllus bimaculatus. The sequence goes on along the minus strand of BOPP01000023.1, from coordinate 10,789,071 downwards.
CATAGGGTATAAGTCCAATTAGCATTCACACCTGTAAACTTCCAAAATTGCAAATTCAAATCTCCCTTAGTTCTTATGCTAAAGGATGTCTTTTGACAGACAGCTAATGTATGAGTTGGATTCAATTTGTAATATTATAAAACAAATATTATGTATCAGATGAAGGACAATGTAAGCGTCATTGTAGCTTTATAAAAAATAAGTGAAATTGTAAGGCGTGGTTTATATCGGAGTACAACATGGAGAATGGTACTGCCACGAAACATTGATTTGAGAAGTGTATTCTATGAATATCATAGTTAAGTGACAATGTTTTTCACTTTATGGAACATAGTTTGGAATTGTTGAATTTGTGATGCGTGACCTTCAAAAAAGTTAGTTTTGTGTTAACATTTCCAGGATGTTCTAGATATATTTTAATAATAAAAGATGGATAGGTCAATTGTTTTTGATACACAAGTTCATATACTGTTTTGCAGATTTGCAATCTTTCTGTAATTGGGAGCTCTTTTTCAAGTAATCAAGGCTAGCTTGTGGAAATTATTCTTACTTGACCGCATAATGCCATGTGAATACTGTTACAATTGTGATTTAATCAGTTTTTTTTTTTTGTACATGGCAACCGTTTCTGGTTGCTAATGTAATAAAGTTTCATGTGAAATGAAATGAAATGAAATGAAGTGGTATGAAAGTTTGATATGGAGTTTGAAAAGTGATGGCTGACATGTAAATATGATCAGAAATTGCAGTGTTATAATATTACAAAATCATTACTGATGAGAAAAAGTATTTACAACAGTTGAACATATTGTGAGAATTGTTAACATACAATAACCACAGACACATACATTGTGTTTGAATCCCAGTTCGGGAAAATACTTCTCTGGTTTGTATCAATAAAGTGATCACAAACATACCTGTTGCTGGTTGTGAAAAAATGTACAAGGGAGTTCATGTGGATGGAATTTTCCCATAGGTTCAGTTAGAAGAATGATGTGTAAAAGTTACTAACAATACAAGACAGTATATGCTGTCGTAGCATCGTTACAAGCTTAACTTTTAAAACAACATGGAGAATTACCAAAATTGGCCAATAAAGGAAATTAAGTAAAATAAATGGCTGGATTTACTCCAGACATCCCTTAAATATTTCACACTTATGTAAAGCAGACTTGGAACAAGTCCTAAAAGTATCCAGAGAGACAAAGGTCAACACACACTATAGCAATTCTAAATGACACTTCTAAGACCTCACATCAATTTCTGATCTACATACATGTATGAAGCTCAAATGCTCCTTTGCACAATAATAATTGAATCAAAATCTCTACCTTAATAAAGATTTTATTAATCACATCAATAGAAATGATACTCAATACCACAAGAAGCCAAATGAAGGGTCTCTTCTTGTATACACTGTCCCTAACTTTGACAGCTGTGCCTCTAGAGAGAGAAACAAAAATTGCATGAATGTAGTTGTGCCACATTGACTTATCATAAGCTCACTGCATGCATGCCCATGCTTCATTACAAAGCAAAGATCTATTATCCTCTTCATTTCTTCACAAATGCAACATCAATTCATGTAGTTTACATCATTAGGGTCCCTGCACATGAGCGTTGCACTGATGTGTGTTAAGAAACAAGAATTGAAGAATAACACTGTATCTTATGCAAAACAGCATAGAGACGCATTGACCATGTTACATATGATACTGGGTTAATCTACGAAGTGTGTTACTGATCACGCGTCAAAGCAACGCTTGTGTGACAGAAGGTCATAGAGAAGCTGCTGCTATTGCGAAGACAACTATCAGCATCACCATGTGACTCGAAGATGACAAGGGCAAACATGAGTGTTAGAATTGATAGCAGTACTTCCTTACAGTATCAGTGAATGGAATTTACTTACATTACCTGCTCATTACCTGACAAGGATAAACAAACACTCTCCAAAGCTTCTCACAAGAAAATAAAATAACAGTAGCACTTTGAGAAATATAAAAGTAGTCATACCTTAGCAGATAATTCTCGAATAGCCACATCCCAGTGTTCAACTTTCTTATCGACCAAATGATTTATTAATACTTGTGTGTATTCTTCAAATTGGGCAATGAAAACACTAAAAGGTAGAACATATTTTATTTAACTAATGTCACATGATAATTATTCACACCACTTGCAAGTCATGAACAATTGTTTCATGCTTTCTTTGAGTAAATCAGATCAGAATTGAAAGAAATAAAAACACTATTAGGCCATAGACATACCTGATATTGAGAAAAGCATTATTCCGCACTCCGACACTGAAGTAATCAGCAGCAGTGAGAATATCGATTCCATGAGGGAATGTTCCTTGGCGACCAACATTTTCCTGAAAGGCAGCAGAACCAGCTCTCCTGCAATTCACCTGAATTAGAGAGACGAGAACATTATACCAATCATGAAGTTTAATAAAAAATAACTAAACATGATTTGAAAATGAACATTTCTACTTGCCTCTCTATCAAATGAAGCTACTACAAGTAAAGCACCAGCAATATCATTTACAAAAGGGAGAAGAATTTCTTTATCATAGGCTCTAGCAAATGCCCAGCATACAAAACATGCAGCATCACGAATATGGCTACCAACTGAAAAATACCCTCTGGGTTCATCATAAACTAGAGCCTTTAAAACAACAGGCACAACATCACTCAGTCTTTCCGGTACAAGGAGGCCTCTTCGCCCTAAGATAAACAATTAATAGACACATTAATTTGAGAAGCCTATTTAAATACCAATCTTTCGATTTGGCAATGACCATTTAATAAAAATAGCATGTTAAGTCATGAATCGAAAGATTAAAATTGTGTTAGAAATTATTTTTTAATACCAACTGCATTTTTATATTTTAAAGTTGGATAATACATTTTTTACATTACATTACATTTAAAAAAATTTTATTTCTATGATCTGCATGTTAAAAATAAACTTGATCAGTTAATTAAACTGGAAATCAGTAATATGCTGTAAAAGCTTATTTCTTTAACTTTAGTTTACAATTATTTCAATAATTGTCAGTTCACTTTTTGGAGCTTTTTAAAAGTCACTTGTGAAGTCATTAATAAGCAAGATAATCTATTTATTTGAACACGATATTCCTTAAGCGATTAAGAATAGAAGCATTATTATGAAATTTTACATCCAAGGAAAACTTTAGAGCAAAGTAATTTGATTTTATACCCACCTAATTCTGCCAATGCTAAGCAGCCTCCATGCCAAGCACCATCAGATTCTCGTGGATTAAACATTTCCAAAACAGAGCCAACAACTTCATCTGCAAGATCTTTTGGCAAACGACCAGTTACACGTCCAATACCTTTTGCTGCTGACCATCTATGTTCATGGAAGAAGAAAAAAAAAGAAAAAAGGAAATTATGCACCACCCAAAGAAATTGATATGTACTAATTGAATCAATTATTTTGCTCTGAGTGATGCCTTTTCAAAACCACTGGTGTAATTGCACACCATGGAAAAAAGTTATCTTCATTATTTTCAGAGAAGGTGAATTGCAAATTGTTTTTTTTTCATTTTTCACACCTCAAGAACTATATGTTTTGTAGAGTCTTTAGAGTTGCACAGCTTTTGACAGAGAATGAAATTTACAAACAATTGAAATACCCAAAACTTAATATAAAGTAATATCATGGAAATTATTTCATGAGCATTGAAATAAACAAAAGCTGACACTAAACGAGAGATTTTAGAGCAAAAATGTGAAAATACAAAGAAAGAAAAAGAACAGGAGGAGGAAGATGAAATTGAAACAATGAAGGGAAGGGAGAGAGTCAGAGAGAAAAGTAAGAACAAGAAAAAGAGAAATAAAAAGAGGTAATGAAAATGAGAATAAGGAAGACAACAGGCAAGAAAAACTGATTAAAACTTACTAAGCTTTCACAGAAAGCAGTAGACTTTATTGTACAGACTACATGGAAACAAACCAATAATAATTAGAGGTGGCACAACAGCAGATATTTTCTCATATTATTTGTAATAACTACGTAATATTAAAATATTAGTTGAACCTGCAAAAGTGTTTCCAATCTGCAAAACTATTTGCCTGGACTAGAATCTGAATTGGAGCATTTACATTCAGAAGGCAAAAATCATTCCTCTACCCTGTGGAACACATTATATAATGTGTGAATCAAATGCTGTAATTAATTTTTAATGATGAGGTGTTTCTAACATTGTCATAAGAGAACTCAAAATTACATGAAAATTCCCAATATTTTAAACAAGTGTACAAGAAATGATTTAAAGATCTAATATTGAGGATCATATTGGACTAAGAAAGCAGTTTGCCTAGCTTCAATATTGAAGGTATAGGACATGTTTGAAAAAAATTGAATATTGAGAGACTTTACTGTAAATCATTTTTATAAGGTTGCTCTCTAGAAGCAAAAAATGTTGAAACAATTTGGAGCTATTTTGAGAAAATATTTAAGCTTTATGTCAAATACCTAAAAAATTAAAAGATCAGTTTCAAATTCGATGGGTCCAGATTTGAGGGAAATTTTCAGGGAACATCTATTTTGGTGAAAATCCTGGTCAAAGTTTTAGGCGTTTATGCTGTTTACAGGCAAGAGATGGACGTTTTCAGAAGAAAATATTTTTTGGTATTGAGGACCACCCAATATTTATTTTGATTATTCAATGTATATGAGAAAGTAAAATACTTCAGATAGGAGTGAAAAAATTTAACTTTTTGGCATCAGAATCCACCAATAGAGCTTTTCTATCAGAAAGGCAGTACTTTTTCCTACTGTGTTAAGCTCAAAATTTATTCTTCAGGAGCTTTTGAGATTTTTTCTTCAAATGAAATTTGTTTCACACTATTAGTTCTTTAATTAATTCAATGTACATAAAAAAAATAATAGTTTTTGTGGAATTTTGAGTGATATATGGGCAATTTTAAAAACAAGATTTTCTCAAAATGGTCAAAATTTTTAAAAACTTTTTGTACGAATAGTGCATTTATGCATTTACTTCCCGCATTTAAGAAATCCCATTATAAGAGATTCTTGCCTGTTGTCGATAAGATTTTATTCCCTGCTACGCATTTCTCCTTGCTTGTAAGAGATAAAGCATTGAATTTTCCTTCAGGTGATTCAAGAATTTCATTAGCGTGGTAAGGGTTGGGACACATGCTCAAAAGAGACTGGAGCAAGGTTTTGCAACACCTGCACCACTGGGAGGGGGTGGGGGCAAAGTTCTCTTGAGGAAAGCTTGTTCTGCAATTTTTGTGTCTCTTGGCAGCAAGGAAATCTCTGTAGTGCCTACTTATTTCCAATTGTTTTTTAGTGTAGTGAAACTGTTTTCTGCCATGTGGATACAGAAATTTATTTAGCTTTGGTGTTTTCGAATCGTTATCGCTTCTTGGACAAATTCTTGTGGACATACGTTAGTACTACGTGTGTGAAGTTTTTTTTTTGTTTTGATCTTCTATTGATATGTGAGTGATAGCATCAAAACAAAAGGTTTTGTCGTTAGCGCAGAAGTAGGATATATTTAAAGAAATTGACAAGAGTACAGGGAAATTGCTCAGATCTGTGGTAGAAACACTGAAGATACCAGTTTTGTTGTTTGGAAAATTATCCAAAACAGAGGAAATCATCAATGCTGCTGGGAGGATGGGGATACAGTGAAGAAAATTCGTTTGTCACAGTTCAAAGAAATGGAAAAGATACATTTGGAGAGGTTTCAACAGTGCAGAGTTGTAAGTGCCCCTGTTGATGGGAATATTTGGTGGGAGAAGGCTCAAGAAATTGCCCTGCACTTAAACATTGAACACTTTTCTGCATCTAATGGTTGGATTGTTAGATTCACAAAGAGACAAGATATTGAGTTCAGAAAAATCTGCGGAGAAAGCAAAAGAGAGTGTGTGTGTGTGTGTGGAAAAAATTGTTGAGAGTGAAAGATAATATACCTTATATCATTGAAAAATATGAACTTAAAAGAAAACTGTTAACATAGAGAAAACAATAGCATTTAGAGGAGAGAAGTGCCAAGGAGGTACAAAAGTAAGGAATGTTAATATGAAATACAGGAAGTTGTCTCTTATTATGTATTAAATTCCATGTAATGCTTCACTTTTTTATGGTCAACTTAGGACTTTATTTATCCACAAAGCTCATAGTTACACATTAGTTTGTCATCATATAAAACCATATTATATAAACTAATGTGCAACTATTGTGCATGGATAAAGTCCTAAGTTGTATATAAAAAGTAAACCATTACATGGAATTTAAAATTAAGGAATGTTTTATCAGTTCTCCTTTGTGCAGTGTGTTTTCTTATCTTGGTAGAGAGAAATTGAAGCCACTAGTGATAGGAAGTTTGCAAAACCTTGATGCTTCTAATCTATTCAGTACCTTCCCTGTGAAATATAAAAACAACAAAAATGCCTGGGTGATCTCGGTAATTTTCATTGATTTTCTGAAGGCATTTCATGCAAAAATGGGAATTGCATTTTTTTAAAAATGCTTTCTCAAAAATGACTTCAAAATTTTAAATGAAAAATTGCATAGAGGTCCATGTATAACTCTTCTATAATATTCTTGAAGTAATACATTCAGTTCTACTTTTAGGGGACTGAAATATTGAGAAATTTCTCAACAAAAAAATAATTTAGGCCAATACATGGCAGCTGGGAAGAGGGTGGGCTAAACTAAAATGCTTGCTTAGATGCAAGGAATAGTAACCGTTCTAGAAAGAGAAACTGGTATTCTGTTGCATTACTAATTTTAAAGTGGAAGAAGTAATATGAAAAAAGATCTCTGTCAAAGCTACCAACAAACTGACTCTGAAAAGGAAACATAATAAATGTTGATAAACAGAACAAAACCGATGACACTTAGTGAAGGAAACCTGTAATGTATGTAATACAATTTGACTTGCTCAGTATTCACACCTTATTACCATTTCAGAGTCCCTCAACGCCTGCATTAATTCCTCTATCACCTCCTCCATTTCTTCAGGAATTTCAAATTCCTCACCAGTATCTTCAGAAGGTAATAGATTTTTTGAACTAGATGAATCATGTTTTTGAGTATCACCACCACTAAGATTAGCCAACAAGGAACGACAACCGCGTTCATATCTCCAGATAGCAACTCTAGTCTTCAGAAATGTTAATCCTGAAAGAAGAATGGGCATAGTTTGTAACAACATGAAGAGAATACCCTACAACAATTTAACAACGCATTAACATAACTAAACATAATTTCTCAAAATATAAATATTTTGACTGTCACAATTTTCTCAACAAGCACCACAAAGCTACATAATTTGTGATATAAAAACTCTGTAAGAGGAACAACATTCAACTTATGCATTTCAATAAGCTGTTGTCAGAATATTATATAATAATAGTAGAAATAAAGTTATGATACATTTATTTGTTGGTATGATGGTAAAAAGTAATATTTATATGAAGATGGAATGTTCAGATTATTTTAAAACCTCTGTTACTGTTTTTCCCCCTACCTTGCATCATTGAATACTAATGTTCTCACACAACATCAAATAAAGATTGAATAACAAAATATAAATAAAATGTTCCCGAAACAAATCACAGAATTTTTCCTTGCACACATAATATATAATGCCTTACATTTACTTTAAAATAAGACAGTGGAGTATGATTCATTTTAATGATGATTTGATGTAGTCTAAAAAACTACAGTTACTAATGACCATGATGTTCTGACATACAATATTAAGCATGTACAACTAAAAATCTTTGCAGTCGCTCAGTGAACAGTGCCTAGAATTTGCATGTATTATTACAATTTGATGATAATTTTATTTATAAATAAACAATTTTATATCAATAATTTCAGAAATGCAAAAATTCAAGAATGTAGATACAATATTTACACACTAAGATATTAATCCAATTCCAACACAAAAGTCACTTCAATAACACAGAGCCAATACTGTGTATATCACATACTATCACTCATCTCCTATCACAATACTATTATTGGCAATTGAATATATAGGACTTACAAAAATTACAAATTTTCAATTGGATAAAATAGCATCCTCATTAAAATCACTCTTCCATCATAAACTGAATAGATTAAATAAAAGAAATCAATTACCAATTCGTTGCATAACTTTAACTCCATACTTCCTTATAAGCGAGTTCTGATTCTCACGATACTTGCATCCCATTATCCATGATAAAAGGTTGGGAGCATGAGGAAGCAAATCCTCTCTTTTTCCATGCTTCAAAATTGCAGCAACTGATGCCAGAACACCACTTTGAGCATATGGTCCAGAAGCAGGATCACTGAAAACCTGCATAGTAGGCGGAATTTAACAATTATTTGAGATTCCGACATTTTTGTAGACAAATGCAAGTAACAAACTTTCGTGGAAAAGTTTTGAACAAACAAAATATTTACAGATGATAAACAATTATTCCAAGAGAAAGTATTATAAGACTTGTTAAATTATAACTTTTGTTATATATGAATCAAGAGAAGCAAAACTTATTGTTTATAATGTTTTAATTGTTTATTATTATATAATTTTATCCACCAGAAAGAAAATCATTAGTTCAATCTGATTAATATTAAAAACTGTCAACAATTAAAGAATTGAAATATATTTCTGTCTTCAACTTTTACTTTTTGCCTTATTAAGTAATAATGCACTGGTTTATCTTCTATACATACAGATTTCCATATTCTAGGGACCTTTATGCGGAAATTTGGCTTCATAAAATTATAACATATGTCAAATAATAAACAAGAGTGGATTCTAAATGATTTTAATAAGGGATACGAAACATAACAAATTAATACAATAAGAATGTATTTCAATCTGATAAACATTAGAAAATGAAAATTTGAGGTTTTAATTTCCAAACATACTTACTGTTTTACACCAATTTAAAAATGATGCCAAGTGTACCTCCTTCACATCAGATCGAGTCAGAAATCTTGCTGCCAAAAAAGACTCATACTGAATGTGTAATCCCTGTCTTAATGACAGTTTCACTTGTTCATACACTCTAAAATAAAAATAAAATAAATTTATTCGTACTCAAAATTTCAACATGAATTCATTGAGCAGAGCCTTTACCGTGACATCATTGTTTTCTTTCCTTCTGATGAATTGTCTCCAGGTTCAAAACTATCTAATCGAGACATATGAAATGGCATCATGACAATTATAGAGAGCCACAACAACAATACATTTCTTGTGCAAGAACAATCAATATCTTTGGGATCTATATTTTCTAACATTGTTAGAACTGGTTCCATATCTGATACCTGATAAAAATCATTGGAAAATAACAATCAGATCATAGGATATACACACAAGGATAGATAATTGCTATATATCAGGCACAAAGTTAATTACCTCATGAGGTAAATGTCGAACAACTACTTTATAACCTCGAACTTTAATCACCACTTGCAAATATTTAAATGACGCATGTTTGAGATCCATGGGAGAGTCATTGTTTCTCACCAGTTCTACAAGACTATTTAACATTTTTTCGAGATATGGGTCTAATAAATGCCGCTGTTCTTGGTACAAAGTTAAAACTTTTAAAAACCGTTCGTAAGCTTTTTCGGCTGGTGATCCCGTAGAATAGACGGTTCGTAAATCGTGAATCATTTTCATAACCTCTTCCGATTCCGAAAAATACTCCAACGCACATCCCAAACCAATATTTTCCACGGTTTCGTCATCATTATAACTTTCCTGAGCTTCCCCAGACATTTCCGGACTCATCGGACCATAACACAGACCACTGTCTTCGCAGCTGAAGCCCCACACCCCACACGTCCTGTCACTTCTAACAGCCGACCAGCCGACGCATTAAACGCGCGTGGAGACCTCAAGCTTGTGAGTCAAGTAGTGCTGTGGGGGTGGTGCAGGATGGCGTGAAACTTCTTCTTGAAATAGGACTTGTAAAAATTTGCTTTTGGGGGTTCAATAATGCTAATTTCATATCCCTGTGTTGACCATGATACGCTATTTGAGGGAGACACGGCCGTCTGCAATATCAAGATATTTTTACTTTCCCGTTTACACACTACGTAAATGCTGAGTAATATACGTAGTATAAGGAAAATTATGTAATGCTGCGGAATATCGATTTCGAGATTTAATCGGAAATACACGTTGTGGGGAATCCTGATACCGAAAAAGGGTATTTTTCAAACATTTTTCGTCTGTCTTTCGTCTGTCCGTCCGTCCGTCGACCCACCTGTAGGATTTTTTCCAAATTGATGGAACCCCGGTCCATCTGGCTCAAGTAGAAGCTTTGAGATTTTGAAAGAAAAAAAAATTAGGGGTACTTTACATGAAGCCCCCCCCCCCAGATATTTTCAAAATTTTCTGAAAAACCGCTCAAAATTTTTTAATCTTTCGTAAGAATAGAGTAAAATACACTTATAGAGGAGGCATTGGTCCGATTATTAGGGTTAACTCTAAGTTTTCGAAAATTTCAAAATTTTTCGGACGTCTTCCTACCACTACAAAATTAAAAATAGAGATTTTTACTTCAAATAAAATTTGTTCTCCATAGTGAATTATTTCATTTAGGCCATTGAAAATTTGAGTAGTTTTTGTGCAATAAGTGCAGTTTTAAAAAATAACAAAAAACAAGATTTTCTCAAAAACTGCTCCAAGTTTTTTAAAATCTTTTCGCACTCGATCGGATGATATAAACGTCTCATTGCTAATCTTTTGCTTTTTCAAAAATTACAAAAACGATTTTTTTTACTTGTCTTTCACGTAGTTAATATTTACACTAAGGCGATTAGTTCACATTATTATATTTATGAGTACATGTGCTTTAAATAATGTCTTTAAAGTTTCTCGAAAACTCAACGATATGTTATTTCAGTATCTGGTATTGGAATTACCATGAATCGTAGTAGCTGATAATATTATACTCCCGTTCAAACGTTCTCAACACCTAATGGCCTTGTGTGTTACCTCCATATTGAATATGAACTGGTCTTATTGCAATTTCAAAATTATAATCGCAGTAGCAAATACAGGTTTTGATGCTAATATTTGAATTGTAGTACAGCTTCATTTTTACGCTCTTTTTGCTAATTTGCACAAAAAATGCACATTGCACATTTGCATTGGCAGAAATGATAAATGCAAAAATGCAGATCATTCCCAATATTTTGTCGCAACATTTTTTGTACCTACAGTTGATTCTTCTCCGTATTTGCTTAACACTTCCATATTTTTCTCCTCTAATTTTTGAAGAGATTAAATCTTTACAAACTCAGTATAATTTGTGTTTATTTCTACTTCTGCAATTGCTCTACTAATCGTTTTGTATGTGAATCTAGTATTGCATGCGAATCTAACATTAAAAGGCGATTTTTTTATGTTTATGTGAATAAGGTGATAGTTAAGGTTAATAAAAATAAGTTGTCGGTTACATTTATTTGAAATCGGTATTTGCAGACTTATTTAACAACGTAAAAGTGTGAAGTCGAACATAAGAAAGTTCATTCTCTACAGTCCAGTCAAAAGGTATCTGACCCAGAAAAAAATTCCAAAAGTTTTTTTCTCAACAGTTCTATAAGTTTTTGAGGGTGCTGAATTCGAATTTGATGTTTGCCACCTCAAGAAAAGTCGGCTTAATAGAGAAAATTGCAAAAAACACTAAAAGTTTCACTCTGTTTTTAATTTTTCACTTATATCGCCAAAACCGTGCATTTTATCGAAACAATTGTTATTTAAAAAAATATAATATATCAAATTTCCTGCAAAATACATCCTTTAACTTTAAATATCTGAAATACTGTTAAGGCGCTAGAGCGCGCTGAAAAGCGGTTACTTTTTGGACCTCTGGCGAAAGCGAGAGAATAGGTCTTTCTGGCCATCCTATCTCGCGGCGGCGCATTTGCTTCACTTTATCATGCTTGAAAACAGATATTGTGATCATATAATTGTCATTGTTAAATGATTAACACTCCCATACTCACGGGATCAATAGGGTCGTGTTAGCTCGCTAGAAGTATCTATAAATCCAAAACTCAGATAACCAAAAGAAGGGAAATATTAGAAAATTATTACGTTTTGTCATTGTGTGCCAAATTATGAGTAATGGTAGAAATAGCACTAATGAGAAAATTTTAGGTATTAAACAAAAATATTGAACCAGATAATTTCATAGATGTTTGGAAATGCAAAATTTAGGTTAAAAAAGAAACAGAGTATCACTATAGAATAAAACGAGTGTAAGGAATCATCGGACAACAGATTATATCCACTTGCCGATATAGTGTTTTTAAAAAATGCGATTTTTGTTTTCTCAATTACGAATATTATTTATATTATTATTAGTCAATCACTGAAATGGTGGAAACAAGTGTCAACAGTCCTATGTAAGTGAATTGCCGATAATTATGTAATTGTCTAAGGAGAAAACAATGATAAATCGCATTTTTAAATTACTTCAGACTTTATTTACTGAGAATTAAAGTATACTAAAGTATTAATTTAATTACTTTCAATTAATTTACCACAGAGTGAGGCCGTAGAGAGATGGACTACATTGACAGATGTGCATAGAATCCGGCTCTACCAGATGAAACGTTGCAACGGAGAAAGACTGTCACATCACGAACTCATTGCAAACTAATATGAACATGTAATATTTCCAGTTATATTACGTGTGCTTAATGCATTACAGGGTGTGGGCATTTGTGATAAAACGTTGGAGGATGGAGCTAATTTTAATGAAAGGGCACAGCTAATTTTTTGTGAAAGGGGGTTGGAATATTTGGTCGAAGCGAAAGAGAGGCGACAGGATGGCATGTTTTTTCATTTAAATGTAACTCAACAATAATTAAAGCCACAGTAAGTATAGGAAGCAACACGGAAACGAAAAAATGATTTCTGTTTACGTGAAGAGAGCTCAAGAAGAGGTTGAATCACCTTGACTACGTTCATATATACCTGACTGTCTTCAAAACCCATTGTTTTATTTGTGGAGAGGAGGAACCACGAGACTTCACGAGACACAAATCAAAAAGCAAAACGAAATCTATTATATTCTATGAGGACATTAGCTGTTATGATTCGCGAGAAATCGTAATAATTTTTGACATTCTATTGTATACTGCAGTAATTGCGTAGAAGCAGTAAATTTCTTGTTAGATGCTTATTTGATGTGCATGAAATCATTCATCAATTCCCAAAGAAGACAGGAACCCAAACCATAGACGATGAGACGCAGAGACGATGTAGATTTAGGGATACAAACTATTTTTAGTTCTCTTGGAAATAGTGACGAGGAATATCAATTTACTATTGAAGAATTAATAAAAGTGTTTGAAGATGATTTTCTTCCTCGACAAATTCAGCACATATAGAACTGTTGAAAAAAAGGTTGATCCGGAGTTTTTTCCTGGATCGGACTCTTTTGAGCACCGATTGACTGAACAAGTAGCATGACGCACTATTTTGCTTTCACCATATTCACTTGAAATTTGTCAAGGTTAATAAGTTAGTAGGTTTACGCGAAATTAAAAAAAATACGATAATCCGAATCTAAATTGAAATTAACCTGCAGCACGATTTACTCGGTAATTCAACTGTTCACTTAAAGACGTCAACATCGGTGTTACCAACGTCGCGAAAGAAAATCATGGCGTATTTTATGGCGAATTATGGCAAAAAATACGTGTTTAATCAACGCGATTTAGGAGGCGTTGGTTTAATTCCTGGCACTCACTAAAATCGCAGCGTCAAACACGAGAAAAACGTTTTCGGAAATTTCTTTGAATCTTCTGGTCGGATCGGAAAACAAATAATCAGTTCCCCATCAGGTGACCGAGACGCGTCAAATGACACTTCATACTCTCGATTGGTGCACGGGAAGTCGTCTAGCCGTCAGTGACGGAACCGCAAACATCCGCACTACCGCACATCCGCACACTACCGAGTTTTACTCAAATACTGTATAAGGATTTCATTTATTATTATTAATATTATTATTATTATTATTATTATTATTAATATTATTATTAATATTATTATTATTATTAATATTATTATTAATATTATTATTATTAAAATTATGTTTATGTTATTTCATTTTAAATTGCTTCCTTTAATTGCGTTAAATGTGAAAACGAATAGATGAGCGGTCATTGTTGATTATTGTTACCTATTGTGGTAAGGTCGCACAGATAACATGATAATGACGACTGGTTTTCATTCGCAGAAATAAAAACTAATACTTTTACATATTTGTAGAATATTACAAATTCATAGTATTTAATAATTACTATTATATATTATTCGATCTATTTGTTTTCTAACGCTATCAATACCGTATTATTTATTAACTTTTAAATACTATACTTTCTTGAATTTGCTTATTTTTCGCACCAAATGTTCTACGATTTCAAATGTTTTGCAAAAAACAATTCGGAAAAAATTGTGGTATAAATAGTGTCTCATAACCATCAATAATGGCGAGAAAGTACGTACATTTTTACCACCAATAGTTTTATAGTGATACTACAGAATGGCACAGACTTTCCCTTATTAGTTTTCTAATTCCTTTAGTGTCGGCTACCTAGGGGCGGGAGAGAGAGAGAGAGGGAGAGAGAGGGAGAGAGAGAGGGAGAGAGAGGGAGAGAGAGAGGGAGAGAGAGGGAACGAGAGGGAGTGAGAAGTAGCAAGAGAGAGATGTTGGCAAGAGGGGTTTCCCTCAACCAGGAATCTCTCACTAGGCACTGCCCCTTCCAGGACAAGCTCTAAGCACCCGACCGCTCTCTGGCATGTGCGGTAGTGTAGTGCATGTTAGTGTGAGGGTAGGACAAGGTAGAGGATGGAACGATCGTGCGCGGTCCGTGGCCCGTTTGTGAGGATACTACTCCGGCATTCGGTTGACTGAATTCCTCCTAGCTGACAAGCTAGTGTCGAATATCCGTCAGGATTCGAACCTAGGCCTCCCGGCGAGAGGGACTGCATTGACATCAGTTGATGCCCTGAGCCATGTCTCTCGGTGAGAAGCGTTCGCAGATGACTTTTCAGCGGGACCTCCGCCCTCAAGGTGACGCGTGCAGCCACCATGGTTGCCTCCAACTCCGCAGCGTGAGATGGCGCCGTTCAAAGCTTAGGTGGCGTGTGAGATCGTAAATCAAATTTCCAGGCGGCGCTTGCTCCGGTGACAGAGTCGCGATAAAATGTGCGCGCCACGTTGCTCCTGCGCATCAAGCAGTGATGGCCCAGGGGCTAGGCATGCGCCAACTCTAACCTTTTTTGGGGACTCAATTCATTCAAGCAGTTACCACACATTAGAGACACATTAATCACATCCCTTTTCTAAAAAATAAGACAAATTTATAAAACAATTGAAATATTCCGGGAATAGGAATTGATGTACTTTTAAAATACTGAAAAGATATTCTGTGAAATTGCAAACAGGCCGACGGGGTCCAAGGGGAGATGAATATAATGTTCCACCTATTCTTCGCCGTCGGCACAAGGAGGATGTTGTGTGGGGAGCCCATCGTCCAGGTCGCCTTTTTCACAGGAAAGATCCTGACATTCTCTTGGAAAGAAAACTGAGTCGACATCAGAGCAGCCCTGAGTAGAAATTACCGGATAAAAAATACCAACCTTTGTCGGTTTTCAAACCTGGATCCTTCAAAGCTGGAAGTCAGCCTCCTACTACTGATTCAGTGCAGATCCTTTTCATGTATTGCGTTATCTCAATTATGACGCTTTTATTTGACATTTTGTTACTGGAACGAAGTTCATGTACATTTATAAAAAAAAGGTGTATTTTTTAAATTTTAAGTATTTGATAAAAAAGAAAAAAAGGAGCGAATTGAAGAAGAGATATAGCTTTTGTTTACAATCTGAAATTGTAATGAATAGAGACCAAGTTCTCCCTTTCCAAAATACTAATGTATTTGAATCCAAAAACCAAAAATTTATTTGAAGTACAGAAAATAGTCATCACTGAAAAAATGCAAATGTCAATAAAATTGACAAAATGTTTCCGAAAATGTTTTATCAGAAGTAAGTTGCGTTTTTACGGAAAGGAAGTTCAAACATAATAAAAAAAAAAAGGAAAAGGATTTGCTTTTGTCTCGTTGACTACTCCAGTAGGTATAACTTAGCTCATTTTTTGTGGTAATTTTTTGATTTTTTATTGTTAATAGAAATATTTTTGCAGTTTCGTTTTGTTTGAAGAAAGCCCAAATATTCTTTACAATTAAACGTGAATTAAATAGATTGATTAGTAATTCCAGGCGTGTCAACTGCTAAGCACATTCGTCCCATGAGTGTTGTGCATGTTTTCGCCTAGGAGTTGGCGGTGTCTTTCTCCGCTGAATGGCGAAATCCGGCGCCGACCTACATTGGCTTAAGGGAATTTTCCCGACCAGGTATCTCCCAACTGCGGGACAGCGCCCCAACCTAGAAAAGGTCTAAGCTCCCGATTGGGTTCCCAACAAGTGTAGTGGTATAATGCGTGTGAGTGTGCGTGTAATTATGAGGTGGAGATAGGACAAGGAACTGGAAGCAAAAATCGCGCGAGGTCTGTGACATGTGTGTTAAGGTTCTTCTCCGGCATTCGCCTCGTGTAGATCAGAGAAACCACGGAAACTATCGATTCGAGCAGCCTCTAGCTAATGTCGAAAATCTTGCCACTGTCGGAATTCAACCTAGGTCTTCACTGTTAGAGGCACTGCAGTGACATCAGTTGAAGCTCTGTGTCTCTTTTACCTGTTGGAAATATAAAGGACAAAACAAGCCAGAGTATCCCAACCATGAGACTTTGGGCTTGCGTGAGTGAGAAAAAGGGGTGTGTCCTCATTTTCATTGCAAAAGACTCAAAACAGATGAATTTAATTATAAGTTACGTTATAAATCCGCCAATAATTGAGTGTTTCTCAGGGAAGAACAAAAGCAGTCTACATCCATGAGATATGGAACTACAGAATGGAAGATGCAGGATAGGGGACAATTTTATGTCAGTTTTTGCAGTTTCTTTTTACACCATGTTTGATTGTAAGGCGCCTTTTAAGGTTTTGCCTGAGTTCGCATCCTGAGCTCGGCGGTCGCCTGAATGGCCTTTCACGGCTCGCCTTCATCCGCGCGGGGGGGCGTTTTCGTCTGAGAGAGGGCGTGGGGGCATCGGACGCGGGGGACAGCATTTGGAACGGGTTACGCACTAAGATCTCCAGAATAGGGGCCACCATGAACGCGAACCCCGGTGAAAGTACCGGCTGACAGGGTTCACTAATGTCATTGCAGTGCCTCTGACAGGGATATCGTAGGGTTCCACCCCCGACAGTAGCAAGATTTTCTACACTCGCTAGATGGCTAGGTCCCGTTCAGTAGCTGACTGGAGGAGAAATCTAGCGGGCGACCGCTCTCGTAGTTTTCCGTGGTTTCTCCGATCAAAACCAGGTGAATGCTGGAGCAGTATCTTAACGAACGGGTAAAGAATCGCGTGCGATCACATTCCTCTTCCTTGTCCTATCTTAATCCCTTACTTACACATACTTATACTTACATGCACTACACTACCACACATGTTAGGAGATAAGTCGTTAACTTAGAGCTTGTTCCGTCTGAGGCGGGGCCTCGCTGGAGGGAGATACATGGATGGGAAAATCCCGCGATTCGTCTTGTAGATTCGCACCGGATCTCACTATCAAGCGGGAGAACACCGTGACAAAAATGCATTACACTTACGGGACTATGACGCATGCAAGAAATAATCAACCGATGAAAATCATGAGCAAATAAATTTCGTTGGTATCAGTTTTTTTCACGGGTCTGTCGCCTCAGAAGATCGTAATAGTCTGAGTAAAAGGTAAAGGGAAAAAGTATCACGTGTTTGGAGCTTGTGCAGGGGTGTCTGAGTGAAAATTCGCACGTCTTACAAATGAGAAGCTGGACATTAGAAAATAAAAGTCCGATAAAAAGGGATAAACGCACAAAATAAAAATCAGTCAAGATGTAAAGGCAGGAAAATGCATGAGAGGCCATGAGTAGCAATTAGTAAAACACCCTGATGAAACGCACGTGCTTTTGCCGTGCTGCAGATGGTGATTCCTCCCCTCCGACTGACGAAACCATTCTGAGCGTGAACTCAAGGTACGAATACGTTACCTCAGTGTGGTGTGATAACCGTGTTTATTCACCAAAGGAACGAGTTATAAAAGACAATATCGGTGTACGTCGCCAGTTAGGAGAGAGCGGTTGTTACTGCAGTGTCTTGAGCTACTTGAATTCACACCATGAAAAGGTATGTTTCAGCAGGGAATATACATGGCTTCGAGCGACGACAGATGTCAATAATTTAGCGAATCAATTATTAATTAGAAATCAGGTTCAATGAAAGTGATAATTCAGGTTGAATAGTAATTTAATATTATCATCGAGAACGTTTTTGAAATACCCTTACAATATTTAAAATCAAGAACAAAGGTTGTTTAGAGATTTGGATGTGTGGAGATTTTCATATTGTTCGGCGCTGATTTACACGTTCATTTATTACAATTTGTAAGTTATCTTCTAATTTCGTCATAATGACCCTCATTATTTATATAGACCGATATATTTGAATCTTAAGCCTTACTTTCATCTTGTTTGTATTTTCTGATTATATGATTGACATATACATAATTCTCGTTGAAATATGAAATAGAAATAAGTCTGCGATGTGTTTCATTCGATTTGTTATTTTCAAAATTCGGGAAAAATGAGAAATTCTATGAAAGTTCCGAAAAACTAAAATCACTCTTAAGCTTGTGTTTCGCTTCAATGCAACTATTTTTCATTTCTCACTTAAACATTAAATATATTCTTCGTGATACATTATAGGTAACTCAGTGGTTATATCAGTAGTAGTAAGTAATCGCAAAGGCAAATGATCTACCAAGATGATTCTTGAAAAAATAATACTTTATTAATATTGTTGTCAAAAAGAAAAGTGTAACGTTAACTGTAGTACTTGTTGCACTGTTGTTAGATAACTTGGTCTTCATCTGGTATTTGGGAATTGAAATATTCCACAAAACCTTCTGAACCAACGAAGTTATTGATGACTTCCCAACTTGGCATGAAATATTTTGAGGGGCAGAGAATCAAAGAACGGGAGTTGCGATGCAAAATATCCCCCCTTTTCACTTTTCCGTATACATACGTATATACGGAGTAATATACGCAATTCAGGGAAAGTTACGTAATACTATGGAAAATCGATTTCGAATTTCAAATACAAAATTTCAAATACATGTTTCGCGGTCCCCTGATACTGAAAAGGTGTTTTTTTTCAAAACGTCCGTCCGTCTGAAACACATGAACAACACCAGCATCTAAACCATACGTAGGATTTTTTCCAAAATGAAGAAGCCCTTGTCGATCTGGTCTAAGCCAAAGCTTTGATATTTTGAAAAACATTCTTTAAAATTTGAAATACTTTACATGAATCCCCCGATTTACAGTGTTAACTGAATATTTGAAAATGTCAAAATTTTGCGGGCGACTTCCTACAACAACCAAATTGAAGATAGAGATTTTTCCTTCAAATAAAATTTGTTCTCCTTAGTGAGTTCTTTTATTAAATAAAGAGTTCATTTTTTGAAAATTTTAGTAGTTTTCGCGTAATATTGTCTGCAATATGTGCAATTTAAAAAATTAAAAAAAAAAAAAACAAGATTCCTGAAAAATCGCTCCAATTTTTTTTCTTTAAAATTTTGGTAGGGATAGTGCTGAATGTACTTTACAAGGTGACATAAACATCAGTTTGCTCCATTCTTTTGTTTTATCAAAAATTACAAAAATGCCTTTTAGTAGCCTTTCACGCCGTTAATATTTATATTAGCCATTCTGTTCAACCACTAGTTTTTACAAAATATTGTTCTAATGCAACCCGCACTTCATTCACGTATTAAGGAATTGCGTTGCAGCGGTGTGGACAGGTGCTGGACAGGGCACGCAGATAGTCGATACAGTGCGAGGCGAGTCTTGTCGGGAACGGGGAGGAGCAAGGTTGAGTGTTGGCCCGGAGAGCAGGGCAGTGGAGTGCGACGGTGTGAGACAAGCAGGGAGGGAGCGGGGTGATGTCGAATGGAGTGGGGCCGGGGGGAACGCGACGGGGCGGGACGGAGTGCAACGGACCGGGGAAGTGCAATGGAAAGGCGTTTTCCTACATATTCTGATTAATAAATGCTCGGATAATGTCGGGTCACTTTCACAGAATTGGTTATCCACAACCGATATATTTAAACAAGAGGAAGTAGCATTACCTCTTATATCAACTTCACCGTGTAAATCAACGATGTTTACCAATATCGTAGTCTTCGTTTTTAAGGTGAAAATGTATACGTTGGCTGTGATACAAATGGAACAATGTACTTCAATGTAATGTCTCACTTTGATGCAACTTTCACATGAAATTTCTAGTCTGCGCTCATCAAAAGACTGAAGAGTTCCTGTGAGTATGCACAGGTCAACTACAAGGCATCGGAGAAAAAAAAACCTTTTTTTAAAAAAGTTTTTGTTATGTGGCGCTTAGTAGTTGAGCAGGCTTTGGTACCACAGACCAATAGCGCTGAAAATTATATTCGTATTTCACATTCTTGTTAAACCTCTATTTGTTGTAAAAGTGTTTAAAATATTTTTTCATTATTCATTTCTGTCATCATCTGCGATTCTTAGTAGAGTTTGAGTTCTTTTTATTTCGACTGCTACGTCTGTTCTACATATACAAAAACAATAAGACAAAACTGATAATTTTCGAAGGGGGATACAGTTGTAATTGATTCATATAAGACAGATATTTGTTACAATTGGTCGAAATTATATGAGTGAAATAATCAATAAGTAATACATTGCTCAGCTTATTCAAAAACGCTTTTCAGACGTGCTTCTAATTTGAGCCTTTTGGGGAGTTTTATTATTCGCTAATAATTGATGTTCACGCATGGGCAGTTGTGGCATTACATAAGTACAAATATCAGAATGCAAATTATCACAAAATCTACAAACGGTTGATATCTTATTAACATGCCTAAATTCCCGCTGCATTTTAATGATCTTGGCCTTATAATTTCTATGTATAAGATTGTGTATCACGTGCTGTGTATTGCGACGTCAGCTCGATATGAGCCGAACCGGCAAGCAGATCGTAGTTTGAAGACCCCTACTCTAGAATGCAGCTTTGTGGGGTACTTTTGAAACCGGAAGGGTTCGGAATATAAATCAAATTCCACTCTTTACATATATTTTATTTCCCAATCTGCAATTACATACTTTATAAGCTTTATTGGTATTGGTACTGTGTGAAAGAAGAAAAGTAATCATTCTCCGACGAAAATATATTTTACAGTAATTATATTTTTGAGAAAAGTAACAATACTTTTGTTTTGTAGCACCTTTTGTACTACACATAATTAAAGTAATCCCACTTGAGTCATATATATTGATCTATGGTATATCTGTTTTTGATAAGCGTTTTGAGCTACTAAATTGAAGTAGGCCGCATCTCTACCAATTAATAACGTGAATGTGCACCAATTATTGAACAATGTAGTTATTTAAAATCTAACCTAATAGGTGTACAATTATGTGTGTATTTGATCATTTCTTATATATCAGGGACATTTACATCAATGAGATTTGTTTGAAGTTGTTTCAAGCTTGTTGAAATGGCTTTTGGCTGCGATTCTCTAATCCGGATGGATGCAGCAATAAATATCGTAAAATTATTTTATAGAGTAAAAGTGTAGTTTCTAGGTATAATGAGGAACGTCGATCGATACCGTGATACAAGCAGTCATCGTCTTGTTCAATTTAACGTTTATTTAATATGAGCTGACCAAATGATATGTGAATCTAGTTGTTATTCAAAGTATTCAATTTTGTCTTCTGATGATGTAATGGTGGATGCAGGATGAAGGTTCATATTTTATTTTTAGTAGTGTAGGTTGCTGTAGAGCAATGTTTAAAATATGGGTTTATTTACTGGTTTAGTATTCACAGATCGAACATACGTTTTTTAAGCCAATAAAAGTCCAGCTTATATTATTAAACATGCATTATATTATATCAACATGTATCTGAACGTTAGGCGAAAGTAATTTCAGTTGAATACTAGTATATTTTTTAAATGAACATTGTGCTACTTTAATACCTTGTTAATGAATTTTAATGCGATTCTATTAACGTTATTCAAATAACACTTTTTTGAAGAAATGGTTCTATTATTATTAAAGTATATTTAAGTACAGCAATAAAATACAGTTTATAGACACGAAATTCATGCCATACTCACTAAAAAGCTTGTTGGATATTAAAAATATGTTTCGGAGATTGAAATCCTTTGTGAACATTTTCAGTAATTTTAAGGACTTGAGTTGAAGTACGGTGTGTTCTTAAACTGCCATTGGGGAATGTCTTCTTTAAAATTTTAATATTTTAGGAAAATAACGTCTTCCATTATGTAGTGTCATTTTCCCAATATTCTCAACACGTCGGTCGTTACAGACCGACCAATTTTCATGGGTGATAAGAAACCTGATTCATTCCTTCTCATTGTCGTAGTTGCACTGCTGCTCTGAAATATTGTTTGTATTTGTGTGACTTGTGACGAGGCATATCAGGCATGAAAGAAATGTTTGAATTTGATTACATATGAATTTTATTAGTCTACTAAATGAGATATAGTGGCAATCAAATAATGCACTATGATTGAGGGTTACACATGATCGCAAGCGCTGTTAAACACTAACATACTTCTAATTTGTTGAACTGTTGTGTCTCTTTTGTTGAACACTGACCCCTTCATCACCCATTTTTCACGGCTGCGTGAGATATGGAATCCGGCACTCGTAGGTATGTCTCTAGGCCGGGGAGGGTCTAACTCCTAGCAAGGTTCCTTTTGAGCGGCATCATAGTTTCAACATCATTGTTCAAAGTCCAATGGTAGTGGGGAGGGTGGTTCAGTTACTTCAGAGTTATGCCAATTTGGCTCATGAATACCTTTTCGCGCATTCTATTTCGAGTCTGATGAGGGCTTCTATTTGCACATACCGGTGTTGTTCTCTCTGTCTTCACTGCCCTGAACTAATTTCGCGACGAAATGCCTTATTAAGAGCGCGCCGATATCGTACGAGCCAGGCGACCGTCTATGATTCAAGTCAGATTGATTGTTAGTGATCCTGGGAGCGTCAACTGCTCTCATTAGGTCCGCAAGTATACTGAATTAGTAAGGCTTTTTTTACCTCGGTCAGGGGCGGTGATCTCCCCCCGCTGTATCGCGAGATCAGGTTCCGACCAATCGTAGACTAGCTTGGTTCTCCCCCACGAGGTATCTCCTACTCGCGGGGCACCGCCCAAGCTGGGACAAGCTCTAAGCTTCCAACCGGTCTCCCGACAAGTGTGGTATTGTAGTGCATGAGAGTGTAAATGTGTGTAAGTAAGGGGTGAGGATAAGACAAAGAAGACGAAGCAAAGATCGAACGCTGTCCTTGACCATTTGTTACGGTCCTGCTCCGGCATTCGCTTGGTGTTGATCGAAGAAACGACAGCACAGAAAACTAACGATCAGAGCAGCCGGCCGTTAGAATTCTCCTCCAGGCGGCAGTTCCATATACATAGCTGACAAGCTATTGTCGAAAATCCCGCCACTGTCGGGACTCGAACAGAGTACCTTTCGGTCCGAGACACTGTAGTGACATCAACTGATGCTCTGAGCCACCTCTCCGCGAAGCCGCGGCGGAAAGCGCAACGTTTGCGACCGACCGCTTTCGTCGTGAGTGCCAGAAGAGGCGAGCGTTCGCGTGAGCCGTGAACCTGGTTCCTCCGGATAGGTTGTAGGTTGCGGTTAGGGTGGCAATCAGAGGCCACTGTACGAATATTCCACTTGACCTCCGTTACGATGTCGCCAGGCGAACGCGTCTGGTCCGCACGTGTCACCGCGGCATTTATTTGGCTTTTATGTTCTGTGTTATATTGGACTTTAGACTGAATTTATCCACTATGTCAACGACAATATGACATAATGGAGACATGCAGACTAGAGTTCGGTACAACTCAAAGCATAAAAAGAAATACGTCAAAAGATTTTGACTTAATGTGTTTCTATTGTAAGAGGACGATTATCAAAAGACCGCGCGGTGACACGTAAATGGAAAATACTGTGTTTGAATCTAGCCTCCGTAAATTAGCTTCGTTAATTTGGAATTTACAGCGATTTAAATTTAAGTTTATTATTCTTTTTGAGTTTTGTCAAAAGAAGTGCATGTTAGATAATGTTTTTAATAAAGAAAATTGATTAATTTAAAATCGAATCACTATTGATTTGAACGTGTGAATAAAAGGATTTTACATAACACCTTTCAGCATATGTGCTAACTAAATTACATTTATCATGATGGTACATACCTCATTTGTTTTCAATGTAAGTAAATAATTATTTAATTTTCTTCTTATAGATTAAACTTGCTGTGCCTTCTATTCCTGATATGCATACTGAGTTGTGCATTCCTTGACGCGGAAGCAAAATCAAAAGACAAAAATAAAGAAAAATATAATAAAAAATATAAGACTGAAGGGAGTCCAAAAGAGGGGAAAAATAAATACTCTAAGAATTCTCAGGAATATGCAGAACAATCAAGGTACGTACTAAACATTTCTTACATGGACAAAATACAGACATGAAAAGAATAATTCAAAAGAAAAAAGTTGAAATATTCTTCTTGGTCAAAGTTTTATTAGTATACTACAATATTAATATTTATATTGCAACGTGTTGCCCATGAATTAAAATATTACTTTTAAATTACGTTGCGTGGTTGTTAAATATGTACAAGTTTTATGAAACAAGGTTTTATTTTTTTACAGGAAATACAAGAAACAAGTAAATGAAAACCTTGAACTAAACCCTCAAGAGGATGAACCCGTAGAAATTGTTGAAAATCAAGAACCAGCGCAGAAACCTTACAAGCAGAAAAAAGAGAAAAAGCCATATACTATATCAGTGGAACTTCTGGAGGAGCCAGAATTAACAAACGGTAATAAAATTAGTTCTGAAGAACAAATTGACTCGGCTGTTCGCAAAGAAAGTAAACAAAAGCCAATCAAAAGGCAAGGATATCAAAATACTAAGAAAATCCAACCACCAAAACCAAGTGCTGAAGATACAGCGGATTTCATAGTCCATGTGCCAAAGAAGAAGAAGGGCACGAGGCAAGTTTTGGTGTTTCAAGTCCCTGCGCAAGATGAACAAAATGAAGAAGAAGAATTGGCAAATGCAGTCCAGCAGTATGTCTCAGATGAGCAAGAAGCAACTGTAGAAGAGGACTGTGGATGTGAAGAAAACACTGTAGAAGAAAAATCTTCAAATATGTGTTACTATTAATTCATTTTGATATTATGAATGTCATATGTTTTGTTAGCTTTAGAAGTTTTCCTTAAATCAACACTTTTGTTTTCAAACAAATCATTTTGAATAATGTCCTTTCATCAGTATTCATCTCAGTGCCTCTCACAAACACTATATATATATATATATATATATATATATATATATATATATATATATATATATATATATATTTAAAATAAATGATTTTCTTTTGTTAATAAAGTATGAAACGAAACATGTTTTATATTGAGTGATATTAATGTTCAGAAACGTCATGCGTTTAATAGATTCGCAAATTTTCATAATTATTGAGTTTTATTTTGATATTATAATAATTATTATTATTTCAAAAAATATTGTCACGTGTGATAATGAAATTTAACTCAAGAACTCAAGTAGCAAGTAAATATTATCCTTGATTATGTAAAAATTTACGAATATCGAAGAATTACATAGGCTAGAGGAAATAATTAATTATTCATATAACAAGGAATTTAAATGGAGCTTCAAGACTCATTCACTCCTCCGTAGTCGTAGGTTGCCCGCGGCATTAGTATGGTCAGTGTGATGACATCACACACATTGCAAAGGTATTCCAATTTTTATTTAATGCTAAATTTATTTATTTATACAATTATTTTTACGGGCAAATCAGAAATAAAATTGCTTTCAGCTACCCCCGAAATACTTAAATGATCCACCCTTGAATTCTTTAGTTTTAGAAGTCAACTTTCGTCATCACAAAACTGTGACTCATTATTTTTCGAATAGGAGCTCGGCATCCGCTGATGAAATTATTTTACAATTTCTCCAGTATCGCTAATTCCTTGACGTTTAAGATGGGTGTTAACTAGCGCTGCTTCCTAGTTAATAAACAGTAGAATCCCAATGAGCGATGTAGCGTTTACCTTGTAGATATTCATTTTGCCCGGAATATTAGTAATATGGAGAGTTCTTTAATGTATGCAGTGCGACAGAGCATGGCGAGTATTCCTCCTCCGGTTGGTTGGTTTATTGATTGATTTATTAGTGATATCGGTTGCGTCAAGTACTAAGGTTATCAGTCGCGAGAGTTTAGTGCATGCTTTTTCTTTGCTCGGGAGGTGGCGATGTTCTTCCCCACTGAATGGTGAGATTCGGCGCCGGCCTACCGTCGGCTTGCGGGGAGTTTCCCCAACCAGGTCTCCCACCAGTGGGGCGCCGCCTCAGCCGGGGCAAGCTCTAAGCTTCCGACCGACCTCCCAGCCTGTGTAGTAGTGCATGATAGTTTAAGTGTATGCAAGTAGAGGGTAGGATAGCACAAGGAATGGGGAGGAAAGATCGCTAGCGGGCTATGCTCGTTTGTTAAGGTACTGCTCCGGTATTCGTGTAGTATTAAACGGAGAAATCACGGAAAACTACCGATCGGAGCAACAGATTGTAAAAACTGCCTTTTATCCGTTTGAAGGTTGTATAATATTCAATCTACAAAGGGATAATATATTATGTTAAAACTAGATTAGGAAGTTTTGGTTTGTCTCTATCTTACAACAATAACAACAACAACTGGGTTATTTATACTAAGATTTACTGATGTAATACAAAGAGATGTACTGTTTTTATTCATTGAGAAGTATTTTTTAATGAAAATAATTATTTTATTACGCGGATTTAAGCCCATCAAAGTCATGTGTGTGTGTGGGCCCAATAAACTTTACACTTCTTTCCCTTGGAAAGAGTACGTACACAACTTGTACAACGTAAAACTGGTTATTTGAAAACTAGATGACGTTCAGTAATATTACACATGCGTATTGACGTATAAATATTTTTCACAATTGAACTTAGTTTACATGTATAATACTAATTTAAAAAAATAAGAATCTAAGGCAATATAGTTGTTTTATCTCTTCATGATTTTAGCGTAATTAAATTTATCTATTATCGTTTAAATTTTGACCCAGAAGCAAACGAATAATGGTCGTTCATGTAAAAGTCTAAAGAACAGTCTAGGTCTAGGCTTTCACTCACGCCACAAGATTAGAAGAGCTAAGTGAATCTGCGGTGCTACGCTGCGAATTGTTACCCGAGGTAAACGTGAATTTGATCTTCTCTGGCAAGAACGGGAGGAAGATGATTTCTGAGCAGAAATGAGGCGGCCCTACGAATGTACGTACAGGCAAACGTCTATTTTTTAGGAAACAGGAGAGAAAGCGGACACTACAGTCTCTATGCAGTAACACTCTGTGAAACAATGACAATGTTTGTTAGGTCAAAGTACTTCGTTATGCAAGGGAGTCAAGAGACCATAACTGTTAGATTAATCATATTCGTAAAGGGCATGTTTAAACACACATTCATAGTACAGTTTCTGCTTAGTGTCGAATCAGAAGGCAACTCGTGAAATTTGTCGGTGAGGTTTCCTCTGAGTGTAGACTCAGTGACCCGGCGCTCAGAGCGCCATATTTCAGGGGGCCACAACAAACGACAAATATTTCTTGATTATATCAACTTGTACAATCATCGTCATGCATCTTCGATCCTAAATAATGGAGACAGCAAAACTCTTACAAAAAACGACAAATATTGATTGATTATATCAACTCTTTATTTTGGCAATCATCGTCATGCATCTTCAATCCTCAATAACGGAGGTAGCAAAACTCCCTTTTCCCTTTTTACCAATATGCAGTTGCAAATCGAATTCGAGGCCATATTTCGAAGCAATTCAAACATCTTTACACCTTCAGCAGCTAAGCACAGCATTGGTAGTTACATTGTATCAAAAAGATGCAAGAAAAATTATCGTAAGTAATAATCAAAGACTACTTGTAAGCCCCGCTGAGCTGCAAATTATTGCAGATTGCAAACTGCAACTTATTGAAAATAATTATTCTTTAAGACGTATGTGATTGTTTGACCTCTACCGACAAACTCCTAGATACACGATCGAGCATATGTTTTTAATTCATTTACAAAGCGTTATTAGTAACGTTTCATCCAAACAACGGGCTTTTGACTTCCTTAGCACGGATATATTCAATGGCTAAACCAGGAATTGTTAGGGAGAATGCATTTTTGTTTGTTGATTTATAGTTGTAGCGTATTCAACTGAATTATGCTGTAGACTTTCATTGAGATGTTTCATTACGATAGAAAATCAGTGAAGATCATATTTGTGAATATGTGTCATCGGCGCCTGAAGCCTCTCTTTCCCGTAGGTGCGTTACTGGATAAATTTACTTGTAATTTTTTAATTGTTAGAGTGTACATTTATTTACATTTCAAAATTAGTATAATTATTTAGAGTAGGTCAAGTGTGTTATAATTATAGTATTAGAAAAAAAGACGACAGTTTCACTTTCACATCGCGTTTACTTAGACACTGGTGACCACTCCGACACCAGGACAATTGTTTTTTTCATTAAAAAAACCTATAAAACCAAAATAATTTTTCCGGCTTAGAGGACATAAAACTAGCACAAAATTCTGGTTATATGAAGTTTTTGCTGAGGCGTCTTTGTTAGCTTATCATCAAGACAGCAAAGTCACATGGTTTAACACAACGTTAGAACATGATTGGATATTGTAATATTTGGATATTTCAAAACGACAAAATTCTAGTCCATTTATTTATAGTAAATCGTAAATGCTGAATGTAATATTTGGAGAAGAAGTATAATCTCTGCACATTATAAAAAATAATTGTGAAAAAGTTCTTGTTGAAATAGCTCGGACAACTTATTGGATATGAGGAATTAAACATGAGTCAACCTTCACATAAAACTAAAAAGAAGTTATCCAAAAACACAGACTACGAAAGTGCAATATTAAAGAACAATCATTGATGAAACTAAGGAAGTGACTGAAATTTTAAAATTTGAAGAAGGAATAATGATCCTGGATGCTATTTCAAAAGGTAAAATTGTTGCCGTTAACGATATCACACTTCTACAATAAAATATTCAATGAAACAGTTTTTAAAATGTTAATGCTATAAGCAGGACGGCCATTTACATGAAATAAAGACGGAAACATTTACATACATGCGTAGCCCAATTAATAATTACAGTCACTATTAATTATTTTATTTAATAGTATTATGAAATTAGCGTTGCAGGGCAAAAAATATCACGTGGCCTACACTAGGAAGTTGTCTCACCCACCTGAGCCACTTGGTTAGTGAAAGGAGTGTGATACCGTAAAAATGGAATATTAGAATTAGTTTGGGGTTAAAAATACTGCTTTCACCACATAAAGAGCCCCGATTGAATCGAAATTTTTCATGATGAACACCACTCGGCAATAATAGAACAATGATTCATTGAAATTCATTGGTGGCATTACCAAAATTTCAAGTACTAAAAAACTTCCATATTTCAGTTCTTCTAAGAAAGTAAAAAGATGGATGTTTACGCCAGGCTGCGTAATGCACACTTAAAATGAAATCCACCAAATTAACTCAAGAGTCTATAGACAGTCCTTTATTTATGTATACATCTGTAAATAGCTGGATAAATCTCCATGTGAATACAGGAAATAACATATCTTGGATCTTCTTTTTTGTATCAAAACAAATCAGTATGGAATTTTTATTTGTGTTGTATTGAAGATTTTACTTGTGTTATGCTAGTTTGAAAAGTTTATTCGATTTGATTAAAATGATAGCCACTAAGTTGTGAAAGATCATCTAATCTTTGACCTGGAATAAAGATAATACATTATTATACATGTTCTATTGCATGTCAAAACAACTTTTCAAGATTAGGAATTTGATCCGAGACTTGATTAGCCACTGAACCAACATAGAGCAGTCATGTTAAGAGTCTAGCATATTTCTTACCTGGAACAGTAGCCATGAACAGAGCAATCCATCCTGTTCCAGCATTATGCAAACTCGTTGTGTAACGTAAAATGAGTTTGTTGCTGGCACTTACGAACATAGCCGGATTATCCTTAAAATAAAATAAAATATTGTAGTTATTAATAACACATTTGGTAGGAACTTCTTTAAGAATTGAACCTCGCTTTTTTAGAACACTGGGTCTTAGACAAGAGGTGCTAAAATTTTATTCATTCACGATCCATTTTGATGTTATATCAAGGTGGTTACATAATAGAGATTAGACAGAATATTGATTGGATTCATTAATTTATTGTTTCCATGCACGTGAACTGCTAAGGTTATTAGTCACGTTAGTGAAGTCGGGAAATTCTTTCTAAAGCACTCAAAACATACTAATGATTTGAAAAACATTAAAATTACATTATTTAAAGACCGAAGTTTTCAAAACAGATTTTAATTACGAAAATGGTGTCCAAATATTTTGATCAAACAGTTGGACAGGGACAAACAGATAGAGTCCGACAAATACGGACAGCGAGATAGAGGTAGAGACAGATAGATAGAAAGAGATAGAGAAATAAAAAAGATAGAGATAGAGCGATTGAGAGAAGATAGAGATAGATAGGATACAGAGAGAGGATGGAGAGAGAGAGGATAGAGGGAATAGAGGGAGAGAGAGAAATAGAGATAGAGGGAGCGACAGAGACAGACAGCTAGATATAGACGGAAAGTGACAGTCAAAGCAAAAATATGGTCCGACTGGCAGTCGGACAGCCCTGGAACATCTAGAGACAAACGTATTGAGGGACAGATATACCAGCCGACCAGGCAGAGGGACGGAAAGGCATTCGCTAGACGGATGGATGGGCAGACGGACGGACGGACGGACTGACGGACGGACTGATGGGCGGATAAACATATCGGTAAGGGGACAGTCGAACAGACAGACAGACAGACAGAGCGGGAAGACAGAGATTTGGAAAACAATCCTCTTTCAGTTTTATGGATCTACAAAAAGTGAGTTTTTGTCTTAAGAGTCCAGTCTGCAGCTTTCATGTCTATTTCACATATAAGAGAAAGTAAAAAGATACTTACATCACCGCAGTATCGAGTTTGAGCTCCTTCTTCGTTCGCTGGCATTTCTACGCTTATCAACTCTACATAGTCAGTTTCACAGGTAGATCTTGGCCCTATCTGAAATTCTAAAAGAACATCCGAATAAATGTCAGCCTAATCTTGGAAGTTCAAAAATCATAAATAATTTATAAAATAATTCTACACACAATGTGAAGAACTATCTGGAACTGAGCACACAAACAAAATACAAATTCTGGGATGAGAATCAATAATTATGATTGAACAACTTAATTTTTGTGTCACGTAGACCCACGTAAAAGAAACTCGAAAGAAGCCTTGTTTGTTAGATTGTACCTAAGAAATAATTCACAGGCAGCCGTCAAAAGCCTATTTTAAAAGTCTATGATACACCATTTACCAGTTATGCGCGACAGAACTTTCTATATATATTTATATAAAAATGAATGCATTTAGGTAAAATAATATAATTAAAGGAATGCAAATTCAGTATCAAAATATCTAGATGCGATTAGAAAACGCCGTTGGTTGGAAATGTAGAGAAGTTGGCGAAGGTGCAGATGGGTGGCAAGACACTCACTGTAGCACGACACTCGCTAATAACACTGAAAATTAAGCTATAACTACTCATATTTAAAATAAATAGATGACACTATTTAAATATCTAGTTTTTAAAACAGATTTCACTATGAAAAATAAATGTTCAATAATGTAGAAGGGGGCTCACAAATGATTTCGAAAGTTTAGATGTTTTAATGGAAGTACGACCTACTTCATTTTTATCAATGCACCCTATCTCTGCAAAAAATATTTGAAGTCACTTTTGAGAAAATTTAAAAAAAATCTCGTGGGGGCTTCATATAACTCCAAAAATTAATTCATCAGTTTCAAACTCTAGGTACTACGACATCAGCTAGATGGTTTGGGGAATATCAAAGTGAACATGCTGTGTAGGTTTAGAAGTTCTTAACAGATATACAGACAGATGGATTGCCGAAAACCTCTTTGACGGTATCAATGACCCACAAATCGTTATTTCTGCCTACAGAACGTATTAGAAAAAGCAACTTACTATAAGTAGCAGAAAGAAAACTAAAAGACATTCGTTTGTGGATTTCTAATAGTTGTTCTCTCTTGGTTTCGGAAACATAGGATAGTTCAGAAAGATATTCTCTCGCGGAGACCAATACCTTTCAAGTATTTGTCAAATTACAAGAAACGAAACAATTTAATATCGCAACATTCGTCACGAGCCGTCGTTGTTAGTTACCAACTGCTAGGAATAGTTTTCATACGTCGCAAATTCATTAGCGCGTATTAGCGATTTAGTGAATAAGCAGGAAACCGAACAAAATGCAATTTGCGTGAACTTTTTCCATCCAGATCGCAATGATCGTCGTATGCGAACTCATCAATTATGCTTTCTGAGATGCAAATGACCCGAGTCTTTAGAGGAGGTGGGTACGGAGAGCACTGTCCCGGCGCCCGCGCCCGCACCTGAGTTCGCTGTCGACTACATCTTTCCGCGTCTACCGCTCTGACGACCCGAGGAAGCAGAGCCGGGGGTCCCAAGCACAAAATCGTGTTGCCCTCCCCCTCCCAAAAAGGTACAATGTATTACAGATTCCCCTCCCCAAAATAAGACTAACTGCAATATAATTTTGTATGTGTAATTGTAGTAAATTTTTTGTTTTAACAGAAATGAAAATTAACCATTCGTGATTCAGTAGAGCTGGCCTGCACAATGATTCCGCGGGCATTCTGCACTCAGAGCCGGACGTGTGTCCTTAAGAGCGGCGAAGGTCCAAGTACTAGGGGCGGGAGAAAGGCAGCATTACGCGGAGTGGGCCTGTCATTACTCAGTGGGGACGATGCGCCGCGTAGATTGGATGTCTGTGCGTCAAATGCAATGATACATGCTGTGAAGTTATTTTCTCACTTATTTAAGAGGGTTATGACTCGTATTTTTAGCTACAATGGCCAAAATTAACTGTTTACGTTCTTCAGTGCACTGCTAGGTGTACACCTCTGGATCCGCCATTGTATTCACACGGGCGGAAAGAAGTATTGCAACACTCCGATTGCATTGTACAATTTATTTCTCCAAACAGCCCATACATACGGAATGATTCACATGAATACATGGGCAGAGCCATGTGAGACTCGCACATCCAGGAACAGAGAGAACTATGGACCGGAAACGCCGTATCACTACTGCGTGTACCCACCGCGGGAAGTACGACAAGCCCTCATGCGGGCTGACATCCCATCGTACAGGTGGCGAATAGTGTCCTGTGGCACACTGTTCCACGCCTCCTGCACCGCCTCACGCAGAGCAGGCTGAATTGTTAGTGGAGTCGCTGGACGGGTCAGTTGTTGGCCCATCTTGTCCCAAACATTCGCGATCGGGGACAAATACGGCGAACATGCCGGCCAGGACGGTTGACGAACAACGCGCAGCGCGAGCAGTGCGAGGGCGGCCGTTGTTCTGCCGGAACAGCGCACCACCGTCCCGTTGCAAGAAAGGTATCAGCACAGGCCGCACAACGTGCTGGATGTATCCAGCGCCGGTAAATGATCCCTCCACAAACACCAAAGACGAATGCGCGTTGTAGCTGATGGCACCCCACAACATCACACCGGGGGTGGGCCCTACGTGACGTGGACGAACACACACCGGACGCACGCGCTCGCCTATGCGACGCCACACACGATCACGATCATCTCTAGCGTGCAGACAGAAGCGGCTCTTATCATTAACACCACTGCACCCCATTCCATGTCCCAGCTTACACGTACATTGCACCATGCCAACGATGCTTCGGCGTGTGTGGCAACCGGGCTGCGCTATGCGCAATTATAATCCTGCAGCAAGAAATTGTTTCACGACGGTGCGTGAAGACACGTTGGGGGCCACATGTGCCTGCTTCTCGGCGCTGGTGGTCGTACGGTCTGCCAATGTCGCCCTCACGATGCGTCGATCTTTAAGTTCATTAGTGCTCCAAAGTCCGAAAGGATCACCCAACTTCGCGCAGGTCGACAATCTGATCCCGCTCAAAATGGTCTAATTACTTAAAGGACGAACGAGAGCGACGCCGTGGCATATCTAAGTCCCAGCTAGACCTTATAGCAGTGGACAGAGCCTTTTAAATCCGCCGAGTAGATGGCGCGTCCGGGACATTCCGCTATTATGTCATCAAGTCTCAGTCATCCGTGAAATATTAATCACGGCTTCTACGACCCCCTATCCTTAACGCCCCTTATCGCCTTCTCGATTGCTTATTTTTTTAGTTCATGCTCGTTGTGACTCTTAAGCAGTCTTTTAAAGCAGTGAAAAGTTTTAAAAATCTATGATTTAATTCTATCTAACAAACGTTTACAATTTAATAACTGATTTTTCACCAGGAATGTTATAATTTTCAAATGATTGTAAAACGAAGAAAATTATGACAGCAATCACTTACATCACGAATGACATAAAATGGAATATAGACATTTCCAATATGGATAATATTTAACAGCACATATATTTGTGACCATTTTTTACCCATTATGAATCTGAATAAAAGACACCAGCGAGCAAACCTTTCTGACGATATGTTACAGGCAAACATAGGGTTATTATGAGTCTTGTTAAATATAATGCAAAGGGCTTAATAGTTTTACACGATATCGTAAACTAATATGAATAAATTCGTTCATTTGATATTAGAAAAGTGTAATGAGCTTTTGTGGGAAATTAGAGAAGAAAGTAATAATATTTTAAAAATAATATATTTTCGCTTTGATAGAACCGTCTTATTCATTTAACATAGTTAATGAAAACATAGCATATTACTGTCATCATTAACCAAAACAATCCAATATTACAATTTTTGTGTTTAGCACCACACCAAATTTGTGGTTACAACGTACAAAAATAATAACTCATCTCTATAAGCAATTATAATAATGAAATATGTATGTCTAATTCGCTTTAATTTCGTATTTCACACTGTCGTACAAGTAGATCGTAACGGCACATCCGTGAACAACGAGTTGGATCAGCGCCACAGCAATACAGAGCGCATCTCAGTCATCGCATATTTCGGCGCGGGGCGCGGGCTTTCGGTGCGGTCCCTGGCCAGCGTTGGCGCGTTTGTGGGTCAGGGGAGCTCCCTTTCCCGTCATAATAGAGCACGGGCTCATTTTATGACTACCAAAGGGGGAGCGCGCATTTCCACTTGTTTTTTTATAATATTTTATTTTGCAATTTGTTTAGGTATAAACATGTGGCAAAATTACATACAATGTTAATAACATGAGAGGAGTCAGGTCCATTGACCGTACTCCTAATATCACATTTTTTTCAGATTAACAACAATTTATAGTCGATATGTCAGGTCTAAAGTATGATATCGTTTAAGTCGTCTAGTGGTGTCACTATTAGGGAGTTTTAGCGCCACGCGTAAGGTAGCGGCGTTATGCACTAACAGTCACGTGACAGACCTTGAAGTCATAACGTCTTACCTTAGGCCTAAGGTACGACCTTATACCTTCATAAATAGTGCACGCCTGTGGGCGTCTCTACGGTCACCTTACAAGCGGCAAAATGGCCGCCGAAAAACAGGAAAAGTGTTTTTCCAACTCTAATAAACCATTTCTCGTATGTAAGGTAGTTACAACTATTCCTTACGCACTTCACAAAGCTGGCAAAAATTAACGGGATATGTAGGAGAGGTGACAGGAAAGATATTCGCGAAAAAAAAGTTCAAATCATATCTTCGGGATAGGTTATGTCTTAAGCTCATAACGAACGCTGTTTTAAGGTACTTCCTATATTTTCAAGAAAAGCAGATTCAAAATCTAAATCTCCATGCACAATGTGTATTTGCTGGTCTGTTGACTCGTAACGTGTTTTAAATGTCTCACCACTAGCCTACACTCTTTGATAAATAATGCAATTTCTCTGTTCTACGCTTGAAATGCTTCCTTTGTTATAATGCATAACGCAATGTCGCAATTGCTAAAACTCTTATGAACGTTGTTCATTACGACCTTAAGAAGGCGTTAGTCACGTGATCAATAGAGTTTAAAAATATCTCCTTACGCCTGGCGTTAAAAATCCCTATTGTCTAGTAAGTTAATGGCAAGAATATTTTGATGGTTATGTAGTCGTATTTTGCGCTGGTCTTGTTAATTTCTCCTTTTATTGCTGTCATTTGTAAGTCTCGGTGTATTGTGGTGTTTGATACGTACCAAGGGGTATTTACAAATTTTCTTAAGCATTTAGATTGGAAACGTTGTAATATATCAATATTTGAATTTTGAGCTGCTCCCCAAAATTGTATTCCATATGCCCAGACTGGTTTTAGTAATGCTTTATACAGAAGAAGTTTGTTTGCGATGCTTAAGGATGAGTTTTTTCCAAATAGCCAGTTTAATCTGATAATTTTGAGGTCTAATTATTTTATTTTATTCTTTACATGTGTTTTCCATGTAAGGCTTCGGTCCAGTGTAATTCCAAGATATTTTGCTGAGTCATTTTGAGGAATAGGTTGTGATTCGATTTTTATAGGAGGGCATCTCTACTGGTGGGCTGCACCTCCTCCCGACAATGACTGCGTGCGATAGCAAAGACAGGCAGATAGTCTTTTTTTACAAGATGACCCTGTAAATGGCAGGCCGTGAGGAATCTAGGCGTCGGACGCTGCCCAAAAAGTTCTTAAGCAAACGAAGATGTCCCGCAAGGGATGCCGCGAAGCAGGCAGGTGATAATATCGACCAGAAACATTCCCAATATAATACAAAATACAATATTACTTGAACTGATTGTATAGTTCATGTTCTCGCAGATTTCTCTTCTAATTTACTCTCTTCGGCTTGAATTGTTCATTCTCATTGGTGGTTCATACTCCTAGAACGAGTCTCATCCTCACATCTCGCTGACGGCATTTGCATTCGAGTGGCTGGCGCACGGCTCCCGAAGTCAGTGAAAGTGCAAAAATTCGATTCAATCCTAAATGAGAGTATTTGATTAACAATTATTTTACTGAAAAATCATACTTTATGCCATTTTTATTATATTTTGTTATTTTTTTCAGCTTATTTTGCTGATATGTAAATCCAACACAGCGGTAGTATGTGAATGGGGGGGAGGGACGGAACTCAGAAATAGTAGACGACTGTGAGTTCATTTGCCAAACATATTATGCGGAAATATATAAGAAAAGACGCGCTGCAGTCTGAAGTACTTTTATAACTAGAAAAAATTAAAGAAACTTAGAAAACGGTCGTGCTTTGGCCATAGTAATTTTCGTGTGTATTGAATGTTGTTATTTGTTTGGGCACTTACATTAAACGTATTTGTGTAAAGTTAAAATGAGTGTCTGAGTTATGTCTGACATTGGTCCAACCAATAGTTTATAATAGCACCTTTGACAAGTCTATTTTTCTACTTACACCACATTTGTAAAGACTCCTGGGATATAGTAAACAACAAAGAATTCGTTCAAAGCGGAAACATAGAGAACATTCGATAAAATTTTACCTTGAAATTGTAGAGCAGCCAAATTTCCAACAGGAACAACTATGGTCCATTCACAGACAGATGCATTTCTATAATTTGAAGGGTATAGAGGACTAGTGAAAATTCCTCCATAATTGAAAATAGTGCCTCCACATCCCCGTCCTGGATGGAAGAAAATAAAATGTATTAGACCATACTCTCATTCAACATCAACTATTTATTCCACCATTACCACCATTATGTTACAATGACATTACAATTAGCTTAAGAAAAAGGGGCAAAAGAAATTTGAAAATCAATAAACATTTTATGATGTAAGCAAATTATACATAGATGTGACATTATACGTTAAATTAAAATATAGATTTAACATCCGTTGGAATCCATGTAATCATAAAGTCAACTACCTCCAAATATGTAATTCAGAAATTCAAAAGTTGTTTGATAATCGTCTAAGGTAAAGCCGATATTGCATATATCGACTTGTTCAAAGCTTATATAAGACATTTGCCTAAAAGCTTTATATAAGACATTTGAAGAACATGTTCTCATAAATGCAATAATGATTACAAAACGCCAATAATGTAAATATTAACGATGTGAGAGAAATTGAAAAAAATCAATTGCAAAGTTATTTACAAGAGCAAATGGAGTTTCAGTACGTTTAGCATTTCATAAATCGAAAGTTAAAAGAAAAAATGATAGAGTCGTTTTCGAGAAATTCTTGTTTTTGTGATATTTTAATATTGCACATTTTTCACTCAGTACTGCGCGAAAACTATAATTTTCAAGAAAACGGACCTGGCTTTAATGAACTAATTACTAAGAACAATTTTCAATTGAAGAAAAAATCTCTATCTTCAATTTTGTAGTTGAAGGAAGTCGCTAAAAAATTTGAAACTTTTGAAATTTTTGAAAATTTAGAGATAATAACGAAAATAGAATATATGCCATCTTTATACGTGTATTTCACTCTATTAGTACAAGAAATGTAGCTTGCGCTAGCGCTTAAATTGTTCAGCCGATTTTCTCCAAAATTTATATTCTCCGATGGATCTGACCCAAACCAAGGCTCCGGGAGTTTCCAACGGATATTTTGATTTTTGAGGGTACTTTACATTAAATTTGAAACATTTTCAATTTTTAAAAAAATGGCACAATGTTTGATTAAACTTCATCCTCGGATAGCATAAAGGGTGCTTAATGAAATGGGGGAGGTGTCATTTTCGTTGAAATCCCACATTTTTCGAAAATTTCAAATGTGCAATTGTGTGTGCAAATGTGCAATGCCTTTCTACAACTACAATATTAAAGATAGATATTTTCTAGAACTAAATCTATTCCTTAAAGACATCTCCAAACAAGTTAATGTTCAGTTTTTCAAAAATATAAGTACTTTATCAAAAACCTCTCCAATTTTTGTCTTTGAAGTTTCTCCTCAGATGCATCAAAGTCCCATATTAGTCCCATTTTCGACGAACTCTCCGTATGTCCTAAATATTGGGTTTGGACAATTTTTAGGAGGCGGCCCGAGTTCGCGCCACAAGGCGCTTCTGAAGAGTAGTGGTATGGCTGCCAGCGAGTCAACTCCGAGAACCTGAGCTGTAGCCTCCGTGCGGAAAATAATTTTTGCTGGTTGAAACACTTTTGCTTGTTTATGTAATAGCATACAGTGAAGTACTTAGAAATTATGTGCTTCTGTACCACCTCTAGTTTTAGTTCTCAATATGTATACAGGTTGTATTCTCTCTCATATCTGTCTTTAGTTTTCGTGGCTTTGTCACCGTCTTATAATATTTTATCCGAAATATGTTCAATATCTGCCATTTGCAAACATTTCTTTATCCTTTATCAGCATGGTGATTATAAGTACACAATGCAAGGCCCAAAAAGTAGGTCTTTTCAGAAACAATGCAACGCCATCAAATGGTAAAGATGTGCATCCATTTCTCAAAATTTGAGTTATTCTTCAATGGAGCGAAAACAAATAAACGTAATATGTGGATAAAGGGGTATAATATGCATTCGTGGTAATGACAAAATTGCTCGCTCCTATCGTCGCTAATTTTCTTGACCATACCACTCAGACAGTTATACCCTATATCGTTAATTACTATAATTCACTGTCTTTTTTGCAACAAATACATTAAAATATGTTGGAATATCTGTTAATTTTGATTTTTACGAGTATTGTGGTATTTCATGTATTACCTTGAGTTGTTGTGGTGTATGTAGCATCTATATGAAAATGATTGCTTGATGTTTCTAATCTTAAGATGTTGCCAGTCGAAAACACTGGATTGGGAACTGTGGTGGAACAAACTCTTGCAAGTCTGGGAGAATCAGCAGATCCTCCATCTCGAACCTGCATATAATTTAAATTAAATTATAAACAAATGATACAGTATATATGCAGTACATAAAATATATCTTGGAGAAGGGCAGAAAAGAAAGTCCTTTGAACAAAATTAAGCTTTTTACCTCCAGTCCACCAGTTTCACAGTTATCGGTTATAGATTCTTTGAAGTATAATGAAATTGTGGCATTTTGATCTGCTTCAATTAACATTACACATCTATTGGTAACTGGTCCAGTAATGAGAACACGTCCTTGAGGAGAAGTATAGTTCCTATTGCAACCTTGATAAGAAAGAAAGCAATAACTTAAAGATTATGAATGTTACACTGTGAAATGTTCAATTCATTTATAAAATGCAAATGTCTTTGATAATTGAATTTTTCCACAAAGGAAAATTTTACATTCTAACAATAGTTTATAACACGCAAATTTATTTTAATATTACCTGCCAAAGAATATGATAAATTAAAACCTCTCGACGCTATTTCATTAGATACAAATGTTACAGATACCATTCCAGTTAATGAATAAAAATTGAAATTTCTGACATCTCCACAAAGTGAATAAGAAGAAACTGGTATCATTGAGGCCTGAAAAATAAATTTATTATTGGCAATAAGAATTTAAGACACCATTCCCAAATATAAGTAGATAAATGTTTGAAG
This sequence comes from Gryllus bimaculatus, assembly GCA_017312745.1. Taxonomy (NCBI): domain Eukaryota; kingdom Metazoa; phylum Arthropoda; class Insecta; order Orthoptera; family Gryllidae; genus Gryllus; species Gryllus bimaculatus. The sequence continues at coordinate 10,748,172 of BOPP01000023.1, read as the reverse complement.
CATATTATATTTAATATTATTTGATTATCTTTGGAGCAATGAGTAACAAAAATAATTTCATTAGAGAGAAAATGTGTACTTCAACTTTATAGAGCAAAATCTTGAACCCAGCGTTATTATTTACGAAATCAATTTTGATATTTATATGTTATATTTATGTAGTTGACACTAGAATAATTTTCTAGACTGACGATTGAATTAAAACTTTAGCATTAATTAAGTAATATACTTACGTATCCAAAATGCGATGGTCTCCTACTTTGTGACTGTCCATACACTACAACTGTATCTCCTTGTTCAGTTGTTACAACATCATTGGCCTAAAAACAAAATTGTATGTTAAAAATACTCCATATAAATAATAATAACGATAATAATAATAATAATAATAGTAATAATAATAATAACGATAATAATAATAATAATAATAATAGTAATAATAATAATAATAATAATAATAATAATAATAGAAATCTGTATGGTTCATTACAGTTTCGTCCGTAATTTGTAATCTTGAATTAGTACAATCTGCATCCCCAGTTATATTTAAATCTTCAATGTGGATTGCTATTCGGTAATATTTTCTAGGAGCATTTAATATCCATCGACAGCGGGTACTTGGTGAATAGTTGTTTGGATAATTTTGAGATGTAAGAAATTTCACTGTTGATGATACATTGAGAAGAGGTTCTGAACACACACCTGCAGAGAGAAATAGTTATTGTTAATATAAATGCAAGAGAAATAGTTAATATACAGGATGAGTCGTGTAACTTTCACACCTCCCGCCATTTTTGAACGGCTGAAATTATTGCAAATGCTGTTTTACAGACGTGCATGAGGAAATGTGACTAGTTTATACACGTATTCATTTTCATTTTCATTTTATTACTTATATTTTAAGAGATATTGAGGTAACTTTATTTTTCAAATGGAATTATACGTATTTTTAGTCAGTCATGACGAGCGTAAAAAAGACGAATTCAATGATATTCATATTATCATATGTTAAATACGCATTTTTGAGTAATTTTGGTTGTTTGCGATTCGTGTTGAATGGATATTGTAATGGATCCGAGCGTGCGTTAGCAGGGAGAGCGCTGCGTGCGTGTGGTGGACTGTTACATTCAAAATATCCGTTTAATAGAGACGAAAAAAATCAATATTTCTCAAAAAAATACTTAACATATTTCCAATATGTACACCATCATGATAGGCTGTGTTTTACTCGCATCATGATAGACTAAAATAATCCCATTAAAAAAACAAAGTTACCTCAACATTTCATAAAATATAAGTGAATAAATGAAAAACAAATACATCAATTAGCCCCATTCCCTCATGCACTTCCGTGAAAATTGCATTGCAATATCTTCAACCATTCAAAAATTACAAGGAATGCTAAAGTTATGTGACTCACCTGTATAATACACACATGCGTATACACCCACATATACACTTACATACAGTTTATCAATTGTTTACAGACCAAGAATATCAAAAACATTGCTGTTCAAAATGCAAAAAATGGGTTTATTCGAAATGAATAGCCAATATTTAAAGGCGATCGGCCTCTTCCTTGGAGCCTTCATGTTGCATGACACCAGCTGTGTCTTAATCAGCGACACACTGAGAAGATACGAGCATGGGTGGAATAACAATCAAACATTTGCATTTTCAGTCACAATGGATTTTGATGAATTGTTTTTGGATTTTTTCTCTCTCAATTTTCTGCGTATCTAAGGACTCCTCTCGCATGGCTAGACTGCATAGTTTCCTTTCAATTTCTGTGCGCATTGGAAAGGAGTAAAGGATTATGGCGGCGATGGTGTAACGGTTGGCGTACTGGACTGTTGTACCCAAGTTGGCGGGTTCAAACCCGATCGAAGCCGTGGATTTTTAAGGGCGAAAAAATCCTTCGTACGCCTTCCTTCGGAGAGGAAGTGAAGCCGGTTGTCCCATGTTCGTAGATTTACTTGCATGTAAAAAAATCCTCAAGCCTAAATGACGCCTCTGAGCTAAATTCAAATCGCCTGTTTCTCGCCCAAGAAATACCTCCTTTCTCTCCTAGTTGGTGAAAGGAGCGTAACGAAATTGCGTGGTCAGACGGAAGAGCGGGCCTAATGGCCTGAGTCTCCCCACGTAAAATAAGGCAAATTCAATTCAATTATTTCCCCGATGTCTGCGTGGCAGGTCGTCGCCAGGCAGTGGGGCTGCGCGTGTGCCGAAGATGAAGCGCAGCGAGGATTGAGTGGGGGCTCTGCCCGTCATTGAATTGAATTAAATTAATGCCTTATTTTACGTGGCGAGACTCGGGCCATCAGGCCCGCTCTTCCGTCTGACCACGCAAATTTCGCTACGCTCCTTTCATCCACTAGCAGAGAAAAGAGGTATTTCTTGGGGCGAGAAAGAGGCGATTTGTATTTAGCTCAGAGGCGTCATTTAGGCTTGAGGATAGTTTACTTGCAAGTAAATCTACTAACATGGGACAGCCGGCTTTATTTCTCCGAAGGAAAGCGTACGAAGGATTTTTTGGCCCTTAAAAATCCACGGCTTCGGTTTGAACCCGCGAACTTGGGTACAACAGTCAGGTACGCTAACCGTTACACCGCCATGATGACGCAGGTTATGTTCCGCAAGAGTGGCGGCCACGAAATAAAAGGAAAATATATTCCCAATGGAAATATTCCATGGAATGTGATGCGAACAATATATTGCAACTGATTCCAATAAAATGAGTTTATTCGAACTACAAAACAACGTGAATATTCAAGTTATCCGCACCAATCTAAAAGTTGCATAACAGCATAGCACATAATTTCCTTTTACATATTTGAGCTGTTTATTTAAGAAGTAGCATACGTTTCCCAACTAGCCACCAAAATACTAAATTTAAGTATCTATCCCAGCAAAACATTTAAAGAACAAAAATGAAGCCTATCTAGAGCGATCGGGGTCAGTCCCATGGCCTCTTGAGACGTAATAGCCAGGAGGCATGCAAAAGTGCAATTTCTGCGAGAAGCAAGAACTGCCAGTCGTCGACAGACAGACAAGCCCGACATAAAGTAAAGTTCCATATGCAATTCTTCGGCTCATCCGAAATATTTCACACCGCATTCTACACGACATGCGAACAATGTACACAGCTCCCAGCGCTCTACGGAAATTTGCCAACAAACCCCCACGCCGAGTGCGAGGCCCCTCAGTAGCAATGGCCCCCGCCCCCCCGTACGGGCTTCCACTGCGGAGCGAAGCGGCGAGAGCTCGCACTTTCTGAAGGTATGGCATGGCGTGGCGTGGCGTGGCGTGGCGTTGCGTTGCGTTGCGTGGCGTGGCGTGGCGTGGCGTGGCGCGGCGTGGCGGGGCGTGGCGTGGCGGGGCGTGGCGGGGCGTGGCGGGGCGTAGCGGGGCGGGGCGTGGCGAGCATGTACTAAGCATATGCATAGACAGTAGAAGTTGTCGAAATGGATGGAGAATTAATATAATTCCTTTTACTGCCTAATAGATGATTGTGAATGAATGAATACCAACAGTTCAGTTTGATGTTAACAGATTAAAATATTCCTTCAATGAAAATTGAATATTTTATTTCACTTCCTTTTTGCACTAACCATGTAAAGAAAGTGCAGTTATTGGTGTTAGTTTTAAACACCTTCATGCAAATCCTTGTGTAAGCCATGCGCGACAATTATCCAACAGATTATTATAAATGATTGAATAATGTCGGATTTATTAAACCCAAATCATAATATAAAATCGTCGGAAATTATCTAAGAAAGAGTGTGCTATTGTAGAAAAAGTAGTTTCCATTTTAGTAATTTCCATTTAGCACCACAGAATGGTGCATTCATCGATAATTTTTTTCATAAAATAAAACTTTGAAGGAACCACCAAACAAGAAAATAAAATAAAGATTGTTTCTTACGAGGTTGAGCCATTGCATCAATGTAGAACCCTGTATCTTCTTGGTATGAGTCTGTTACAAATCGAACCCAAAGTTGAGAAGAAGTAGACATGATAGGTCTGTACAGTCGATCTCCACAGTATACTCCTATTAATTCATCATATTGAGTTCCACCATCACGAATCTGTGGGAATTAAGAGCAGAATGAATATTCCAGGCGCAGAAATATTTACTAGTACACAATAGATATATGTTAAGTCCGCGCACGTTTTCTTAAGTTAATATTTTGCCAGATGCGCGAGGAGTGCTGATTTTTGTTATTACATTCGGAGTATTATGAAATAAATATGTCATTCATGTGCCAATACATATAGTTTTGGTTCATGGCAGCCAAAGTTTATTATTATCAAATATTACCAACAACGCTCGTAACTTCTTTACATAATTAGAATGGCAAAGAAAAGATATAGAGATTTCAGATCTCAAGAAAACGTGCGCCGATAGTCAAATTATGTCTAATTACTATGCTCTAGAAAACAAATAAAAATAAATAGAAACTGAATACATCATCTCTCATTTCGTCACTCAATATTTCACTCATGTCAGTTGTGAATGTTCTGTATGTAAGGGCAGATAAAACAGAAAATACCATTAAGTTATCGTTAATTGTTTACATTTACAAAAGAATATCTGAAAAAAAATACAGATCATATACTGCCATTGAAAATATTTAACTTTATCTAATCCCCTCTATATAACCTAGTTTTCATGGTTATGCTAACAAAAGGTAACAGTTTTGTAGAAGTTATAAGAAACCGTCGCACAATGGTCCTGCTGCTGATGACCCCTCCCCAGTCCTTATTAAAGAGATTTAAGAGAAAAAGAAAAGTTTGTAGGTTGTGACTTCGATGGTAAACCAGGCGCACATATAACCCGCCACACACACTCCGCTACAATATGCTTTGCCAAACGACCAAACCAAAACGAAACGGAAACAGTTTTTACTGTTTTGTGACTATATAAATATAATCTAATCTAAACACAAACAGCTTCTGCAATTGTGCCATAGGGATTTTGAGACTGTAGAGTGAAATTTCCTTCCTCTAGAACCGAAAATAAGTATGCTTTAAATGCGAGAAAACTGTACTCGATAGAGAAAAACTAAGAACAGTTGTGAAATCAGGATACGTAAATGATTCAAGAACACGTATTAAATTTCAGTCATTCGATATCATTACTATTATTAATAGGTTCCAGGGGCGGGTCCAGAGACAAATTTGGGAAAGGGAAATTAAAAATGTCTTGGTCGAATGTATCATTACAGATTTTGTAAAATATCGCAAGCTACATTCAACTCATGCTACTAAACTATTTCATTGGTTTTAATGATTATCCGAAAATATTTCTGCTTAAAAGTTTCGTGACAAATTAAAATTAATTGTTACGATGAAGTTATTAATAACTTAGAAAAACTTTAGGGGGGAGGGATTTCTCTAATTTCCCTCCCCGTGGATCCTGCCTGCCTTAACAAATAGTCAAGTGATACACTTCGTCAAGCACGGGTTTGAGTTAGGTGTGCCCATGAAAGAGGACACTGAGGCAGTAGGTTCGAAACCCGCCTAAGGTTATAATATTTTAAGTTTTCTTTCTGAAATGGACGTATTCTCAGTCCATCATGTATGAATTCAAACTTCTAATGTCTAATCCTTCCGTAAATTATTCCCAGTCCTTCGTGTATGACATCAAAAAATCTAAAATCTAATCATTCCGTAATTCTATTAATGGCTCGCCCTAATTGATAAAATGGTGTGTGAGATTTCTTGTCAATCTGCCTGAAATTTAATGTAATGTCAGGTCAGTTGTATTAAGCACTAGGGTGTCAATATATAGCAGCTAGGAAGATCGAAGAGAAAAAATAAAAAAGCTTGCCTCAAGAGAGTAGGAAACTAATTCAAGAAAGTATGTGCCATTCTGTAGCTCCACAAGTTGTGTTTCTTACTACACTCTGTTATAAAAGAAAGCAAGGAAGGAAAGGAGATAACGAACAAGTGACAGTTCTTGCGAGTGAAAGGATGGTTAGTGAGAGAATGAGTGAGAGAATGAGAGTGAGAGAGAATGAGAGTGAGAGAGAATGAGAGTGAGAGAGAATGAGAGTGAGAGAGATATGAGAGTGGGAGAGAATGAGAGTGGAGAGCAGAATGAGAGGGGAGAAGAGATGAGAGTGGGAGAGAATGAGAGTGGGAGAGAATAGGAGTGGGAGAGATGAGAGTGAAGAGAGAATGAGAGTGAGAGAGAGAATGAGAGTGAGAGAGAGAATGAGAGTGAGAGAGAATAAGAGTGAGAGAGAGATAAGAGTCGAGAGAGAATGAGGAGAGAGAGAATGAGAGTGAGAGAGATGAGAGGAGAATGAGTTAGAGAGAATGAGAGTGAGAGAGAATGAGAGTAGTAAAAGTGAGTGAGAGTGAAAGTGGAAAGAAACCCACGCACCAAAAGGGGAAGAATGACACGAGGAGAAAATGATGGATAAGGGGAAAAAGAAATAGGCCAACACTTGTTGAAATACAAATTCGGAGTATATTTAAAATGAAAATAGACACAATAAACCACTGAACCTTAAACACACCTCAAATGTAGTCACAACCACATCATTTGTTGGCTGCAGTAGTGGCATTAACACGATTTCAAATGCTAGGTGATTAATCATGAGACGAATTATTTGATTTTGGAGGAGCTTCAAGACCCAGGGCAGTCCAGATTGGTTCGTAGCGACCATCATATTAACATCTGGTGAAATGAAATAGATTGCTACTTGGCTTGGTAAATTTCTCCTTCTACCACATCCAGTCGCTCTCTCCTAAAACCAACAAAATTGTTTGTTAATATATTATGGTACAGAGATCGATAAAACAATCAATCATATTCCTCTTCTTTGCCTTCCATGTGCATTTCTGATGTCACCGCACTTTTCACGAAAAATCCGATTTTGGATGAAATGGTATACGTTGGCACATCTTAATAAAAAACAACTTGTCCCGTTTAGCACTCATACAGGGGAACTAGTATTTCCATTTCACTGAGTTTTGGTTTGAAAAAGTAATGTTTGCAGTGTGCGAGAGGCAAAAAGAATTTGGCGCATGCAGCACCGCAAGTAAATAAAACACTCATACAAGAGAATGTAAGCATAACATGGGCGGCGACATAATCAGCCCTGGCTGCGAGACGCATACTGCGACGATCCTAAAACCGTACTTGTGCCTAAAACCGTGTCCTAAACCGTGGTTCCTAAACACTACGACTGTCCTAAAACCGCTACGATATTTAGTGGATTCGTACGTGAATAAGTACACCACTTAAGGGAAAGTAGTTTTGGAAATACACATTTTAAATTCCGGAATACGTTTCGTCACACATTTCATTCCTACGTCAAGGCTCCATTTTCTGTACTACGATGCGAAAATACTTTTTCATCTCAAAACTCAACCAATACTACTTTTTCAATATGAAATTAAGTTTAATGCATCTTCACTGCATTTAGAACTTGCGAAAGAGCTTCTCGAGCTGATTGGAGAGAATGGGGCATGGTTCCGGTTGATGCTGGCAGGGTTCGTGTGAGTGCAGGTCAGAGAAAGGAGAAACCTGGGCAGGGGGTTGCGGCGGTCGCAAGTTGGCAAGCGGACTAAGCAGAGTGGAGAGAAGCAGGGGGTCGCGCGATAGACAGTAAATAAATGACTTCCATTTTAGACTACAATCCTTACAGTCACTAATCAATTCTCCTCTTAATAAGTGTCTATGATAAGACATTATGATTATGTGTGTGTGTGTTTTACCCCTACGCTTTGAACCACCATAGCGATAGCTTTCGCAATTGGTACGACGTTTCTCGGGAAGTGTGAAAGAGCAAAAAAAATCCGGTTTAAAGCGTAAAAATGCCGTTACTGAAACGATTGCAAACACGCAATGCGTCGAGGCGGCATTGGCGGGCCGAGCCAGAAAGAGCGACTTGGAGGCGGCTTGGGAGTGTGGGGGGGCAGGCCAGGGAAGGGAACTAGTAGGGATGAGGAGTGGATAGAGCAGAGGGGCGGGGCACGCTGGCGGGGCGTGGCGTGGTCGTAGCGTGGCGTGGCGTGGCGTGGCGTGGCGTGGCGTTTGGCGTGGCGTGGCGGGGCGGGGCTTGGCGGGCGGGCGGACCGTGGGCGCGTGGTTGTGGCGGGCGGGCGCTGGGTAGGGTAGGGTAGGGGTAGGGCGGGGTGTGGGTAGTGAAGGGGAGTGGCGGGATGGCGGCGAGCAGGAGATGGGGCGGGCGAGCAGATGGGGCGGGCGGGCAGGTGGCGAAGGCGGGGCGTGGGCGGGGAGGGGCGGGGCGGTGGCAAGGACGAGATAACGTGCAGATCAACTGGGCAGAACAGGGCAGGCGAATGGCGGGGACGCGGGGCTGAACGGGCGTTGGGGCTGTTTATTGAATGACTGTGATAAATAGGGTGCGGATTTTGATGACAAAACATTGTCAAAAACGATAAATAACATGCTCTTAAAATGCCCTAAAACAAACAAAAAATTGATCAAAACCACTTCAGATGAAAACGACAAGCTGCTGGATATGTTACTTATGTAATCGAGGTTTCTTCCTTTTGTTCAAGTAAACTCAGCTAGCAGTCTGTGACTTTATTTTTCGCGCGAAAACGGCCAAACTGACAATGGCACCGATAGGCGTCACAAGAACCCTAGATTACATAGTACTCGCATCGACTGGCATTACAATATATGAGGGAAGAAATCGAAAATGCTACTCAGGAATTCCTTGTCGAACATTTGCTGCACCTCGTAAATATTGTTCGAAGCAAGTAGCATTAAAATGATATAAAAATCGATGGAACCCGCGAAAAAATGCAGCAAAAGGTAAAAAAGGCTTATTAGTCGCGAGAAAAGCGACATAAAAGTAGAGAATTTTGTTTCATCACTACATAAATGAAATTCTATACTAATCGGCATTGTTCTAAAGTAAAAAAGACATTTAATTAAAATCCGCCCTTGTGATAAATGTCCGGACTACGCAGAGTGAATTTAATCAGTGAGATATGAATCACGAAATACGAGCAAAATTTCTTCAAATCGTACAACAAATCAAACTTGAACTTTGAATAATTTTATTTCTTAGTTAGAGACTCATCACTAAGTTCATTTAGGCCATTCAACTTTAAAATTTCAACGCTATTCAATAAATTCTTGCAAAAATAGTCAGTTCTTTGAAATTAGACGAATCACTAGAACATACATTATTCGATGAATTAAGAGTGAAACAATAAGATATTTTGATGATAGTTCATTGTTTTAAAACGGCCAACATACTATTTAAAATAATGCAAAAAGCAATAAATATTTAATATTCAGCTTTATTAAAATGGAGTGAATTTTTGAGTAATTATTACATTTTATTGACATTCATGTAAACTGTTTTGGTTTTTTGTAACATCTGATATAAAAAATGGAACTTACCGTAAGTAAATAAGACATCCGCGTTGAATGAATTCGATCTGGAACTAAAAGAATATGTAAGATATTCTAAAACCATTTTATTTCCCGTTGATTTAATAACCGGAGGAGATTTATCCAGATTTCCACAGTAGGTGGCCATACGATATCTTTGATTCACAAATGGTCCGTCGTATATGGTTAGCCTGGAATTAATATGAAAATAAAAATTAATAATAATATTAATAATTTACTAATTTGGCTTCTAGTAAATCACAGGTCATTAAATAATACATTTATTTTACGTATTTTTTAAACAAAAGCTAATGTTATGATTTTATGGTGATAAGAGTAAGTTCCTTTACGTTATTACGGAGAGTAGACTAACATACCTTCTTGGCTATCCAAGATGAGCAGCGTCTCGGTCAATTCTGCGGACGTTTCGGCCGTATAGCTGTGGCCTTCTTCAGAGCTGTACTCTTGCAAGATGGCCGAAGCGTCAGCACAATTGACCGAGACGCGGCTCATCCGGGATTGCCAAGAATGTATTGACTCCGGGCGCGGAAGCCTACGAACGCAGACTAACATACCACTGACTATAATGAGTGGTAAGATAATTTATGTTCAAAAATCTTCTCACATATGTGAAAATATCAAAATGCACCTACGGTTTTAATTAACTTTAAAGAACAAATTCGGCAGTACTGTTACAATAGTTTTGAGTAGTTCCCCTTCATTTTGAAGGGATGGCATCACATTACACTAGTTGGAAGCAAATTACTAATAGACTGAAACGATAGACTACTCGTGTTGATAAACTCGTAAAGATCAACTAATAGACTATTCGTATTGATAAACGCGTTTATAATCGCTTCTTTTACCTCTGGAAATGAAGTAAAAAATGAAGTACTAGCGATTCGTTTCACTCAAACTCTTGAACTTTTGAACGTTATGTAGATAAAAAACATTTTTTCAATACATATATAATATATATAATATTATATATAATATATTATATATATAATATTTTCTGTTCGAAAGTGTAATTAAAATGATATCTTCATAGTATCATAAGATGGCATGTTATTTTGAGACTATTTTCTATCGACAAAATTCGAAATTTCGCAATTTTCGTAAAGAAATATTTGAAGCATGTATCTACGCTGGGAGGAGATAATTTGAACTGAAGATTTTCTTGCAATAACTAGGACCAACAAATCATTGCGAAGGGCCGTTAGATGGATCTAATTCGGTATACTAACCCTGGCTCTACAACAAAACAGAGGCCACTAACCTGAAGGGACCAAGGAGAAGACAAGGTCAGTCAGTTAAGTTCAGTTCATTTCCTGCTAAGGAACATGGTGATCAACCCAAGCATTTAATTGTGTCCTGTCATTTAAGCGGGTCACCTCAGGTCACAAAATAAATGGTCATCATTGACACTTACCCGAACCCGTTCATTGAGGGATCGCAGAATGAAGGCAGCTGGAATGATGAGAACCTGAAACATTCATCAAAAATTCATATCAATTACTTTACATATGTTTAATTAAAATACTTAGAAATAAACAACGTATATATTTAATTTTAAGGCTGATTAAAAATTGACTTAAATCACACTTTTTAGTTGGGTTAAGTATCAATTTAGTCCCACTGGGAGGAAAGTTATAGAACGGAGTACTTAATAATGTATAAGCGCTGTAGCGTTCGAAAAACTACGAGCAAAACGAAAACTAAGGATTATTGAAACCATTGTCGGCGGCTCCTTGAGGGCAGCGCCCAAGTGTTTGTTGTTGAAGTCCTGTAGTCGAAATATCCAAATCCCCATTCCTCGCACATCTAGCAAAATGACAGCTCAAGAAACCATGCGCAGATTATAACCGTCTTTTACCAAGAATGGGTAAGGATAATCAACTAACGTAACTAGATGAAAGCTAGAGCCTTTTTTCCCACACAGTTCGAATTCAAGTTATAAGAATAAAAAATAAAGACCAAAAATCCCGCCGAAATTTTGAGTACATTGCAGTGCGTTGCAGGGAGCTGACGAAATATGCATCACGTGTTTTATCTGTCCTGCAGACAATTTTTTTAAGGGTTGAAAACAAACTTCCAAAGAGGGACCGTAATGTGGCGATATTACTGTTTAGCGTAGAAAAAATGCCAAGTTTGAGCAAACGTAGTTACAAAAAGTATGTGACCTAGGCTCATATAAACTCCACTGGGGATTTTGTATTCCTTATTACGAGAGGTGAACGACTCCCAAATATAAAATCAGATTTCAAAAAACGTAATCAAATACCACACAAGAAAAATATAATAATTAATGTTACAATTGTTTAAAACAAAAACGTCGTGATTCCTAATTTTTTGAAAATGTGCAAACTTACTCAGACAAATACTATACTTCCTTTATGGCCTAAAAATATTATTATTCGCCATAAGTCTCATCGACCCCCTTTTCCCGCCAATGAACCCCCCGGCGCATAGCGCACCACTCCGAGCGATTCGCCGCTGCGCAGGCGCCTCCTCCGAACATGCGTTTCGCGCACGAGTGCGCCTCTGCTGCTCGGCGCCGCCCCTCGCCAACCGCGTCTCCACAAAGCCTCCCACCACCCCGCCTCATCCCTTGCTTCGGGGAGCATTCAATTCACCACCGGGAACAGTCTTGTTAAGCCAATCGGTAGCGCTTTTGCCAGCTAATCCCTGTGAAACAATCCCTGTGACACACAATAAACAATCATGGAGGCAGCTGGCAGCAGGCCTGCATGGCAAGACGTATCAAAAATAGGACGCTAAGAGGAGGGATTGTCAGGATCCAATCGATGCGTTAGGCCAGTAGAAGGTTCCAGAAGCCTCAGTCAGAAGATAAGCACCACGCACGTAAAGACACTTTCCTAATGGGGTGGACATAAGAAAGCGAGGGTGCTACAGAGGAGCTAGCAAAACGACACTTGATACCAGAACTCGATCGAAAACACTTGATCTGTTTTTTACTGATCTGTTCATGCCTCAGGCATTACGCCCCGAGGAAGGTCGCAGAATGGCGACCGAAACGTCGGCACCTTCGCCATGGACGCGGCGTCACCCGGACAGCCTAGTAAATACTGACTCCGGCCGCGAAGGCCTACGCTCTCACTTGATCTGTTGACTCAGCGAGACACTTTATAAGATGAGCTAGTGAGAAACATACTTCATCAGACGAGACTTAGGCAATGAATGGCAGCGGTTAACAATTTACCGGAGTGCGACTGGCCAATTTCTCAGCAATCCGACCGTCTATCACTTACTATCATAATTCAAGTCATCATTCAAGTCGATCAGTCAAATCGACACCCGAAAGCTTAAAAGGGTGTGCAGTCCGTTCTACTGGTCGTGTGAACGCGGTCGAGGTGTGTGACGGCCTCCGCGTGCGCATCAACTTCGTGATACGTCACTTCGAGAATGGTTGCGGACGGCCGCTGACTTCCCTGCAACGTAGTACGTCTCCTTCGTGGAGACACGAAGCACGAGATACTTCGCGGCCTCTTCTTCCACGCTAAACAGTAATATCGCCACATTACGGTCCCTCTTTGGAAGTTTGCGTTCAACACTTAAAAACTTTGTCTGCAGAACAGATAAAAAAACGTGATGCATATTTCGTCAGCTCCATGTACTCAAAATTTCAGTCGGGCAAAATTTAGCCGGGATTTTTGGTCTTTATTTTTTATTCTTATAACTTGAATTCCAACTGTGTGGGAAAAAGTCTCTAGTTTTTATCTAGTTACGTTAGTTGATTGTCCTTACCTATTCTTGGTAAAAGACAGTTATAATCTGCGCATGGTGTCTCGAGCTATCGTTTTGCTAGATGTGAGAGGAATGGGGATTGCCGGGACTCCACAGTTGGAACTGTGTAATAACGGCCCGCGAACGTATAATCCCATCGAAGTGAGATAACGAAATCACCGTCATCAACTTTGTGAATTTGTCCATCTCCATTAATTTACATAATAAGCCTGGACTGGGGACGGTCAAATAGAAATCGTAATTCAAAATGTATCTATAGATTCTTCTATTTTTAATAAATGTTTCCCTGCCACTTTGACGCTCTGCGCTAATAATACAACAAATAATACCATTTTAAAAATATAATTAATTTTCATTCATTCTTTTAACACATTTGCAATCATTCATTCATCACTCATTATACCATGTATTGGCATATTTTTTAATCATTTCTTTTCTTTTCTTTCTATAACTTATGATCAATGCCAATTTTAATGTCAAAACGTTATTTTACTGCAGATTTAGAATAATGTATTTGCAATTTCCTGGTTGTTGCACTGGTCTGCCCTCTTGACCGACGAACAATGTGGTTATTCCATTACCAAAGTTCCATCCACAGTAAATTCAGCCCACACAAATTACTTTTCATAACTTAAAATAATCAATTAGCAAAGTCTCGCACCTACGCCCTAACATGTCCGTTCGTCATGTGCGCTCACACAAAGCTCTGCGTTCACCACTCACACGTTTGCCTTCAACTGTATACTTTTCTGCCTAAATGATTCATAAAAGTGTTTGTTGTCTTTCTTTCTGCGCAGCTACATTCGCTTGCCGCCACTTCTTAGCATTTCCGTCGAATGTTTATTTGGCGTCACTATTACGTTGTTTCTATTCAGTTACTAATTATATTTTACACTTTTACTTCTTCTTACACGGAAATAATTCACTATGTGTCCCAACTTTGATAAATTCTATTTCAATATTTTATTTCACCCATAGTTGAATCTACACGATTCTATTTCACTGACCACAACCATTTTCTCTGTACCATCTGTGATTGTTTTGTCTTTCTTTATTGTTATTTTCGTCGCAAAAACTAAATGTTTTAATGTTTTACAGATTCATTGAGATAGTCATAAATGACTCATATCATTACAAATAGCACACATTCTTTAGACGTACCGCCTTTGGTAATTGACTTACCTGACGACTACAACAGAATTTGCAGGTGCAGTAATTGTCCAGGTACAGTTTATCTGTACATGGTAGAATTCCACGTAAGTATCAGGTGAAGAAAGAGCCCCTGGTTCATTTATCGGTCCTCCACAGGAAGCTACAACAACAAATATTCACAATTCACATTAAAATTTCTTTAGAAACATTTGTGAGCAGTAAAATAAATATTTTTAGTGTGACTTACTTATTGATTTGAATCTTACGAGGAAGCCTGATCTTGAAACCGAAAAATCGGTTTTGAAGATCAGAGAAAAGTAATTCGATGAGACAAATGGAGGAGGTTTATTTGTGCCACAGTACGGTCCAAGTGTCATAATTGATGACCATCTTGGAGGTCCGACAATTGTAACATTATCGTACCGACATGTACCTAAACAATGAAATAAAAATAAAAAAAATCTGTAAAGAACCGTTTCATGAATAATGAAGGTAAATACAAGGCAGAAAATAATGTTAAAAATTAAAAAAATCTGTAAAGAACCGTTTCATGAACAATGAAGGTAAATACAAAGCAGAAATAATAACGTCTCCGCAACATTACATTAATTCTAAAACTATTGCTATCAAACCAATAATCAGCTCTGAATATTAGTCAAAGTAAAAACGTAGGCGTTTTAAGGAATGTTCTTCCTTCAAGAAACAAATTTTCATAAAATAAGATGTTTGGTTAATTAAACGCTATATGAATAATATTTCATTCAAAATTGTGATTATATTCTTATTTGATTGTTCTTCGAGTTGTTCAATAAAACAGTCACGTACCTCCTTGTCCTTCTAGTTCAAATGTATCAAATTCAGCTCGCATCCAATGTCCGGGCATTTTTACTGTATAATTGCAATCCAAATTCATACCATATTCTCTAGGGTAACTAGGTGATACTATATGCCCTTCCGTAACATTTTCAATCACCCCTCCACACTGAGGAGTCCACTGGATCTGAAATTATGAGGGTTGAAAATACTTTAACACTGGGAAACCGAAAAAAGAACTTCGTGTGAAACGTGTATGTGAACAGCATCATGTCGCGAGGCGTCGAAATGAACATGGCTCGGGTTGTAACAATTTAAAGGTTTCAACATCTTTTTATTTTTATAGGCATAATTATGTGTGTACGTTTGGGTGTGTGGGGTTCTCTTGACATCAGGTGCGGCCTAGCTATTACTCATTTAGAACGCGCAGAGTATTGAATAAAAATGAAAAAGAAAAGCATAAAAAATTAATGTATATACAAGAATAAGGAAACATCGAAACATACGATAATAATTAAAAAACGAGATCGTGCATCTCTATGACGTAAGTAAGTGAATAGTCTACTATCCCCAAAAATTAATGAAAGGTTCTTGTATCCGTAGTGATCCGAGTTTGAAACTATGGTACCACGTAGAAGTAAACGACAAATACAAATAATGCTGAAGCCTGCTCTTTCCACAGAAACAAATAAAGCAGCAGCAAAAAAGCAAAAGCAAAAAACATACAAAATGAACAAAAATATTAAGGTATGATCGCTACGCGATCGAAACGATCATAAGCCTAAAAAAATTATTGATACCAGACAACATGCTTTATTTATCATAATTATCATAAAAATATAAAATTAAATGCAACAAATATAAAATAATAATTATCGCAGTTCATACCTTAAATCCATCTCCTTGGATATTTTGGTTGCTCTTAAATCGTATTTTCATTCGTGTTCCTGTTGACGTCATCAC
This sequence comes from Gryllus bimaculatus, assembly GCA_017312745.1. Lineage (NCBI taxonomy): Eukaryota > Metazoa > Arthropoda > Insecta > Orthoptera > Gryllidae > Gryllus > Gryllus bimaculatus. The sequence goes on along the minus strand of BOPP01000023.1, from coordinate 10,732,088 downwards.
TCTGTGTACCTCTCTCCCACAAACTTTTTTAATAGACACATAACTGCTGTCAGAATAGTCATATATCTAGAATGATATCAATTTAATTTATTAAACGTTTTTCATTTTTTACACAAAAAAAACATTCGTTTCCGAATAACATAAGCATTAGATCAATGAAGGGGATTGAAAATTAATTTTTATTTTCGATGATACTGGATCCAATTTTGTATATTTAATGTGTTTTTAAATAAAAATTAAGCTTCTAAGCTTGATGATGAAATAAGAGGAAATGACAAATCTAAGAACAACATTGTACTTAAGTTCCACTTGTAAAAATCTTAATTCTTCAAATTATACTCACCTCAACGAAATCATTGTCGCAATTATCACTGTCTTCTAACTGAAACCGATCAACAAATCGTAACTGAATAAAATACCCTTCATCAGCACGTATTTCCCACTCACATTCCATATTAGGTGGGTATTGACTGGGATAGTTGGGGCTTAATATTGCTCTGTCTTTATTGTGAATCACTCCTCCACATCCTGAAATGAAAGAAAATAATATGTACCATAAAGTACCAGAAATTTTGTTGACAAAATAACTGTTCATTCAAATTTTCACACGCACTCTGCAAGCAGATGTGCTGGTATGCGCACACCCTCCTCTAAGGCCCCTCAAGTAACCTCTTTTATTTCCGTAGGTCAATACTACGACATATTTGCAACATTTCAGCTCATTTAGCAAACGAGAGTTACCGCCTGTGTCTCATTCACACCGGCCGAATGTACGGCAAGCGTCAAGTGCGAGAGTAAACATCTCGATATGCTCCCATCTCTGTAGGTCAACCCTCCGCAGTGTTCGTGAATAGCTACGTCCTTTCTTTTCATTGAATACGCATCCGGCACGCGTCCCGCAGTCAGTTCCTCTTTTGCCTCTTGCATTCTTTGAACGCTGATAAGCACTGTATTTCCCCAATAATGTAACACTAATACTAGACTATTTAACTTAGGTTATATTCTATTCGCGACTGAAAATCACCAAATTCTGATTTAATAATCTACTTAACCGTGTACTTGAGCTCTGAAAATTTTGTTCGAAATCATATAAAATCAAGTTGAATTATGAATACAGGTGTCAACGAACATTTTTTGCAAGAGTTGGTATGAACATCTGTGATTCAGAGTTATAAAAATTAATATCCGAATCGTCTACAGATTTTGGCCATTATCTCTAGAGCACTAGGTGAAGAAATTGACTTTTGCCACCAGAAAACTGTTATGTGAATATCTACGTTCCTCACTGGGCTCAAGATTACGTGTACTGATGGTGAAGCTTCATTTATGACCAGAAGCAAAGCAAGGGGCCATTACAGCATTTGCTCAAGGATCCGAGGAACTGTACAAAAAACGGATCCTGATGGGGGTTATTGATGCAGAAGCTGAGGTACACTATTTGCTACGGGATTTTTTACTCTTTTAGAATTAAACGGTCAAAATGATAATTGATACATTAATAACATTGTTAAAATCAATATTACTTTTCATTTTGATGCTCATTACAGACTCTAATTGTTTTGAAACAGTTATGAAGCAAAACAAACAAACGAGCACACAAACAAACAAACTAGGCACTAAAAATTGCTTATTGATTTTAATCCTTTAATGCCTTCTCACAAGTTGTGAAATAATGCACAGTACATGCAGTGTACGTGAATGTTTTGTAGTGTGCTGTTGATAGTGGCAGCTGATGAATACAACCAATGGTTGTCGAGCGTCGAGCGTTGTAGTTATGGACATTGAGTTCGTTGAGAATATATTGTCACCCTTGTGTAATGCACTGAGTGCCTAGAGATAATTATATGGTAGAATTTATAGCTTAATAAAGGAAAGCTTGCAAGAATCACGTGGGTGGGATTCCCTTACTATTTGTGCAATTTGTGCAATTTTTTTCTGTAATCTAAAAGTCGAGGATCTATGTGATGAGCTTCTCCAGAAGATTATGCCATCTCTCGGGTGGGAGTGAACATTAGCCAAATAGACACAATGAGCTATATGAAGGCTGACTGAACTTGAAAGAATTCTGCAAGTGTAGCATAATGAACTTAATTATGAGTTCAATCCATTTATACTGATATTTCATACCGTGATGATCTTCGCTAATCCTCCACTGCGAAGAAACTCGAGAAAAAATGTTTTCTGAATACCAGCATTATAAACAAACTGTTCTGTTGCAAGAAATAGTTCATAATCGGACATTTTACGGTACAAATTATTGCATCATAACATATTCAGCCAATCACAACGAGAGAATTGTGGGAAGCTAGCAGCAAACGACCATTGACAACCGACCATTGTTTTCTCGCAGTTATAGATGTACTTCTGGTAGGGGAGAAACGGGCAACTGAGTATTTACGATCTTTACGAAATTTTGATGAAATCATTAACTCTAACAAAAATAAGTACATTTGTCCAATTATTTACGCTGTAACAATGATTCAAAATTATATAACATCAAATAAGTTAAGTTGTCTATTCATGCAATATGATTAGTTGAAATAATCACAGGATGCAAAATACGCTGCTCTCTTGTAAAGATTAGTTTTCACATCAGCTTATTCACGGGATTCAAAACATTTGTGCTGTTATCTTGTGATATATTATTAACTCTACTTATCCCCAGTTGCAGAGATTATGTCTACGTTAAGTGAGTAAGAAGAATGTGTAGTAATAAGAACATACATTAAAAATTGAACACCATTACCTGACGATAGAGATGACAGGCTTAAACTGAAGCCCTTGAATTGTGAATCCCCATTACTGTGAAATTCAATCCACAAAGTATTACCCTGCGATATAATATCTTCACGAAGATGAGAACCACAAAAACGGTCAATCAGGGGGGACGTCGGTAATGGTCCATTGTATATTAGCAAGTAGTCATTTGAACATGTTTCTTCTAATTGCATTGCATTAAACTTGATCTGTAATCACAAATATATATTTTAATGACGTACACATTATCACATTGGTGTCATGTTTAAATTTAAATTGTAGAAAAGAAAAAAAAATATTTCGTTCATTAAATTGTGGAGATAAAAGTTCAACTTTTTTAACCAATTGTAAGTACTCAAATTAGGATATTGTTTTCCCAACTGATAATAAGTGACTCAAGGAAATTTGTTCCTCCAAACGTTTCATCTGCATTTGGAGGAACAGCTGTGCCTATCAGCCCGGAAAATCATGAACATAGAGTCGGCCTTATATATTCTCTGACATGATGGATAAAAACTATAAAGTTGAATTATATTTAAAAATGCCCAAAAGCAGTAGAAATGTTTGTTTACTGAGAGATACGTTTTACTTTCAATTTTTCATCCTAATTGGAGCTGGTGTAAGGTTAATCTCAAACACCTTTGTTATTTTTAAAACATGAAGGAGAACAATAGTATTTTCATTACAAAAGTACTCTTACAGTAATCCTCAGTTCTTCTGGAAATGTCACTGCCCATGCACAATGCACATTGGGTGGATAATTATTAGGATATCCTGGACTTGTCACATTCTCTTCTGGACCGGTCAAAACCCCTCCACACGGAGATATCGAGTACTGACCTTCGTAGGTCATTGCCACCCGAGACATCGCAATCTGAAGAAATAAAAAATATGCATTATTACACACTCATGTAAATATATATTGTGACGAACGCGAGTGCCTTCGATCGTCCCAGACACCCACGCAACTAAAGAACGTCTGTAGTAGATCGGGTGTGCGAACGCAATTTGAAAAGGGCGCACCTGTAACCTGCGAGACAGTTGCGCGCTATGTCCGCGGCGCCGTGCAGGTAAATGACGTGGAAGCAATCAGAGAGGGGAGGGGGAGATGACGCGCGCTACCCCTATACGGGCGCACGCATAAAAGGGCGAGCGGCCGATCATTCACGCTCTTCTGTTCCCGATCGCCGAACCAGCAGCACTCTCTTCGGTTCCCGACCACCGATCCAGCAACAACCACGCCGAGACTGGACTGTAGATAGGAGTTATTGGACGACAGGGGATGCCTAGATAGCCGTCCGCGTACTTTTATTGTAAGTTTCTGGTGGAAAGTTTTCTTCAAATAGGACGCGAGGAGTTAATTTTGAATCCATCATTTCATTGTAAATCTGAGGATAATAAAAGAGGGAAAACGTTCATGCCGTGCTGAAGTAAATTACAGTCACAGGCAAAATTTGGGAGAGTGAGAGCGAGTGCCACGCGTACGCCCGAAATATGCACGATTTCTTGATTGCGGTGCAAGGAACATTCGCACGCGGGGGTAAACGAAACATCGAGGAAGAAGAAGCAGACGAGGACGAAATGCGCCGGGAAAAGAAGAATGGAAAACGACCAGAAGGCGACGTAGAAGACGACGCAGGAGGGCAGCGAGAAGTCGCCGGCGACCAGGGGGCCCCGATCGGCATCGCGGAGGCAGGAGGTTTCGTCGACGCCGATGCGCGTAAACATCGAGCAGGCGCAGCTGCGCGATGTAACGGCGCCAAAGCGCTGAAAACTCAGCGTCCTGCGACTAGGGAGGACTTGTTAAACGGGTAAATTGCGAGGGAAATGAGTATTCAGGACGCATCTAATTATCATTCAGAGATTCTTGCTATTTTAAATCATTTTTGGCTACAGAATTGTAAATAGGTCAATATTAATTTACGTTGCTGGCGGCAACGAAGAAATTGTTATAGAGAGTGTTACGCATCTGGTCACATTTTTGTAATAAAGTCATTTGGATTGATTATTAAATTGGGAACTGCGTTATTGGTTAAGGTAAATAGTAATTGTTGTAAAGTGAATTCGTAAGCGAAACAAAGAGAATACCCTGGGATCATTTGCGCAAAGAGAATAATTTATGCTTCATTGAGAAAGGGTACACATTTTTTGCTCTATCGTGTTTCTTTTGATTTTGGTGTGCTATTTTTGTAAGCAACTAGAGGGTGTTAAGAATATTAAACCCAGTTTAATTGATTTGTGTGTTCTATTTTTGGATTTTCTCACAACACCCTGCGTATTACTGCGTATTACGTAAACACTGCCCTGAGGTATTGCAAAAGCCCGCAAAAGCATGCTTTCTGCGAGGTCGCCAAGAGACGTTTTTAGAAATTACTAGGTGGGGAGATTCGTGTATATATGTAATATATATATCCATGTATATTCTATCGCTAATCTTTGATTGCCGGCTCTAGAAAGAATATAGGTAGATGTGTACATCAGTTGTCGAATATTTGTTATAATTTCCGTGTTACTGCCGTGGTGGGACTTATGTGTTAAAACGAGAAATTGGGACTACATAATGTAAAATTTCATACACTAACTTGCTTTACTTAGCTTAAAGGAAAGTATAATGATATTGAATTTATATGTTGCCATACTTACTATTATTTTTGTTTTAGAAAATGGACTAACTATTGTTTGAGGTTTAGTATAGTTTCCACATGTCGAATAGAGTATTTGTTTTTCATCAGCTGAAACATGTAATACATATCAATATAAGTGAAGTGTATTTCAAAATTAATTTACTTTAGTTACTTTCAGTTTAATTTTTCTTTCTACTTACCCGAAGTAACTTTGATCTTTGATCCGCTGTATCGACAAGAGTAGAAGTTACTATTACGTCCTATTGTCACATTGCGAAATGTAAGTGCCAGCGTTCCATTTATAGATGATTCGGAGTTGTATTCCCACATACAAAAGAATGACGAACCAGAAATCACGGGATAAGGAAAGGAACCGTTTGACCCCTGCAGTACACCACCACATGCTGATGGACAATGAAAATAAAAACAATGCTAAGAAAGTAATATCTTGTACAAACACATTACTTTTGAATGAGTTAAAAAGTTTTTAATACAATTAAATACAGAATGACTTTCATGAATTGTGCAGAGCACTACTAGGCAAGGAGTACTAGTCAAGGAGAGAGTTTATTTTTCTCGGGACTCAAAATACCCTAGCTTCTGCACTAGTCTAAACTTGTTGATTGCAGATATCTTATTGAAGACCGAGGTACTTGTAAACATTCTCCGTCGCCGTACTGTTTTTTCCATCTTGTCTAGAAATTCAAAATTCAAGGTAATTCTACTCCCATTTGTCATTGCTAAACTTACCGAAGCCATGTTATGGGAGTTACGAAGAGCCGTTATATTCATTCTTTAGATAAAATAACTTTCATCTAAAAAAAAGAACTACATTATTCAACAGATTATAAATTAAGCTTTTTTTATGTCTTACCTGCTGGCTGATCTGAAGAATACCTCATCAGAAAACGTACAGGACGGTTGGTTCTAATATAAAAATATACTTTCATGATATTACTAGAAGATTCAACTCTTCGTAAAGTTCTGTTTCTCCACAGTGAATCAATGAAATATGAATATTGATAGTTAAAAAACTGAAAAAGAAAAAAATGATTTAATTATTTTGATATCATTAACATGAAGAAAAACTGACTGTGCGTATGTGTGTGTCTGTGGGGGGGAGGAGCTTAGTGTGCCCACGTTTCGTTAAACCCCAGAATTCCTCCCCTGTATCTTTTAGTATACTTACTGCTCTTGAATAGTTAATGAAGGTAAGGATCAATGTATTATGACATTTGATATGAAGAACTATTCGCTCTAATGTAATAAAAACTATGTATTTATGTGGGTAAATGATTATTTGATAGAACTGCTGACGAAGTAACCAAACTTCTCACTTCTCCTATCTCTGGCAAAACAGATCTCAAAAAACGTGTTTAGTTAGTGAAACTATATATTTTACAATTTTCATGGCGAGGAGCCATCTCAGAGTTTGCTCACTGGATCAAGGGAAACTGAACGACAAATTTCTCATACTACATGCGTCACTGCTTACACGGCTGACATCATGCGAGAGCAAGTCTCCAAAGAAGAGCCAGCCCACCATTAAATATTTGGTGTTTGATTTTTTGCGTTATGGATCATTAACCTTTTTGATATTCTTAATATAGAAAGATCTGTTGCTGTATGTACGAGTATTAGTATACGTTATTTCAGTATTGTTGCAATACGTTATTTCAGTATTGGTGAAGTTAATAGTTTTTGTGAAATTTTTAAAGTTATTTTAGTACTAGACGAGAGTATTTAATGTTTTTCGCGAGCAGTGTGAAGCTAGGTTTTGGAAAACCATTTTGTGTGGTTTTGTTCAGCAACATTTTTGCTATTGCAGGCTACTAGTCAATTTATTAATATCATTGATATAGTTTTCGTTATTAGTGATAAGTATAGTCTCTCATTGTATATAAAGTTATGCAGCATAATATTTTATTTGGCTTTTAAACTAGTGAATTAACTTCAATCGTTTAATGTCCCCCTACCTGTGTGTTGCAAAATAACATGTATTAACTGTAGATTTCTTGTAGAGAACTGCTTATAGCAGAAGATGAATATAATTTGTAGGTCTTGGGTTATAATATCTGTATTGGATGGAAGTTAATAACTCTGGATAAATGGGAAGTTAATTTTATCTGGATAAATTATTATTCTTTAAGTTAAAAGTTTTGTTCTCTTTCGTAAGAATATTTTTTCTGTTTTTCAGCCAACAAAAAATTAGTAAATAAGTTGGGCATTTTTATTTAATAAACCAAACTTTTGGGAATAGATAATTAAACATCATAAATATCTATACAAAAAGTATCTGGCATTGTCAAATACTTTTAGGAAGTTCTGGTAGTTTAAATTCTTATACCGATATATCAGAAGAATATCTCTCAGCGAGGTCCATATCTACTGTCACAAGATCAACAGTAACTCTTCTAGATTTTGGTACAATTATGGTCCAGGTACAACTTCTGTACCGAGTTCCACTGGGATAATCAGGATTTTTAATTTCTCCTGATGGTGCTGTCAACTCTCCTCCGCAATCTAAATAAAAATAACAAATAATCTAATCAGCTTTGCCAATAATATTAACATCAACAATTATAACAACTACTGACCATAACACTACTACCAATAATAGCAATAATAATAATAATAATAATAATAATAATAATAATAATAATAATAATAACCGTAGGGAGAGAGGAGGAGTCAAGAGGAAAGAGGAACGAGGTACGAAGGAGAAAGGAGAAAAGAGGAAGAAGGAGGAAGGAGAGGAATAATTTCACACATAATTTATAAAAGTTGCTTTGCAGTAATTTTAAAGTCGTACGACTAAATCGTAAGAAAGTATTGGTAGGTAAAATTACCATGGTGATCGATTTATGAAAAAAACAACTACAGGGAATCCATAGAAAATACAAGGATATCGAAATACGGGAATTATACCGAGAAAATATTGGACAGCGGCACGTCCCGTAAAAACGCGCAGTCGATTCAATACTGAAACCTAATCGAAGAAAAAAAAACTGTTGCGTTGCGGTGAATGGTAAAGTTATATAAATTGACGATCCTTTAAAATATCATGTTTACATTTTAGCAACATAACACAGTAGGCATACCACAATTTTTTTGTGGTTCGGTTCTCTTTATGTTTAGTTGGTCTATTGTGTTCTAAAATGAAAGAAAATGAACATTATGTCCCTCATTTCATTTTACGGTCAGAATTTTGATTTTATTCAATTTTAGTCATTTTATAGGTTTTTTGATTTAATTTTGTTCCAAATTCAATATATCAAAAACAATGTTTGATTGTTGGTTCGTACTTAATGCGCTGCCGTATCATTCATGCGATTGCGATAAAACTGAGTCAAATTGTTACTTGTACTTGTCGGAACAATATAAACATAGTATGCGTATGCCTGCGCACATAGACGTGCGTTGATGATGATTTTATGCTGACCCAAACGCCCCTAAACAGACGCTCTTCGTAACGGCGCTCTGTGCGACCCGCATCACCCTGAAGTAGATTATTGAGACGTCTTTACTGCGTATTATGCCCCTGCGATTGCGAAATTTCTCTCGGGAGAGAGACAGAGGGAGAGAGAGGGAGAGAGAGAGGGAGAGAGAGAGGATGAGAGGAGAAGAGGGCGGAGAGAGAGAGGAAGAGGAGAGCGAAAAGAGAAGGAGAGGAAAAGAGAAGCATGGAGAGAAGGAAAGGCACGAGGAGAAAAGAGAGGGAGGAAAAAGAGGGGAAAGAAAGGAAAAGAGAGAGGAGAAAAGAGAGAAGAAAAGAGAGAGGAGAAAGCAAGAGGAGAAAGAGAACGGAAGAACGAGAAAAGAAAGAGGAAAGAGAAAGACTGGAGAGAAAGAAGAGGAAAAAGGAATGAAGAAAGAAACAGAAAGAGAGAGGGAGAAAGAGAGAGGGAGAAAGAGAGAGGGAGAAAGAGAGAGGGAGAAAGCGAGAGGGAGAAAGCGAGAGGGAGAGGGACAGGGACGGGGAGAGAGACAGAGAGAAAAAGGGAGGGTGAAGAAGAGAGAGAAAGGGAGGGTGAAGAAGAAAGAGAGATGGAGGGCAGGACAACGTCTGTCGGGATCCGGTACGTTAGAGTTACGTTAAAGGATACGTTAGAGTTATCCTTTATACTAAAAGAAGTTCAGTAGAAATGTCACCCGCCTTTGTAACCCTATTTTTTGAAAAGAACAAACTTATTTGTCATATTTGAATTTTTTTGACAAAAAACTTAACATATTTTAGAGTGTTGAAATATGCATTTTAACTAGGAAAGAATGTTTTTCATTAGACATGACGTGTGTCAGTCTTATTTGCGGTCATAATCTTCATCGATTACGAATACGGGATAAAGCAGAAAGATCTGGAAACAGCATGGAAATTACAGGGAAAACGCAGGGAACGCAAATTCACAAAATCAGCGTGATTTTAAGGTGTGAAATCTTAGAATCCATAAAACACAGATGTTGACTATTTCTGATAGATAGTGGATGCAATTGACTTAATTGAAATTATACGTTTCTTTAATCTGAACCTTAGAGGAAGCAGTGGGAAGAATGAGGAGAAAAGGAGGGTTGAGGAGAGATGAAGAAGTACGAAGAGGAAAATGGTGGAGGGTGGACGAAGGTAAAGGACGGAGAAAAAAAAAGAACAACACGAAGGAGAAAAATAAAAAAGACCAATAAGAAAACGCCGATGCCGAAGAAGACGAAAAAGAGGAAAACGACGACAAAGAAAACGACAAAAATAAGACAAACAAGACGACGTCAAGGAAGAACTGAAAGACGTGGACGAGGACGTCGTCGCCGAGGAAGACGACGCCACCTTGAAGACGTGACGAAGAAGACATCACGGCGAAAAAACGACGGAGAAGAAAACAACGAAGAAGAAGGCAACGACGAAGAAAAAGGTGAGGACGAAGATGACAAACAGCGAAAAACAAATAACGACTATGAAGACGGTAACAACTAAAAGGGCGAGGAAAAAGACGACGTCAACGAAGATTCGAAGAAGACTGCAAAGAAGACTATGGTAAAGGACACTGCAAAGACCACTACGAAGAGGACGGCAATGAAGAATACGGCAACGACGGAAAAGAAAGCGATGACGAAGACGGAAATGACAACGACGTTGAAGAAGAAAGAGACTGACTAACGACGACGAAGAAAAAGACAAACAAGTGTATGAAAAAGACAAATGACTATGAAGATGAAAAACGACCACGAAGACAAACGACGAAAAAGACAAACTACGAGGAATACAAAAACGACGACGAAGATGATGAAAACGACAACTAATAAGAAAACGAAGAAGAACGTCCAAGAAGACGTATATGATGGCAAAGAAAACGAGAAACTAGGTGATAAAGAAATTAACGAAGGAGACAAAAACATTTAAAATATTTTGAAAGTTATCCGTCTCTTTATATTTACCATGCCATTAGTAGAAAACTAAGATTTTCAATATGCTTAAATTATTTGAAAATCAGTTTATGCTGTAGTATATTTAACATCTACAATGCACAAGTTGATCATTTAAAATGTTTGATTTTTTAAATATAGTAAAAATTTTACTAGTATCTGTAGGTGCAGTGTATTTATATCTGTAGTTACATCTGCAATGACATTTCCAAACACGGTGTTGCCTCATCTTCAGGTACATCTGCAATGATTTATTAATAATTATATAATAAATCATTGCAGATGTACCTGAAGATGAGGCAACACCGTGTTTGGAAATGTACCGTTTTAAATAAAAAATAATTTATGAACATGACTGACTTTAAATTCAATTAATAATGTATTAAAAAACTTGTCTGCTATAAAAAGAGATGTACTTAAAATTTCTGAAGACAAAAAAAGACGATGACAGTGAAGGCGTCAAAAACAACAAAGAATAAGAAGAAGAAAAACAAGGAGAGTAGAAGGCGAATATGAAGTAGACGAAGGAAACAGTAACATTTTGACATTCGTTTTAGAGCTAGGTAATATTCCGCCGTTGTTTGAGCGAGAATTCTTAATTAGCCGGCTAATTATTAGTAGTTTTCTGAGATTTATACGATCTGTACCAAGTCATAGACGAAAGAAGATACAATAAATCCTCTCTCTACGACCAAATGAATGGCAGAACAAGCGAGGCACTGGCTGCGCACGATCTATCCTTTCACTTCCTTGTCATATTCTTTCCTCTTTCACACACACACAAACTTACACTGAAAAAAAGGAACCCATAAATTTCAACAAGGTTTCAATAGTTACACAAAGCCTAGCTGCGTTAAACGGAAACATTGTTGCATTATTTATTTTCCTGGATGTGACAGCATCTAAGATAAAAGTCAACCTTACTGGACAAATCAGCCTGTGATTGCTGAAAAGGTGATGATACTTCATAAACGGACCTGGTCCCCTCCCCAAGGCTATACACGTTGCAGAGCAGTTACAGGTCACAGCAGCAAGGTACCTTGTCAGATGACCACGAGGAACTCTGGGCTGATGGCCGGGGGGGGGGGGCGCCCCGCCCGGCCCCCGGCCGCAGCCCGGGCAGTCGCTCATAATCCACATGCGAGTGTTTAAGAAATATCTCAACAATCAGGGATTCCTCGTATGAGTGTTTGGAGGATACTGAAGATACATAAATTTAATCCGTATCATGTATCCTTGCATCAGGAATTAACTGACAATGACGTTCGAAACCGACTACAGTTTTGTCAATGGTCAGTTCAGAGAATACAAACGAATCCGAACTTTTTTACTCAAGTATTATTCTCTGATAAATCGACATTTACAAACCACGTAAAGTTAACCGCCATAACATGCATTTTTGGAGTGTAGAAAGCCCACACAGAATTCGTCAAGTAAATCATCAGCGACCTTGGTCGGTTAACGTTTGGTGTGAAATAATTGGCGATAAACTTATCGGACCATTCTTTATTGACGGTAATATAAATGGTGACAAGTACCGAAACCTTCTTGATAAAGAACTACCAGAATGCTCGAAGACGTAAGTTTGGAAGTGCGACAAAACATGTGGTTTCAACATGATTGCCCAGCATATTACTCATTAGTAGCACGCGAGGTATTGGATCGGGAGTACAATAATCGTTGGATTTGTAGAGAAGGACCAGTGCACTAGCCAGCCAGATCGCCAGACCTTACCTCACCAGATATCTTTTTGTGGGGTTACCTAAAAGATGTCGTTTATAAAGAAACACCTACTACTCGTGAAAACATTGAGGTTCAGGGCCATCAGTTTGAGCACTTACTTAAAATAAATGCTGAGGTATTTGAAGAATCATCTAAAACCAGCACTCCGATAGTGAGAGGCAAGGGGACTAGCTGAAAACAAGCATTCCAATAGTGAGAGGCAAGGCGACTCACTGAAAACAAGCACCCCGAAGGGAACAGAAGACTACTACGTCCACGTCGTTGTTCCTGGGTTACGCAAAAAGTAGTTTGACTTCTGTAGATAATACTGATTTTTATTAACCACTCAGAAATAATCGATCACGCTCAAAAACACTCAAATTACTGACGGAAATCTTCGGAAATCAAATGTTTGTGATTACAGCTCCACCTATCACAAATCAGAAAAAACGTTTCAGACAAAACTTATGTATTTTTGTCTGTAGAATCCGAATCTGAAATAAAAAATGGGGGTTCCTATTTAAGATTTCAATGTTGCCCACAGCCCCACCCGCTGGGAGCAGGGGTGCTGATTTTAGCATAGAATGATTGCCCCTTCAAAACTGTTAAGATTTGGTCTCGGCTCAATTTTTCGTACATCGTGTATTGTTTGAGTTATTTCAAGTTGTCAAGTTAAATGGGACTATTGAACATTGAAGATAATGGAGAAGGAAGGACGTAGTGTTCACACTTTATGTGTGTACATATCTGATGAATAATATCGTATAAATGCATATCAAATATGTGTACTTACTTTCGTATGTTGAAGAAAAGTTTAGGGAAAATCCTTTATAACGATCAGGCTGTGCACCAAAAGACTTGAAGTCAATTAAAGCCGTCATAGAAGCGACTTGAATAGGTTCTGGCGGATTTTGACCACAAACTGTGTTGACAAGTCTAGCTGTAAAAACGTGAAAATTCAATATAATTCATAAAATTCACTGAAAAAATTATTTTGATATTATTTATTATTTGTTTGTTCGCTTAAATAGTGGCACTTCAAAATGTCTTTTTTCTTACTTGTTTGGAGAAAAGGATTGTATTCAGAAACAGAAACATAATCTGAGCTGTTGCATGGTGTAGAAATAGGCAGATCAACATCTTGAAATCCTATTGTGATTGAAGAGTAGTGAACAACTTCAATTCTCCATGTACATTGTGTATTACTGGGATATTGTCTTGGGTATCCTGGAGAACGAATATCTCCTCTCCAATTGCGAATAATTCCACCACATCTTGCTGCGAGACACAGTTAACAGAATTAAATGAATAATATTTTAAGAGAAACAATAATAAAGAACATAATACTACATCTTAAAAATAAATAAATTTATTTTCTTATTTTTTTTAATGAAATTATTAACTTTATTCACAGAGTCCACAAGTCGTGAAAAGATGATGAGGCAATTTCCTATTGTATATTGCTTTCAAAGCTGACAACAAACATTACTAAAATACTAGTAATGGAATGACATTAACCTTGGTGAAATAGTATTGATAAACTTTAAAATACATAAAATACTTAAAATATAGGTATTCATTAATTGAATCATTTGATTATGTGCTTCTTACCTATTGACACATTAGCCTTGAATCGAGAAGGATGATCATATGTGTTTGTAAAGAATTTTATCCATATCATATTTTGAGTAGATCTTTGGGTACTTGGCGGGCGAATACAGAAACGATTAATTAATCTGGAATTTTGTGTGCCTCCATCCCGAAGTTCAACATAGTCAGCTTCACAACTTTTAACAAAATTATTACCATTATAAAAATGTAGGAGCATAACATTTAATATATAATTTTCAATAAAACATTATTACAGTAGTTTATCAAATAACAGGGATATTAATTCATAATAAAATATTACAATTAATGACTATCAAGAAGAATATGAATAATCTCTGGTAATAACTGAAGTTATTACCTGAAATATCATTTTAACGCAGTTGACAAAATTGTCAAAAAATGTATGATTTTCGATTACAAGGAGTACGTTTATGAGAGTGCCACATACTGAAGGCAAAACTCTTTCAATTAATTACAATCCATTAGGTATTATCGAAAATATTACAAGTTTTAATTAATCTAGGGTACTTTGTGGGTATTAATTTGCTAGTGTATTTTGTGTAATATTACAATTTAAAAAATAATAAAATACTCCGTTTTGTGAATATGTGCGTAGTATAGAGAAAGTTCTGTAATGATACGCGAAAAAACGGCGGATTTTTGACAAGAAAAAAATTAATTACCGAAGCTTGATGAAACGAAAAAGTGGATAAATACAGTTCTTAAATTAAGAAAAAATCCTTTAACTCGTGATGTATCCAGAAGTGTATCCCCATTTTGTGGGTCCTTGATACCGAAAAATCGATTGACGGCAAAACGTTTGTCCGTCCGTCTGGCAGTGAACAACAGTAGCGGCTAAACTAGGCATACCAAATAGTGTAAACCCCAGTCCTTTTGGTCTGAGTCGAAGCTCTGCGATTTTGAAAAACATTAATTAATTTTGGGGGTACTTTACATAAAGCACCACGGACATATTCAAATTTGTCTCAAAAGTGACCTAATATTGTTTACCTACATCACACAGACATACAGACGGGTGGACGGATGTTTTGCCGTTAATCAATTTTTCGGTATCAGGGATCCACAAAAGAGGGATTCTGGATACAAAACGAGTTAGAGGATTTTTTCTTAATTTAGGAACTGGATTTACCCACTTTTTCTTTTCAACGGGCTTCGGTAATTAATTTTTCCTGCCAAAAATCCGCCGTTTTTTCGCGCAGCTTTACATAACGTTCTCTATACCACGTGCATATTCACAAAGCGGACATATTTTGTTATTTTTTAAATTGTACCATTTCAAAGTACAAATTGCTCCGTATATAAGTACTTAAGCAGGAAAGTAAAAATGAATGAGGGAGTGAGGACTGGGCCACTCTCCTGAAATACGTTCTGGATCCACCCCCGAAACCATCAACGAATTGAACTACTATTTTGCTTCACGTGTAAAATTGCATTATGTGAGATATGGGAGTTGATCGCACAAAATTTTAATATTAAATAATAAAAAAGTAAATGAGAAAAAGGTGTCAAATATTTACAAATGAAATTATTCAAATAGTATATACTCACTCTTTAGATGATTGGAAATCAAAAATTGGATCAAAATCCACCTGCAGCGCTTCTCCTCCTGGTGCCATGAACGTCCAAATACATTCTATATGTGGAAGGGGTGAATTTGGAAATCCAGGGGATGATATTTCCATGGAATTATCAAACCGTGAAAGAGTATAAGACCCACCACAGGACACAGATTCTTCAAAGAATCTAAGTTTAAAACCCTAAAAGGAGAAAGAAGCCCTTATTACTTTCGTTAATGTTCTATCGTAGTTATTTAATAAGTGAAAATTTGTACTATTTACAGTATACGTGATGTGTTTGATTTTTACCTGTCCTCCACGTATATTTTTGTATGTTATGGATATATGATTGCTGGTTGATTCAGGAATAACTGGAAGTTCAGTACCACAATATTTTGGTTGGCCCAATGAAGGTGAGTCTGCATAATGTCCATTTTGGATCTGGAAACATGTTTGCTACTAAGTCAAATATCTTCTGTAAGAGAAAATATGATTTTCTAAAATAATATTTATGTTGTTAATAATTAAATCGTTTAATCATAATTCATAATATTTTTTAGGTTCGAAAATGTTGCAATTTGCGGCAGAATGTGCTTCTTATACAGCAAATTTAATTATAATTAGTTTCTAAGCCAAGGCAAATGACAATCAATCTGCTGAAATTGATTAATTTGAAAGAAACAAAAGTAATTATCAGTGTGTTTTTGGCAATGAAATAAAACATTGCACAAAGGCAAATGCCGAAGAAAATTTTCTTGGTCCATTAAAACTGTGGTAGGTTACAATTATTTTCATATGTAAGGATGTATCGTCTGCTGTAATCTAACAGAATCATTTAATGACAGATATCCTGAACAATTTACTCAGGAGGAAGTTACTAGAATCACTTGAGAATAGGGCCATTTTAGAGCATTAAGATGGCAACAGCAAATGCTCACGATTAACATTTGTGGATGTAATATGAGATTATTTGGTCTTGGGTGTTATTTGACTGATTCCGTAGGCAGTATCAGTAGATGAATGATTTATGAAATAAATATTGTTTTTTTCAAGAATCGTCGTTTCCAGATACTTAATAAATTTTTTTTTGTTTTTTCCGCATGTTAACAAATACTATTCTACAATTACTCAATTAAATAAAGAGAGAGAATGAAATAATTGAATATTTGAATATTGTTAAATAACATCATCTTGGTAGCCTATATACCTAGAAACATAGATAATAGCAAGAAATGACAATTCACTAAAGCAAAATAAATAATGAATAAATACTTCCACACCTTACCTTGAGATACAAATCACCACACTGAGCTATATCACTTCTATCATTTCTTATGTAAAACCTATCAAAAGCGACCTTTATTGTGCGTCCAGACCTAACTGTAATATTCCATTGGCACTCCATGTAATAATTTTGAGAACTCCCAGACGTTGTATTGTCCACTTCTATTACTCCATTTGGCATTTTGACACTGCCACCACAGGCTGTAAGACATAAAGATCAACTAATATGGAACAATAATTTTAAATAAATTCCAAAGAGAGAAATGTGAGGTTACTAAACGCCATAGGCATGCGCGCAGGATATTCCAGGGGAGCCGTGGCGCCCATGAAAATTTTGAAAGAGGGCCCGTAACCCCATGTAATAAAGCATTTTCTTTACGTAAATATAGTCGTTTTCTTATTTACCGTTTTTAACCCGACTCTTTGAGGAAAAAGTTCATGAAATTTGGTAAAGAAAAATTGATCCGAAACATCAGTAAATGGTTCAATATAAAATAAGTTATGTTTATTAATTGTATCATTATAGAAACAACTTAATTATCGTAGTACGTTTTGTTTATCAACACAGATAAATAAATCGGAAGCAACTGTCTGTAAATTTTGAATTTTCTACATTTAAATACTATTTGAACTTGCTCATTCTTAGTCTGTTTCAAACGCGTTCAGAGAGACAACGCGGACCTTATATTGCAACTTGTAGAGGAACACGATTTTATGAGTTGCGATGTATTTTTAATTACAATTATTAACACGTCTATTAAACTTTCATACATAAACTTTTTATGTGTAAAAATATTTGCAACTAGCTGCTTACCCAGCGCTGCCCAGATATTTATTTCTGCCAATCGTCTAATAAGTAACCACGACTAACTCCCGCCCTATCCATGGCCGTTCAAATTGCAACTTCCGCAAAGCCCATCTCTTCGCCTTCGCCCCTTCCCTTCCGCTCTATCTGTTGTTTCTCATCACGCTTCGTCCGCACGCCCTCTTCGGTCTGCCATGGCTCACTACTCTCGCCCCTCCCATCCAGCGTATTCCGCTCATTCTGTTACTCTCGTCCGTTCCCTTGCCGCCCTACCGAGCCACGATGACCATGGCTGCCCTGCCCACACCTCCTGCCCCGCTCTTTTAACCTCTCACTGCGCCTCCAGACCCGAACCGGAGGGACACGCCACCAACGCTGAAGCGAGGTTGCCCACCGAAGATCTGCAGCCTTCCTACGCGACACCAGGCCAGTCTGTAATGGCGTTGCTGAGGGGTGTGTGTGTGTGGTAGGCGTAGAAACTTTCGGGTACGGCGAACCCCGCACCGTGCAACCGCCTGCCAGTGGGGGCCCTTTCCGGTTATGGCAGTGCAGGCAGCACAGTCTGCCGATCGCTGTGAGTATGAATTGTTACGGCTGATGAATTACATGGGATGTCTAGTTTTTTCTTCGACGCTCTTGCAAGAGGAACATAGCTCTTATTTTTTGTTTTTTGTTAATATGTTTTGAAAGAATGGAGATATCAGTTCGATTTCTTCACTAATCGTTTATAAATAAAAAAAAACAGCAAATTTGGAGTACAGTTTTGTGTATATACGTGCAAATATTAGAGGATTTAGAGCTGTGGTCCTGCTAACTTCTATTGAAAGTTAGCATGAACACCGATTTTTCTGAGAAAATGACCCGCGGCATTTTTTTTCCACAACTTAAAAACAACAAAAAAACGGCAAATTATGGACTACGCAGTTTTGTGATTGAATGAAATGGTCCTGCTAACTTCCAGGACCAAAAGTGGTCTAATTACATTTCTGTGCATCTTCTTCATTAATTTTTTTACTCGTGTAAGACATATTTAGTAATAAGTAAATAAAACATCTCACAAGAGAATGACTGTAACTGTGACTGTAATCACACAATTACTAAAAACCACTTATTGTCTGTCGTATGCGGTGTTGCTTGATGGCTTTGGAGCCTCTTCCCCCATTCCCCTAATAATCAGGTTAAAAAGGGGAAAATCAGAGATTAAACATTTTTTATTTATTTAGGTCTTGTAATTATTTTTGAACTATATATTATCTTCGGACAATATCTAAAGACAATTAGATTTTTTTGTCTCCTTTCTTATAAAAAAATTATTACAAAACGTTTTTTAATGATGACTTATAGGTGAGCTTGTGAAGTTTATAATGTGTACGAGTTTATATGTGATCTAGAACGTAAAAGTTGGAAATCATATGAAGTAGATGGAAATTGGTTTATTTTTTTACAATACATAACATGATGGAATGGAAAAAGTTATCGTTAAACACTTTTTGTAATAAACATATTATAACAAAGAAGAAAATAAAAATGCAATCGTTTTTAGATATTGGCCAAAGATAATATATGGAATAAACATATTCACAGAAATACAATGTTTTATCAACCAAATACACAGCCCCCCCTTTCCAAATTTTCATGGGGACCAAGTCACCCATGTGCGCATGTCTATGCTTTTGACGGATTAGAATAAGACTGTGACCGTGCTAAGGCCCTCCGGTCGTCAAGCCAAGTTAAGGCTTCCACAGACCGGCGCGGGAGATCCGCAGCCTACGCGGAATGGCCGCAGTGGAAATTTCGCGGCACGTGTTGCCTTATGAGCACGTTCAGACCCGCGCGGCAGCGGATTGGCAGCGTTTTATTACCTGCGGATTTTGGATCGCAACTCGACACGTTTCAACTGCTGGCGTTATAGTTTCGTGGAAGTCCGCCCGTCTTCGGGAGTCTGCGCTGTCGGAGCCTTTAAGGCTCCCATAGACCGGTGCGGCAAGTCCGCAGCGGGTGCAGCGCGGAAAGTTTCTTTCTAGACGCGCTGACGAAATCCGCTGGACCGTTCATACCCTTATTCGGCGGAGGCCGAGAAAAGGGAAATGGGAAAACCTATGCTCTAGCGCGCAACGAAAATGGCGATGAATAATTTTTAGACGAATATTACACAACAGCATCGTTGGTGGAAAATATTCCATTCCAAGTTACCACTTATGGATTTTGCAGAGAAGCGTAGCGTAAACAAACTCACAAGCAGTTCTGTGATTTTTTTATAAGGTCGCCGTTCATGTTTCTTCGTTAAACGTGTCCCTCAACAAGAGGATAACTCATGTTTGTAGTATTTATGCTGATTAGCATTTTCAACACTTGAAATAATCACATGAGAACGAAAGCAATATTGCAGCCAGTTTAACCTGAATGAAAATTCAGACCAGAAACGCAGAATGCATGCTCGAATGTTTTTCTAAACTATTAAGCATTTAGGGGGAAAATGTGAAAATTCTAATCTCTATTAATGTAATACTTACCAGGGTAAACTTTAGCAGCAAAGCCTGTTCTGTTAACTGAATAGTCTGTTCTGAAAACAACTTTCATCATGTTATATGCATCTATTGGAGGTGTTAAAGTTGCATTAGTCTGGCACAGTGTATTAAGAAGCTTCCATTCTCCAGACTGGTCTGTGGCTGAAAATATAATTAAAATTCATATTAAAGTGATAAACTTATAATTTCAGAACGCAGAGAAAATATATTATGATAATATTAATCAAAATTTTCAATAATTTTATATCCAGAATCTCAAACATGTCCTATATTGTCTTGCTATGAGAGCTACTTTATTATAAATAAACTGTTTTTGAAAGAAACTGTTGCTAAAAAGTATACGAACTGCTTCGCTTGGAAGTCTTCTTAATTGGAACTGCTTTGCTTGAAAGTCTTCTAATAACATAAAAGTATCTTTTAAGCATTTTTAAAAGTTAACCATTACACTTTAAAACTACCTTGGATAGATTGATGACAAAATACATTCTTGAACAGTTATATGAATAGAGATAAATATTATTATTGGTGTGTAGAAAACCAGGTAAATAATAACAATTTGACTGGTTTAAAGAACCTTATTTTAAAATAGTTACCTGAATAGACGCTAACATAATCCACTGTACATCTAGTATTTCTCTCTAGGTCCATTGCTGTAAACAGTATAACAGGATGATACAGCTGTGGGGTTTGTATAATCCATTCACATCTTAGACCATGTCTGTACCCATATGGGTAGCCAGGACTAGTTAATATGTATTCCGAGACAGAACTATTTGATGTGTGATTGCCTAGATATATCATTCCTCCACAAGTTAAATCTGTAAAAACAATAAATAAACCATTATGATTAATTATATAAACTGAAAATATTAATACAAACATTAGAGTAAATTGACAATTCCATGTTGTTAATCCAAGTAAAAAATGAAAAGATTATTATTTGTAACAAATTTGTAACATTAATTCTACCACTTATTTCATACTTCTATTTTATGATCATCATTATTATTATTATTATTATTATTATTATTATTATTATTATTATTATTATTATTATTATTAAGTACAGAAATTGATTTAAGTTATTACTTCTAAGTGGAGTTGGTCTTGGAACAGGTGTTCGTTCTACTTGTAACCATTCCAAAAAGAAGAGTGAACCGTGTCTTACACCCATTGAACTCATATAAATATACACCATATTTGAAGAAGACGTTATAGGATCTGGTACCATGGTGCCACATTTCTTCATTAATTCTGGAGCAGTGTCATCATAACCATCATATATCTACACAAAAAGTTGCTCAATCAGGTTCTACAATTTTACGATGAATTAAATTTGTTCACATAATGTAAGCCATCAACTTACAGCCAGGAACATGTCACATGAATCACTGAAACTTTCAATATAAAATTCCCTAAACGTAATGCGAATTGCACTACCAACAGCAACAGTGACCCTCCAAGAATATTCACTTTCTTGAAGGTAAGGTCTTGGATACAGAGGGGAGGCAATTTGGCCAGATTGTCCCTCCAGTTCATTTCCATGTACTAAAATAAAAATGTGTCTTTTAAAGCATTAATAGGATTTTTTTAAAAAATATCTATGTGGATGTATGAAAATGGCCAATTCCTGAACGACTCTCCAGAAACTCACTCAAACTGTAGTCCGCAAGGAACCCTCGCGCCGTTCCGTCACTGTCACTGTGGAATTTGATCCACAATGTTTGCGAAGCAGTAATATTTGACGGCAAGTCTTGACAGTACACGCCAATTAAATTTCCCTCAGCACTATTCGCACGAACTTCTAAGTAGTCTTTGTTGCAATTATCACTTTGTTCCAATTCGAACGCTCGAAAACCAACAGTTACACGGTTTCCTAGAAGAAGAAAAAAGACATTAAAATTTGGTAGCTTTTAAACGTGATAAATTTATTAGATACAAAATATATTAACATTAATAATTATTCAATAGACTTCACCTGGTGATGTCGATATAGTCCATACACATTCAGAATTAATAGAATATGTATTTGGGTATTCAGGAGATGAAAATGCCCCATGTTCTGACGTGAAGTTGCCTCCACATGCTGAAATAGAACTATTATATTGCAAAAGATATTTACAACAGTTCACTTTTAAAAGATGCATACAATTTTCCATTTGCACTTGGGAATAGTGTTTCAAAATGAATACGATAAGTACGAATAAAATGGTTAGTCGAGACAAAGGTGTTTCGTGATTTTCATACAAAGAAAATCAGTAGTATGGGGGGGGGGGGGGTTATAACTTCATTTCAGCAAATGTCATAACTTTGTTAAATGTTAAGTACGTAGTAGTTGAGTACATGCAATTGTGTAAAATATATAATGTTATTTTGCCTTCTTTTCTTCTACATAATGAACCTTGTGGTTACATTTATATACACTACTATCAGCACTGTTTCCCTACTGAATTAGTTTGAATGTAAGCTGTATCTGACGGTCTGCCATGAAAATTACGATGTTTGCTAAATGAGATTACGAGCACAACTATATGCATTCACTATTTCTCCTTCATAGTTATTTAATTTTATTGCTATTTCCTTTACTATTGAGTAAGGCTTACTGCAGTAACTTTATGAGCCCCTTAACTTAAAAGCCCCTTCAAAAATTAGAAAAGCTATGTGTAAACAACATCGTATTTAAATTAATTGTGAGAATAGAAAAGCTTAGGTATTAAATTACAACTGATTAATTAATGTAGGTGCATATCTTTATTATTAGAATATATCAATGATGTTCTCACTATTCTCCTTCAACACGTTTTATTTTGATTTGTGTCCAATTTTTCGCTCTACTAGCTTCTCAGATTTCCAAATCGATTGCAGAGAGGTCTTAATGCTGCTTCTAGCACTATGGTGTTGCATACATTGATATGAAGCATTGTTTCCCTTGTACTTTCATATCTGTTCTCTATCGAAAAAACTCTCCTATTTTGCTAGGAATTGGGCACGAGATACCATAAAAACATACCTCCTTGAATGACTGAGTATGAAGCACTAAAATATCCATAGTGGGCACCGTACATGGAGACCAAATGCAAAAGAAGGGCAGATCCCTGACTTATAATAGGAGGCGGTGCCGAAGAGCCACAGAACGGCCCCAAAGGGCTTGAGCTTTTATCTTCTCCATCATACACTTCTAAATAGCCATATTCACAGACGTCGCCAAAATTTTCATATCTTGGACTCAGGTCCATGTGCGTAATTGTTAATGTTACTCGATCCTCTGAAAAGGGATTTTTTTAAAATACGATATAATCTGTTGGAAGTTATTTTCATTAAATTATTCATAACTACGAAAACAAATTTCATTATCGCGTGTAAATGATATTGTAAAATTTAATATTTTATCATGCAAAAGAAAATGTGCATTTTCATACGTGGTTGTGCTCCAATTATTACCCAAGAACAGTTTTGATTTTCTCTATTAGCGTTGATGGCATTCGCTAGTGAGATCGTCCCATAATCTTCCGTAACTATTCGAGCACCACAGGCCTAGAAATTAGGAAAATAAAAATGATTTATAATTTAAGAAGTAAATTCAGAAAAATAATTTGAAAAATTTAATCAAACTTCAAGATATCAAAACGCATTAAAGAAACATTACATGAATGTCTATAATATGCACAATTATGAAACTAAAATCTTCAACGGACAATTTTTTATTGTTTACCTAAAATTATTTTTGTCATATATCATCACTATTATCATCATCCGTCCTTCGTTCGTATGATCGCCTGCCTGTGCATTCAGCCCGCCTGATCGGGCGGACGGGCGGAGGGACAGACAGGCGGAGGGACAGACAGGCGGAGGGACAGACAGGCGGAGGGAGAGACAGGCGGAGGGACAGGGAGGCGGAGGGACAGGGAGGCGGAGGGAGAGATAGGGGGAGGGACAGGGAGGCGGAGGGACAGGGAGGTGGAGGGACAGGGAGGCAAGGGAGGGGGACGAACGTGCGGAGTGCCGCGCGGCCGGAGGGATGGGCGCACGGACACACAGAGGGACGGGCAGATGGGTGAAAGGTTCTTAATTTTTAGGTATTACTAGGTTCGGTAATCTGAGGTATGGCAGTTTTCTTTGGATTTAAGGCAGTGTCTCCTTTGGATCGAATAACAAATAAAAATAATGGTAAATTAACTCGCCCTCCGCAACTGTTCGACTCTAAATTTATAAATTTAATCCACACAAATTATTTTTGTTAACTTTAAATCATAATTTAGCAAATTCTCGCTCCTACGTCCTAACACATCCGTTCGCCACAAGCGTTCATACCATTCTCCCCGAGATAATCATACATGACAAATCTCAATTTTAAAACTCACCGTTGTATAGTTGGCAGAAAAGCCTGGGCCATTAAGCGACCCATCGGCCTTCATTCTCAAAACCATTGTATTTCCCGTTGATCTATATGATGTAATATTGGGAAGAACATTTCCACATAATGTTGCAATTTCAGGACTTTCAGTGGAGTTTCCATCAAATACCTGGAACAAACACCGTAATTAGTAATGCTGTATTTAATATCTTTCGATTTATAACAATAATATGTCTCAATTAATGCAAGTCTCTTTCAAGCTCCAAAAATCCTATAGATATTTAAATCAATCATTCTTGTCTATGTCAATATTTATAAAAACTAAATACCTTTACGTAATCATAGGTGCAATTATTGCTCATTTCTAAATCAAATGTAAGGAATGATAATTGCACAACGTGGTTTTTCTCTACCTCTATGTACCACAAGCAATCATCATGAGGATCATAATTATTGGGGAAATTATGTGAATGAATATATCCACTTGGAGCCACAAAGTAACCTCCGCAAACTACAAAAGAAAAACAAATTATTGAACGACTTGTATATAATTAGTTAACACATAGTTAATAAAGGTGTATAAGTGTACCAACACATTAGGTTAATATAACCAAGTAAGAAATCTATTATCATGACATTCATAAATGTTCCCATGCAAATGCCTTTAAGCTTCCGCGGCTCGAATCCATAAATTCTTGGCTATCCGGGAGACGCCGCGTCACTGGCTGAGAGGCCAACGTTTCGCCTGATATGTCGCAGGCTTCCTCAGGGCAGTTCGTCACTGCTCTGAGGAAGCCAGCGACATGTCAGGCGAAACGTCGGCCTCTCAGCCAAAGACGCGGCGTCTCCCGGATAGCCAAGCATTTATACTCCCTTACAAGTCATTCCCAGAGAATATACAAGTAGATTAAGTTAAAGTTTCACACATAACTATTCTATACGCTTATGAAACCTGCGGTGTGCCAAAGAAGTGTATTCTGCTACATGTTTTACACTCACAGCAAAGGTATAAAGTACCTACAACAGTATTTCAACGTAAAACTAACTCATTGTTCTCTGGAAATGACTGGCATTGCACACGAATTATTATAACTATATGGCATGCTCAACAAATTTTGAAAAATCATCAAACCTGAGTCAACTGATTTGTAGGATAATTTAAAACCACGTCCTGAGTATGAAGAATCAGCTGTGAAAGTAAGTAACATATTGCTTCCAGAGGAAGTTAGTTTCATTTCCTGAGTTAATTTATGACAGAGACCAGGGTGTAGTGCTGGAGAAGTTGTATCTTGTCCTCCATAAACCTTTAAAAACAAAGAATATTAAATATAATGTTTGTGATTTTTTTTTAAGTTTCATTAAAAAAACTTACAGTTTTCCTGTAATAAGCATCATAAATCATTAGGTACAGTAACTGTACTATACGGTATTAGGTACACAAATGTACACGGTACTACAACATACTTTCTCTCATTACTTGTAATGAACACTCACAATTACGCGAAAACTACTCACATTTTTAAAAACCTGAACATGACTTTATTTAACAATCCAATTTCGAATAAAATATTTCATTAAGGAAATATAACCATCTTCAATAATGCAACAATTGTAGAAAGACTCAAAAATTATTAACTTTTGCAGTTTCCGAAAATTCAAAGTTGAACAATACTGGGACCCGCACCATTTTATAAGAGTATTCAAGAAAAATGTAAAAAATATTGAAGGTTAATTTGGAAACACCAGCTCGACTAAATAAAACAGCTATATTTATCACCGCCAACATCTCGATGATCAACAATAATGAACTTTTCAAATATCGGCTGCGGCATTGTTGCGCAAATTTCAATTAAACTTTGCGGATTGCTTGATGCAATACATCAGTGCACTGAGATTACAAATTGTATAATAGAAAAAAGTAAAAGTGTTAGAAAGTAAAAATATAGTTATAATTGACATTTTCAATAGAACATAATTAAAATCAAATTATTTATTTTTCGTATCGTTTATTCAATTTTTCTCATGGCTCGTAGTTGGTGGAATACATGTCTATTATTTCATTAATTTCAAGCAGAAAATACACAAAAAGTACTCACTTTTTCAAAAATGTGTACATGGCCTCTTTAAAGGACTTATTTTGTACAACAGAATTTGTCTGAGGCTCAAATCTCTATCTTCAATTTTGTAATTTGACATTTGTTTGTTTTTTTTTTGCAATTTTCGAAAACCCAAGCCATACCCGAAAATGGGTCTAGCACCATATTTTGCATCATTCCTTATTACATTTTCCTTTATGTACGTATATACGGAGTAATATACCTAATATAGAAAAACTTATGTAATGCTGCGGAAAATCGATTTCGAAATTCAACGGAAATACACGTTTTGGTGTCTCCTGATACCCAAAAAGTTTTTTGTTTTTTTTTCAAAAAACAAATCTGTCCGTCTGTGAATACGAAGGTTGTCTTTTATGTTTCGGGATCTGGCAACCCTGGTGTTGCAATCTGGCAACTGACAACTCTATTGTAAAGTTGGATGTTTTGAGGTTATACGTACTCAGAACGTTTTGACATACAAGTGGTACTTCTGCTGTTTACAGTAACTTAAAAGATTCATCTTGGCCCCAAAATGGAATTAAATCGTGAACATTATCGTGCGATTATTTTTTACAACTTTCGACGTGGATTGACTTAGCAACAGTGCATGGATGAACTTAATTCAATTTTTGGCGATAAAGCTCCATCAAGAACCAGTGTTTATCGATGGTATGGAGAATTCAATCGTGGTCGTAGATCACTCCAAGACGAATTTCGCGAAGGTCGTACAAAATCAGTTGTTGTTCCGAAAACCATTGATGCTGTGCGTGAACTGATATTGCAAGATCGTCATGTGACCTATCGTGAGATTGAGACAACCTTAGACATTAGTGGGACCAGCATACATTCAATATTGCATGACCATTTGACTGTCAAAAAAAATTGTTCGCTTTGACACTCAAAAAAAACGGCTCGTGTCGATTGGTCGAAAGAAATGTTAAAAAAATACGATCGCGGTGCTTCGAAACACGTCTATGACATCGTGACAGGTGATGAATCGTGGATTTACGCGTATGAGTCCGAAAGTAAACAGCAGTCGACTGTGTAGGTGTTCCAAGATGAGCAAAATCCAACAAAAGTTGTTCGCGCATAAAGCACTTCCAAACAGATGGTCACCTGTTTTTTTCGGAAAA
Organism: Gryllus bimaculatus; assembly: GCA_017312745.1. Classification (NCBI taxonomy): domain Eukaryota; kingdom Metazoa; phylum Arthropoda; class Insecta; order Orthoptera; family Gryllidae; genus Gryllus; species Gryllus bimaculatus. The sequence continues at coordinate 10,704,185 of BOPP01000023.1, read as the reverse complement.
ACTGGACATGTCACAACCGTACCACTAGAACAAGGCAGAACAGTCAATTTTGCCAGCTGTCTTTCAAGAAATCAGGAAAACCAACCGCCGAAGACTGATCACTCTTCACCACGACAATGCAAGCTCTCACACATCGGCTCAAACAACTGCATTTTTGAGCACCCAAAAACATCGATTTGATGAGTCATCCGCCGTATAGTCCTGACTTGGCACCGAATGACTTCTTTTTATTCACGTACGTAAAAAACAAACTAAGAGGTCAACGTTTTTCGACACCTGAAGAAGCGGTTGCTGCATTCAGAATGCATGTTTTGGAGATACCTCAATCAGAGTGGCAAAAGTGATTCGACAATTGCTTCAACCGCATGCAAAAGTGTATAGATCTTCACGGGAAATATTTTGAAAAACAATAAAGTGATTTTCGATAATTAATATTCGTTTTTGTTCTCTAATCCTGAAATATAAGAGGCAACCCTCGTACCACTAGCGCCTAAACGATGTGTAAGATATATTCAAAAATGTATTTCACGGTTTTCAACGGTCGATCTGGCTCCTCTCGAGGTGCCGCGATTTTGAAAAACGTTCTTTAAAATTTGGGAGCACTCTACACGGAACACCTAGGACATTTTCAAAATATTCTCAAAATTGACTCAAATTTATTTCTTTACATTTTTTGAAAAAATAAAGTAAAATACACTATTGAAGATGGCATAGGTCCAATTTTCCGAATTATAATGCTGGATTTAAAATTGACCACTCCAGCGGTTTCTTGGGCGCCCAATATTCTTTCTTCCTTGTGGTCTGTAGTTGCGAACGCGGCAATCCTACATTCTATCAAAATGTTCCAAACAATTTAGTCTGTGTGTTGCAATTTCATCACGCACACTGGTGATATTTAGTTCCCAACGGATAGTGTCATATCTTTTCCGATCTTGGAGAGTATCTTTTCACATATCTGAGAAATTTTACTTCAGCTGCATCGATGCGGTTGGCTTGATTTTTTGTTAAAGTTCAGTTTTCAAATTCGTAAAGGAGCGTGCTGATTTAAGTTGATTTAAAAATTCTCTGTTATTATATATTTGCAAATATAATTAGTACAAATCTGGGAATAAACAGTACTACTACTGCATGCAAATATGCTAATAAGTCAATAAATAATTATTCAAGCATTTCCATTTGTAGGATTCTCTCAAATTCTGTATAGTTGTGAGTCAAAGATCAACTTACGAGCTAACACATGCACGATGTTACACTCATTCATGTTACGAAGAATGAGTGAAATGGATGGCAGAGTGCGTGCTCTAGTTACACCAACCAACAAATGAAGGGCTGGGCCGCAAACCTCGAGCAAGTAGGAGGCGCCTTGGCGGGCTGAACGACCGCCGAGGCAGCGACAGCGATAATTAATAATATTGCATTGATGAATTGTATAATTCATCGAGAAACATTCATTTGTATCCACATACTGTAATCGAACTCCATTAGAAGGAATTGACTAAGCACATCTAGAGAGAACTGAGCGCCAATGAATGGTGCTCATTGTTTGAAAGAGTTGTCTTTTGTTATTTATAGAACCAGTGCGTTGAGATTATTGGTGTAATATAATCAAAACACACGTGATAATGGTTCAAATTTATTTAACATTTCTTCATTGATTACACTCAAGCCTTCCTCAGATAATGTGAGTGATGTGGGGCGTGGTTCACTCTAAATTTGCCCTTTAACCCTCTGCGTATGCAGTGGGCTATACGGTACTAATTTTCTCATTCTCTCGGCCTAATCGGGTCCTGCACTATTGAGGTAGCTGGTAAGGTGGCGGATAATGATAATAATATTAAATACAATGCATACAATGAAATAACCTCCTTTCGAAGTCAGTTAAAATGTACACACAAAATGTTCTAAAACATAATGTAGGTGCCCTTTAAAAATATAAATGATTACAATATTGAAATACAGCTTATTGTACTTACCCTGAGAACGTCAAAATTACAATTTCCAGAACCTTCAATATCAAAATCATGTATAGTTAACTCGATGCTCTTATCTAATGCTGTAGTAATAAGCCATTCACATTCAATATTGTCTGCATAACCATGTGGATAGTTTGGAGAGGTGATTTCACCCGACTGATCTGTGATATGTGCACCACACCCTGAAACATTTTAATTAATCGTTATATTAATTAATTATTAGAAATGATTAACTCTCTTGCACATATCTAGATGACGTTTGACCCCAAATGTATTACATTCTTTCTATTATTAGGTTGGTAACATTTATACTCCATTTGATCTTACTTTATGAATCTAAATAATCAGTTGTGTTCAAACCAGCCACGATTTTGTTGTTTTTCGAATAGTCTACGCCAGTTGGAGTTACTAGTGACCTCTGTATATAAAAACACTAGGATGTGATAATCTTCTCTGAAAATGAATTCGAAACTCCTGCTAAAAGAATACTTAATCTATCAGATTCCTTACATATGTCGTCGGGCAGAAAAACAACATTTAGAATTAGGTGTTGAATACTTTCCAAAAATGTGTGTCGTTATGTAGTACTTTATATTTTTGAATATTGTTAGAAGATTAAACATCTTATATAATAATGTTTGAATATTCAAATTTTTTATCATGATTTAAATATTGGGTAACTTATTACCCCACGTATATCTGCGTGTGCATTATTATTACTGAGTCTTGATAAGCAGGGATTCTAAAAGCAAATGGTCGATATATTTACTGTACATTTTCTGAAGAACGAAACGATTAAGTCATATATTTTGACGGCACTCTTTAATCTGTGCTGTGCTCCACCCTTTTTTTACATTTATACTTCAATTAAAATACATTCCACGCATTCTATGCAGTAGCTCCACACTTTTGAACAACAATAAACTTTCTTACAAGCATCGGGGGAAAAAATTGTACATTGTTTTTGTCTGTGTTATAATTATCACACGTAGTCATAACTGAATCAGTAGCACCCGAAAATGCCTAATGTAAATAGACTTAAAAATATTATAGTGATGTCAATTATCATAGTTTGCATTAGTGTTGCAAATTGTTATGTTGTTGGAATTAAAATATTAAAGGAAAATGTCAGAAAAGCGGAGGTGTCAATATAAACGTAAGATAATTAATGGAAGCAAATGTATATTTCACTTTAATATTTGAACATAAAGATTATTGAAACACATCTAATTTGAAATGAAATTTAGATATTCTATTTTTAAATCCTTGAATATGAACTGTAGAAAATGTGTAAAATTTTAACGAGATATTTAAACGACTTTTCGGAGTCTCTCATGTTTCTTTTCTTCCAAAATATCGGACTCCATCTAAAACAACTTATACTAAATAGCAGCATTTTTTCCAAATTAAAATTCTATTAACGATGTTATTCCTCATTAAGAGATTGGTAGAGATGAAGATTTTGAAAGATATATTTTAATTCTGGAAAGTACGTACAGTAAACAAATTATTGAGATAGTACAAAACGACGTGAAGAATTAAAATATCTATCATGAAAATGATGTACTCCAAATAATTTTTAGCAGAGAAAAAGAAAAGTTACCACGCAGAACATAAACTTTTATTTAGAATACAATTTAACTATATCTTACCATGCAAATGCCATTCAAGGCGAAAACCACTGAACTGCATTGAGTCATCTGTTTTCATTTCAATTACCATTTTGTTCGAACTAGACGTGAGTGGTTGCGGCACCGTAGAACCGCACAATTTTCCATGTGGAGTCATGATTATGTCATTCGTTGAGCCTTCAGCAATCTATAATCACACGAGAAAGATGGGCACTCATAATACATTTAGAATGCTGTTATCAATGACAGGCAATGAATCATCTGAATTCTAAAATAGAACGGGCCACATTTTGAATCAAAAATGCAATTCAAGAATACCTTGATGACACCTTCGACACCTGAAGAAGCGGTTGCTGCATTCAGAATGCATGTTTTGGAGATACCTCAATCAGAGTGGCAAAAATGCTTCGACAATTGGTTCAAACGCATGCAAAAGTAGTGCATGCGTTTATGTATATGTGTAAATGTGTTATAAATGAATATTATGTAAAAGTGTATTATTATTTATTATGTATACGCATGCGTGTATAGATCTTCATGGGTAATATTTTGAAAAGCAATAAAGTGATTTTCGATGATTAATATTTGTTTTTATTCTCTAATCCTAAAATATAAAAGGCAACCCTATACAAAATCACCTTAAATTAAAAAAATTGGCGTAATGAAGTTACACGTGAGTTAGAGTAAGATTAATAGATTTTAAGGATACACAGTTTGAGCGATTTCGAAAACGTAGAATTTTGAGTTCATTTTCACAGAAACGCTCAGAGTTTTCGAGAACTTCAGGAAAATTGGAAGCACTTTTAAAATACTCACAAATGAACGAAAAAAACAAACAAATTGAATGGTATATTCAAAATACCGGTAATGTAAATATTAATGATGTAAGATACATAAAAAAGAATACAGCAAAATGGGTTTTATGTCATTGTATAAAGTGCATTTAGCTCTATCAGTAAAAAACATCACTCGTACTAACTAGACGTGTACAAAGACCTGAATCTGCACGAGGCATGGAAACATCTTGACATGGAAACAACAGAAAAGCCGCAGTCCCCGCTGCACCATTACGTCCGACCGGGCCCCTTCCCCCACAGCGACTAGAGGTCCCATTGCCTAACTGGTCGAACTTTCTGCCCATAGGCCGATCGTCCGACCAAACGGAAGGCGAGTACAGGAGTACTTCACTCTTTATAATCCCGTGCGCAGTCCATCCAGTCCGCAGTAAAAGATTGAATTGAATTGAATTGAATTGAATTTGCCTTATTTTACGTGGCGAGATTGCAACTAAAGGTTTCTATAAAGTAGCTGTCTCGGAAAACACTGTCACTGCCTAGATTGCTTCATTCCAACCCAACCAATGGGCGAAGTATAAGCGACCTAAGCACTTACAGGGGTAAGGCAACTGACGCAGCGCAATTAGACTTGAATCATAAACTTTGAATTTCTGCTCACGCAAAGCGCGCCGGGTGGCTAACGTCATATTGACCCTCTTTATTCCTTTATGTTTCAGGATTGGTGATAAATGCCTGTAAATGGTAGAAATGGTCACACCGCATTGGCGTGAACATACATTGAACTTATGTGCTTTCACAAATCTGCACACATGGATTCGCTGGTGCATTTCGCCCTGAGAAAGGTCGCAGCATGACGATCGAAACGTTGGCATCTGTGCCTATGTGGCGGCGTCTTCCGGGCAGACAAGTAGACAAGACTTGAGAATTGGGGCTAGGATACACATGCCCGATTTTACACTGAAGAGCCAAGATAACTGGTAAAGCCATGCGTATTGAAATAAAGATATTTGGAACCAATCAGCATATGGCGCTCCGATCGGCGACGACTACATTAGACAACCAGAGTCTGGCACAGTTGTTAGGTCGGTTACTGCTGCTTCAGTGGCTGGTTACCACGATTTAAGTGTATTTAAATGTGGTGTTATAGTCTCTGCAAGAGAGTTGGCGCCTAATTTTTAGTACATCACAGCAATTTGAGGAATGAGAACAATAAAATTTTAACTCATCCCTAACAACGATCACTAATTGCATTCACACCCACCTGTACACGACTACACTAAGACGTTCACACATTCACACATTAAGTATGATGAGGGTGTGGATACAACTTGGATAAATAATTTTTAAATAAATAACTTGTTCAATAAACAAATGCCCTTACGGCCTTGTCATTGGCTGTGCTTCTCTTTATGCAAAGTATACCAACAGTAATAAGAAACTATAACCAAGTAATTATGACGATAGTAAGATTTTTGGATTTACAAATAAGCATTATTTTAAGACATAATATTTAAAATCTAATAAATAATGAAAATTGTACTAACCTGGAGATAATCGTGTTCACAATGCTCAGACCTTTCAAGCATAAAATGAGAAAATGTAACGTTGATATAATTCCCATTTTTAACTGCAATGGTCCATTTACAATTCAAATTACTGGGATAGCGATTAGGAAAATTCGGGCTTTCAATTACACCTCCAAAACCCGAAAGTGTTACTTCGCATACTGAAATGTACATCAAAACCATTTAACACAGCTTTTAATGTTGCAGCAAATTAATTTAATTAATGTAAATAAAATAACATGATTCATGTAATATAATTATATATAACAATAAGTGTACGTTTCATTCAGTAAAACAACACACTCTATTCTGTCCTTTTAATGCTTTTATTATGTCTATAAAGTCAGTTAAATTACGAAGGTGTGATTGAAGAGTTCGCTAGTGGTGCACAGGCTAGAATGGCACAGGTTTTCCTGTATTAGTTTTTTTATTTTATTTGGTCTCGGCTAGTTTCTTGGACTTGTAACATACTCTTGCCTGCTGCCATCTATGCCCACCCAAAGTATATTTTTTTGGAATTTTCTTAATTTTTGGTCTCCTAATAGTAGAACAGAAATATTATTTCAAGACCATTAAAGACCAGTAGAACATCGTCCTATATCCCAATTTTCTTTAAAAATCTTGGAGCTGTTTTTAAGAAAATTACGTTTAAGCGCTACTGTAAACTCGAAATTTAAAGGTTTTTTCCCAGAACATTTTTGAGTTTTCGGAAACTTCATTTGAAGTAATTTTAAGTGTTTTAACTGACAAATACAATAATGTTTACAAACTGCTGGAAATGTGTATATCGTGAGAAATCATTAAAAAATTATATTTGTGTAATTTTTGAAAAAAACAAAACCATATATCAAAATGAACTTAAAGTCGTATTAAAGAGAGCAATTATCACTATCCGTTCGAAATGTTTGAAGGAAATATTTGGGGCGGTTTTTGAGAAAAATGGCGTTTGAGCGTTTCTGAAAATGCAGAATTTTGAGCTTATTTTTACAGAAAACGGTTGAGTTTTCGAGAAACTTTTATGACAATATTTAAAGCAATTGTACTAATAAATACAATAATGTGAACAAATTGCCGATAACTAAATTGCCGATATTTCCGATAAATATTAACATGAGAGAAGTCATAAAAATTACATTTTTATAATTAAAAGCAATAAAAGTATAGAGCAATACGAGCAATACACTTATGTCATCATAGAGTACATTTATCAGTATCCCTGACAAACGTTAAAAGAAAAAAATTGAAGCCGTTTTTGAGAAAATCTTATTGTAATTTTTTAAAATTACTCGTTGTGCGTGCAATATTGCATAAAAACTACTGAATTTTTCAAACAAAATGTACAATGAAAGTACTTACTGTGAAGAACAAATTTTATTTGATGGAAAAATCTCTATCTTTAATCTTGTTGTTGTAGATGGACACCAAAAACAAATCATACTTTGAATTTTTCGAAAATTCAGAGTTAAGAGTGAAAATCGGAACTATGCCTCATTTGTAAGTGCATGTTATCCTATTGTTACAAAAAATTTAAAGAACAAATTTGTGGTTGTCTTTGAAAAAAATTAAAATGTCAGAGGGTTTAATGTAAAGTACCCCCAAATTTTGAATATTTTTTTTTCAAAATCTTGAAGCCTCGAGCCTGATGGACAGGAGTTTCTTCAATTATAAAAAAATCACAGACACCAGATGGACGGACGGGCAGACAGACAGATCGTTTTGAAACAAATACTTTTTCGGTATCAGGGGACCCCAAAACGTGTATTTCCGTTGAAATCTCGAAATCGATTTTCCGCAGCATTACAGAACTTTCCCCTATGTTGCGTATATTACTCTATATATACGTACGTATACGGGAAAGTAAAATACGTTTGAGATCTCAAAATGGCACCACTCACAATCTATTGAAAAGTATTTCATTCCATGAACACACATGCTCCAAAAGAGAATCCACTTTTGAAGCATTCTTGGAAATTTTGTTTCTTAAACTTTTTAGAAGACTCCTCCTTGAATCATGAATTAAGTCAAAACGGACCTCTTTCAGCAATGAAATGTTCAAGCATTAGGAAACCTAAGTTGACAGAGGTCTATGTGGAGAATAAATGGGTTATGGAAACAAAGAAAATTTGAAATTGACCAAATGTTCCAGTCATCATAATTATTGTTTCGCCAGAATTTAGATCTTTTCTTCCGCACTTTTTCACCCAAATGTGATGAACACTTATTCTATCCAGTATTATTCTAATTCCGCCTCCATGTCACAAAGTTCAAAACAAACGTTAAGCTGAAAGAATCTGTCCAAAACAAAAATATCCACAAGAAATATGTTGAATATAAAAGGTGACCCTAGTGATCCTACAAAACTGGAAGAGACTATCTCGACAATCTGTAGCGTCTGTATCTCGTACAATCGATTTGGCCTCAGAAGGCTCGATTCCCTTAGAAACTGTTTTTTGATGTCACAGCCAATTAATGTAATCGACCACGAGAGGGGGTTTCGCCGAACGTTATGTTATATTTTGTTCAAGGAGAATGATCGATTGATTACTAGAAACTCCGGGCGCGTTAACGTACAAACTCCAACGCGTTGATAATGTCAATAGTCCCGTAAGTGTAGCGCATGTTTTTGCTCGGGAGGTGGCTGTGATCTTCTTCGCTGGATGGTGAGATCTGGCACCGAGCTACCGGCGGCTGGTGGGTTTTCCCCAACCAGGTATCTTCCACCAGCGGGGCGCCGCCCTAGCCGGGACAATCTGTAAGTTCCCAACCGGTTTCCCGCATGTGCAGTAGTGTAGTGCATGTGAATATAAGTGTGTGTAAGTGGTGAGGATATGACAAGAAATGGAAAGGACAGATCGCGCGCGGTCCGTAGCGCAACGATTTAATTTGAATCGATAAGTAAATATTAATTTTGGAGGAAATCGGCTGAACGGCTTATATACTAGCGTTGTGCAGGAACAAATTTACGGTCAGACGGACGGACGTTTTGCCATCAATCGATTTTTCGTTATCAAAGACGCACAAAACATGGATTCTGAGTTCACCATGTGTAAGAGGATTTTTCTGAATTTAGCGACAGTATTTTTTGTTGCGATGGCCTGGCAATAAAGTTTTTCTGCCAAAAATTCGCAGTTTTCCGGCTCACAATTACATAACTTTCTCTTCTTACGAAGTAAGTATGAGAAAGTGAAAGATGTGGCAGAGATCGATCCCCATATTTGAAGGACAAAACGAAACGAGTTTCCCCAATTGCATCTTCGGAAAAACCTGTCTTAAAGCTTATCACCCACACTCCGTGTAATTGTATGAAGATGCACAGAACATACGAAGATTTCACATCTTGCAGGAACTGCATTCTCAACACACTCCTTTTCATACGTACCTGTGTCGTATTTGATGGAAAATCCACGACCATGATGACTTGAGTCAGATTTGAATTTGATAAACATATTATTGGAGTTGGATCGAATCAGAAGCGGATGAGAGTTAGAACAATATTTTCCAAGAAGCTTACCAGTTGAGTCAACACCATCATAAAACTTGAAAAGGAATGAAAATTGGAGTCAAATTTTTATTTTCAAACTACTGTAAAATATGTGCACAAATTGGCAATTATTATAACAAATAACATAAAATCAAATAGTTCATAATTTACATAAAATAAAATAGAAATATATTAATAATATTGATCTCAAGACTAGGACAAAAGAACTAGATATAGTAAATTTGCTATGAACAATTCTTTAAAAATACAACTTCTCCAAATCGCTAAACAAAACAGGAAGAAGTGGAAAAAGCACAGAAACAAGTCAGACAAGATATAAAAAAATACAGTTGTGGAATTAGAGCAGAAATGTTCAACAATTTTGTCTGCTTCTTCTTTAAAGTTATTGATTTCGAGCAACTAAATAATCAGGTAATTTTTCAATGCTACAAATTGATGGTGTAATGTACTTACAGCTAAATAGTCGTACAGACATCGCCGAGAATATTCTAGATCAAAATCTAGAAAAATAACTTGAACAATACTTCCTTGACTAGTAGAGATCTTGTAAAAACATTCAGTGTTTATACTATATTCATGAGGATAGTAAGGAGAAACAATGTGACCAGATTTTCCAGTCAATGTTCCTCCACATCCTGGAGGCAAAAATGATGTATATAATGAAAACTGAAGACAAATTGTATTATTTTAAATGAAAAAGTTTCAGTAAATTCGAATATAATTGATTTAACTGAAATAATCTATCTCAAACTTGAAACTAAAAGTCTAGAAAGAGAATCAAACCTGTAATTGTTCCATCCCACGTAATATTAAATCCCCTAAGACTGTGTGAATAGTCAGTCTTAAATCGTAAGTACAAATGATTGCTAATTGAAGGAATTGGTGTTGATATCTCTCTTCCACAGTATCTCCCTATTAATGGCGAAGACGCAAGTATACCATTTCTAAAAAATAAAATGAAAACATCAGAGCATAGAAACAAAAATCATATGTCATGAACAAAAATTCAGAATGGGCGTGTGTATAATTTTCTTTAATGAAGAATGAACATTTAAGATGAAAAATAATAAACTAACAGTGCACGTTTTCAGCAAGCAACAAAAATTAACTCCAATTTGCTATTATAAAGCTAGAAGAGACAATGAAATAACGTATTTTATGAAAACATTCGTCTAACAACACACAAAGAAATCAACAATAGATTTTAAATTCTCTATACTATTTTCCATTTGCATTAAAAATAACAAATAATAGATTTCGCTTGGAAGCGACAGTTCTTCCAGGCAGTCAACACTGCTCTGTCAAAACTAATACACGTTTGTTTTATTTCGGCTTAGCCGAGGGTTTGTGTATTTTCAGATGGGTTGCAGTTCGCACGCATTTCGAGTTCTACTGCTATGTGTAAGTAGCTGGTGCGGGTTCGCGTCGGACCTTAGTAAATAACCAAATCGGCTTTTGGATTGAGCTATGCCCTCCGAATATCAGAGGGGAACGCATGTCTTCTTTGTCCTATTGTGAGGACGTGTCTAGCTAATTGTTTTAGCGTTACCGGAGCTTCGTTGGTTTCAAAGGCTTGATAAGCTTCGTTAAACAAAAGCCGTCTCAAGCATTGAGTGAAGGACTCAATATCAAGTACTTCCAACCGTTTTCGAAACGGAGGGCGTGTTATGAGCCGTACAACTTGGTTCTGTACAAACTCAAGTGTATCCTTGTACTTCTGTGGTATGGTCCACAACATTAACGCAGCGTAGGTGGCCGGAAAAGCGTTTTATAGAGTGTCAAGAGAAGTTCCAAGGGTTGTGTAGGTTCCCTCAAAAGAGGTTGTAAGAGTCGAACTCTTAGCTGTAATTTTGATCGAATTCGCCTCACATTTAATACTGACGAATCCTTCGATCAAATGTGATTCCTAAGTAAGTTGCCCTAGGTGCCCATGTCAGTTTTTGTGTGCCAAGTGTAATTTGTTTTGGTAATGTAAATCGTTTAGTGTATTTGTATTTACGGCGGATGTAACAGATTACCTATGACTTTTCCGCTGAGGAAGTCAACAGGTTTTGTTCCGCCCACTTCAGCGTCAGGTTTATCCGTTTTTGAAGTATTTTTAGTCTGTGGTCTAGGTCTAAGACGGCTATGTCATCAGCGTAAACGAAAAGCCGTACTCGTGGTATATGTGGGATGACAGCGAGAACAGTAGCGGAGAGAGGACGGAGCCCTGAGAGACTTACGCAGCAATCCTCCGCTTTGAGGATCTCGCTTTGCCCACATTGACCACGAATGCGCGGTTTGTTAGGAAATACTTAACCATTTCGGTTACGTTTGTGAAAGGCAGCGCCGAAGTTTTGTGATGAGTGTACTGTGTGGCACTTTGTCAAAGGCTTGCACCACGTCGAGATATAGGACAGTTACATCCTGTGTAACTGGAAATCTGCTGAGCCATGCAAAATGCTTGTAGTGAAGCGGAATAGCTCAGTCTAAAGGCAAACTAATCTCGGATGAGGTTTGACGACAGAGCAGTTGGCGGAATTCGCGCGAGTAGCCTTTCCAATACATTTCCCATAACAGGAACGAGACAGATTGGCCTATGGCTCGCAGCGATCGTGAGATCCTTACCAGGTTTTGGAAGCATGGAGATACTTGCGAGTTCCCAATTTTCCGGAAAGTACCGCTGCGCAACACAGCTGTTGTAGATTCGCGTAAGCTCCGTGTTTATGACCGGTAGGGCCTCCTTAAGAACGGGAGGACCTACTCGGCGAGAGTCCGGTGCCTTGAGACAACGCAAGCATTTAATTGTAGTCGACTGCATGATGTGTAAGTGTATTGGCGCTGTCGTCCGTTTCCTCATCTAGCGCCTACGTAGTAGTGTTAACAAACCTCTCTTCACGCATGTCGGCAAAGAGTTCTGCCTTGGCTTGATCTGAGAAGAGATAAGTTTGTTTACCCACCGCATTGTCGTGGCCACGTATGGAGGTTGCTGTTTTAGGTACTGACCATAGCGCTTTTTGGAGTTTGACAAGGTTGTTTCGAGAATTATCAAAACCGACCTACCTCAACCGCTTTTCCCACTCTGCTGGGTGATGGTTTGCGAGCACACTGTTCTGGCGTTTTTCGCATTCCCGCACCTGTGTTCTAAGCGCAGAGAACCTAAACTGCTGTCAAAGTCAACTAGCTTCGCGTTTTTCACGCATAAGCTCTTCGACATCTTGAGAAAGCATATGTGAACCCTCTTCGGGCGGGCGCCAGAAAAGCGGCGTGGCCTTTCCGTGAGCTGTTTGTATATTCTTTGTGAGTGTGTGTAAGCACGCGCCTATAGATTCTGTGAATCCATTGTCGGCGAGGTTTGTGCTGGTGTGTATAGTTTTGCGAGTTGATTGCAAAACTCATCCCAGTCAGTAGGTTGTGGGATCCCCTGCCTAGGGTCGCAGTAGACGCGAATGCAACCAACTGCGAAGGTAATGGGGATGTGATCGGAAAGGGAGAAGGAAATGAGTTTGGGAGTAGACTCGAATATTCCCTCATGTGAGCGCCACATCGAGGATTTCGGGTCGGAAGCGAGGGTCAGTAGGGAAGCGGGTCGGTGTGGAGGGCGGGATGAGTGTCACAGTGTTGTATGATAGCAGGAAATTTGTAAGTTTCCATTGCTGTTTCTTATGTTACTGCCCCATTCCTCACACTTGTCCTTTTCTCCATGAAATGCGAGTGCTGCCATGAGCTGGTGTAAAGTATTGAATGATGGTTCTAGTTATAGTTTTTGTGCTCTGTGGTGTTACTACTATTCTGCCAGTGTGTGAAATTAATACATCTTTGTGGTATTTATATTTACAGCAGTATGCCAAAAAGAAAAGTCTTGATTAATGACGTACTTATAACATCAAAGCGTTTATTGCCAAGTTCATAGCAAAGTAAAGTTTTAATTCTTGAGGGAGATTTCTTCATCAACCAAATACTTGTCGTATAAAAGTATAAAGATAGTAATTATAATGAAGTAGGCCTATTGTGTGATTGTGAAAATTATGACAATGATTAAAGTCTTTATTTTGTCAGTAATAAGTGTTTTGTTAGTTATAAGTATTTTGTCTTTAAGAAAAAATATATTATTATATTAAAACATTTCAAATAAAATGTCCTTTTTTATATGAAATGACCTCTTTTTTTAAATGAAAGTATTGTAACCATAGCCACGCGTCACTCACAGCGTAATCATACGTTGTTCGGTTTTCATACGTTGTTCGGTCACATACAGCGTTTTTATCGGTTTCATACGCCAGGCAAGATCGTACAACAACACAGTTTCTCAGTTCGAGTGATATAAAAGTCGGACTAGTTTCAATATGACGCTCACATCAGAATTGCCACATTAGAATCTATTGTCAATACTTTCGCCCATAGTTTTGAAGAAATGCAAATGCAAGTAAACAGTAATGAATATTCATTCTACGTAGTAAAAATCGTGGACTTTGGCAACGAGTCTAGGGAAATACCCTTGAAAACGCACACTTCAAAGAAAGGGGGTTATGGGCAACATTCAAGAACACTTTGTGATACTTAATATAAATATTTGAAAGATCGTACATTTGATTCAGGTCCAAAACCTTAAGAATTTTTCAAAATGATTAAAATCATCAAATAAAATCACTATGAAAGTTTATATATTATGTCAAGAGAAAGTATAAATACCTTATTTCAAGATAATCCCACATGCAATTGCTGTGCCTCTCCAGCCAAAAATCAGAAACGTTTAGCAAAATTTGCTGTCCAGATGGCACGGATATTGTCCATGTGCAATCTATGTTATGAGGATATGAAGATGGATAACCAGGAGACAGTATCGTGCCAGTTGAAGACACAAAATTGGCACTACAAACTAAGGAAACATAAATTAATTAATTAGATCTGAATAGCTGTAATTAATTTGAGATGCCAAATATAAATATCTTACGGTTAGAAGCATCCGTTAGTAAATATCGAGCAATAAATCCAGTAAATCTTATAGAGTAATCTGTTCTAAAGACTATTGTTACAATATTAGACGTGGATGTCATGTTGGGAGGACTCATATTTCCACAATATCTGAAATATTTACAAGCAATTTATTAGTCATGTGCTCATTATATTCTGAAAGATACTTATCTTCTAAAGGTTCACGATTAAAGTATTGTAAGAGGGTACCTTCTGTTTCCAACCCGTACTCCAGGCTGTCCTTCTGTAACATTCTCATATACCTCCACATAATCAAATGAGCAGGCATCTCCAAACATTCCTGTTTCTCCTTCAAGATTAAAGTTAATCCAATTCAAATTAATTACATTCCCGGCATCAGCCACAATTACCCATCGGCACATATGATTATTGGGATAAAAGTTTGGATACCGAGGTGTTTGTATGGTACCTTCTTGATTTCTAATTATACCTCCACAAGCTGCAATAAGAAGCAGAACATCATTATAAAGTAATCTTGTCAAAGAATGAATGTGTTTTTAAGTATTACAAGAAACTATATCCATTTACTGTACTGTAAAACTATATTATACAACTTACTATAAAATAACTGTAAATATTTATCGATAATCAAATCAAGAAGTTAACGATTTTTATAAAAAAATGTTTCAGTTAGTTAATCAAGCAGCATACTCAACAGTCTCGCAAACGATTCCCAAACTTCAACAGACATTAAAAAGTGCATGGATAAAGGATCCGTTCATGCAATCTATCTTTGTATATAGGCTGATTCAGTCCTCGTTGCTATTTCAGTAAACCGTATTCAAAATTTTGAATAAATTAGTTTTTTGTGTCATTGGTCATTGTTTTGCAAGAAAAGTAGCCCAAATATTGTTCCCTGTTGCTATTATTGCCTACTTATCTAATGAATATGAAAGGAGAGTGAAAAAACTATTATTTAAGTATTGTTTAGTTTATCACATTTGCGTATGTGACCCAAATTTCGCATTTCCACCTCGTGTAACAGGGGCTCTGCAAGAGTTCAAAATGGCGTGAAGGCAGGGTAGGCATCTGCACCGCTCAGCCTCTGTGACACGCACAACTTTGCCGGGTTGTGCCTTTAATTCTGCCGCCACGCTTTCAATGCGCCGTAAAGGTCATCACGATCCTCAACTTCGAAAGCATACACGCGGTCTTTCATTAACACCCAGCTCCAAAAACGTTAGGAGTACCTGAGTTATAAAATTCAAATGCTGAACGCCTCTTAAACGCTTGGGTAAGCACTGAGTACGTAGTGCAACGTGTGTATTTCCTCGGCCCTCACATGCAGAAACGAAATGTCAATTTTTTTCAAATATTGCTAATCTCACGCTTTTTTTAAATTTATTTTTACTTATTTATTTTAAACTTTTACCTATCTTTTAACTATTTATAGTTGTAAAGACGGGAAGGGATTCTGGAACTCAAGAAAACGCGCGCAGATAATCTTCTCCCCCATACGTCACATACAGTTTTATTTGACTAAATAGATCTAAATCTAAATGCTTCGAAAATTGAAAACGACATTATTAGTGTCTACTGCGCATTGCTGCACCCGCTGGAAATGAAAAAGTAATCTCTTCACGTGAATTGTTCGCCAGGTGACGGACTTTGCTGCGACCTCGCGCGCTGTTTGCCTTGCGCTCGATTCCGGGGCTTATCTGATAGTATAGTAAAAACTGAGTTTTCCAGAAAAGAGGCGAGGAGATGTGAGCCAGACTCTCGCTCTCTTACCGGAGCCCCTGTTACAGGAGCACAAGCGCCAAGTTTTACTTAAATTATTTACAAAAGAAGAGAAGCCAGTTTTGGCAAATGCATTACATAAGGGATAAGATCCCATCGTATTAGCAACGTGCAATGAATCACCATGTACAGTGGCTCACTTTAATATACTCCATAAATCGTATGTTCTGCGATATTTTGACAGTGAAACAGAATTTCTCCTTTATTAACGGATAACAGTGTAAACAAAACAAAAATGCAGAATGTAGTTGACGCATTCAATAAAAAAGAAAACAAACGTAAATTGTCTGGATTCATTAGCCACAGTAATATTCGGACACGTGAAATGAAATGTAATATAAATGGATAAATAAATAAACGAAAAGAAAATTAATACTTTGAAGCATAACCATTGTTGTCCATGAAATGCTGCTATCGCTTTGGCATTGAACCAATAATACTCTTCAGATACTGTTGTCCAATTTGTGTCCATTCTTCATGGATTCTCGCTTGCAGATGACTTTGACGTAATTGGGATTCTCCTGGCTGTACATTTCAATTCATGCCATAAATTCTCAGGAGGGTCAGGAGACTGAAGCGGCGTTTCCAGTACCATTGCCCAATTGTAAAACAACCATTCGCCCACTAAATATTATTTGTGTTTCGGGTCGTTGTCTTGATAAAATTTAAACGAGTTCCTCATGCCTAGTGTGTCAGCAGATTTTTGTGAATTCTCTTTTAGTATGTTGAGATACTGATGTTTGCCCATTGTGTCTTTAATAAACACCTTCTCCCCAAGCCAGCAGCTGATATGTAGCCCCAAACCAATATGTGTCCACCTCCGTGTTTCACAGTTGACACTACGTTTTTAGGATGCAATTCTGTATTTGGTTTGCACCATGTCGTTTTCCTATCGTCACTGACAAAAATATTAAACTTTTTCTCACCTACAAAAATTACCTCACGCCACCACTTTTGAGTTTGCAAACGAATACGTGACGAAATCAGAAGTCGGTCAGCTCACTCTATTCCCAGCACCGATAAAGGCTTTCTTCCTGGACGCTCTGCTGTGACATCCGGCATTCCTAATTACTCCGTGCACTGTTTCGGGGTGCAAAGATGACCCTGACGCTTCGCGCAGTTCCACTGCCAGCGGAACAGCTCTCATCTTCGGATATTCTCTCAAAATTTCACGCTAATCTCTTTCACAGATCTTACGTTGTCCTTGTTGCGATTTACACACAATTCTGTCTTCCTTCTCAAATCTCTTGATGATATCGTGCACCGTACTCTGGCTCATGAGCAGCAAGATTTGCAATCTCCCTGCTGGAGCGTCCCTTTGCGTGGTGGAAAACCGCAAGTTGCTCTGCTCGAATATTGTGTAGTTTCCCTTGTGCGTCATTGCAAGAGGCGTTTCCAGGCGGAAATGTTAACAGCGACAGTCTGCATAGTTTCATTTGACCTGGGTAGGCGATGGTGCGCGTATCTAGGAAAGTGGCGAAGGGGTAACAGGACATTTTCTATTACGTGTCCGAATATTAATGTGACATCGTATTTTTGCATTTTAACACATTAATCCGTGTTTATGAAACGCATGTTATGCATCCGAAACATTTTCTTTGTATTATTATATTTCTTAATAATAAAGGCACAGTTCCTTTGCATTTCCTCCCATGTAACTTCCGCCCACGTGCGAAAAAATGTATTCAAACAAGAAACACCTTCAGCATTTCTGGCTGTCCGAATTTTAATGTGAGCCACTGAATATATGTATATATTCCGAATGACTGAGCCGCAATATGTACTCAAAAGTTTGTTTGAAAAAATACTTTCTATGCAAACATTTGTATTGCAGAGACATATAATTACTCTAGAAACATATTAATTGTATATTATTTACAAAAGAAGTTAATTTAATATTTATTCAGAAAAAATTAATACAAATAAAAAGCACCCAATGTACACAATGTGACTGTTTTTTTTAGTTTCCCGTATGTACGTACGTGTATACGGGGTAATACACGTAGTATAGGGAATGTTATGTAAAGCTATGGAAAATCGATTACGAGATTTCAACAGAAATACACGTTTTGGAGTCCCATAATACCGAAAAAATAGTTTTTTTCAAAACGTCCTTCTGTCTGATGTATGTGAACAACACTAGCACCTAAACCATGCGTAGGATTTTTTCCAAATTGAACAAAATCCTGTTTGTTTGGCTTGAGTCGAAGCTCTGCGATTTTGAAAACCATTCATTAGTTTCAGGGGGTACTTTACATGAAGCCTCTTGGACATTTTCAAATTTTTCTCAAAGATGACTAGAATTTTTGTCTTCAAATTTATTGTAAGAATAGAGTAAAACAAGTTTCAAAAACAAGATTTTCTCAAAAATCGACTCCAAATTTTTTCTTTAAACTTTTGATAGGGATAGTACTAAATGCACCGGCCATCTTGCTCTATTTTTTGTTTTTTCTTCAAAAATTACAAAAATGTAATTTTGTATTTGTCTCTCACGTTGTTAATATTTATATTAGCTGCAATTTGCTCACATTATTATATTTATGAGTACATGTGCTTTAAATAATGTCACATAAAGCTTCTCGAAAACTCAACCGTTTTCTGTCAAAACTAGCTCATAATTTCGCAAATCGCAGAAATGTTCAAACGCCATTTTCTCAAAAATAGATTCAAATTTGTTATTCGAACTTTCGAAAGGATAGTGCTAAATGAACTGTTTAAGATGACATAGAATTAATTTTGCAGTATTCAATTGTTTTTCAAAAATTACACAAATGTATTTTTTTTAAATATCTCGCACGCCTTGAATATGCACATTTACAGTGATTTGTAAACACTGTTGTATTTGTGACTTAAAGCATTGAAATGACATCTAATGAAGCTTTTCGAAAACTCAATAGTTTCTGTGAAAAAGAACTTCAAATTTCACATTCACAGGAACGCTTCAACACCATTTTCGTAAAAATAGCTCCAAATTTTTCAAAGAAAATGCCAATTTGGATGAGGTTTTACTATTCTTTAATATTTTTAAAATATTATTTCCGTTCTACTATTAGGAAGCCAAAAAATTAAGAAAGTTTCAAAAAAATGAACTTTGGGAGGCGATAGATGGCAACAGGCAAGTCCGAATAGATAGCCATTTTTCGATTCATCGAAATAGAATAGTTAATATTCTATTACCATAACATATTTTAATTTATCTGGAATACTTTACTAACGAAAACTTATCGAAGTAGGAAAGATAAGTAGATGCATTATACGGGCTATTCGTAACGAGCCGAGTCAGTCATTGCGTCAGAGACATGGCTCGTCCTGGATAGCCTAGGCAATATGTGCTAGTACAAACTCCGGCTAGGCAATCACCCCAAGAGTAATGTTTTATTATGTTGAATGTTTAGAGCTCGAAAAAAAAATTCTATGTTCGCAAGTTTGCTCAAAATGTCCATTAGACGTACATTTTAACATTCGGTCACCTATGGAAATAATTTGTTGTTGGGTTTTGTTTTCTGTCCTCGTAGAGACAATAGACGTTGCGGCTACACATCACTTGACATTCTAGTTTTATAGAGTGAGGATCATTTGGTCTTGTGCTGTGAATGTACTCATGCGGGCGAAAAGACGGAATACTTCATTTGACCAGCGACAACTTCTGATGTCCAATCACGAAAAAGTATATTATACAAGAGAAATGGGCAAAATTATCAGTCGATCTAAGAGTACAATTCACGACATCGTAAGGCGATACAAATGAGAGGATATCCTTAAAAGGATTGTTCACTGAGACTTACTGTGAGAGGGAGACGCTGTATTCTGAGAAAGTCAGTAAGAATCCTCGATTAAATACGCCAAAAATTGTTGCCGAGTTATTAGAAAAATGTGGAGAGAAAGTGTACCACAAAACCGTAGAGAAAGTAGTAAGGAGAAAGCCATTTATAAGCGAGATCAATGGAAAGAAAAGACTGGAAATGGCGAAGCAGTTTGTAAATAAGAGGTCAGAGTTGTGGTCGGATGTAAGTTTTGCTGACGAAATCGAGGTAACCTTGCCCAAAATGTGGAGGAATGTTATCAACGTCTCACATTATCCATGAATGTTTAAACCTCCAAAATATAAAAAACTCTCTTGAACTCAAAAACAAAATTTATGAAATATTTATGTCCATTCAAGGTTGCAAGTCAATTTTAAATTATCTTAATATTGCAGATCATGATAACATGATCTGATTATCGAAACATTAATTGTATTTAATATTTCTGTTTATTCTAATGTATTTAATGTATCTCTGATGGAAATCAAAAGTGTTCGCTAATGCCATTAGATGCTTTTAAAGCTACCTACAATAAATAATAAAAATACAAAACTTGGGGCAATCTCATGACAGAACTATAGTTATGCGCGACGTCAAGAAATGCTTCAAAAATCGAAATCTGCATTAGAGTGTTAAGTGCGGCGAAGGCAGTACCGTGATGTGGGGGTGCATATCTTCGTCTGAAGATGAGTAAGAGCTGGTAATACGGGATATCTTTATACTTTATCAAGACAATGACCCAAAATATAAAGCCTACATTTTGCGCAGCTCTTTAACTGCCCCAATGTCTTGGAAACACCCCCTCAGTCTTCAGACAACCCAATCAAGAATTTTTGGTACGAACTGAAAGTCAGATTACATTGTTTTTTAAATCCACGAGAGAGGAATTGAATAGAAGTATCTATTGACAGTTCGTACATTAAAAGAAATACTGCAAGTAATCAGAATCGATTGTAAGAAGTCATTTCACAGAAAAATGATCCTACTAAATACTAATATAATAATACCATGTGAAAATATTATTAATTTAAGAAGAGTGACGGAATATTACAATAGTCCTAACCTTTCTTCCGTTCTTGAGAAAGGTTTGTGTTTGATATTTTTAATATTGCCCAAAAAACCCTACTAAAATTGCCAAAACATGTACATGACTTTAATGAAAGAACTAATTGTGGAGAACAACTTTATTTTGGTGGAAAAAATATTAATATTCACTTTGTAGTTGTAGAAAAACTTTTTAAAAAAATTCAAACTTTTGCGGTTTGGGAATTTCAGAGCTAACAGTGAAAATCGTACCACTGCCATTTTATAATATTTGTATTATACTTAATATTTGTATATATAATTTGTATATATTGTATTTCACTCTATTCTGACAAAAATAAAAAAACTATTGGTTCTAAAATATAGATAAAACGGTTTTAAAACTAGTGGGTTCTAAAAGCACGAACTTTCTCCCCCCAGAATTGCGTGAAAAATACTAAAATTTTCGAAAAAGAGTTCATGACCTGATTTAAAAATTTTTCTTTAAGGAACGGATTTCATTAAGGGAAAAATCTGTATCCTAAATATTTTGGTTGCAGGAAGACTTCGAAAAAAATTTGAACTTTCGCAATTTTCGAAAAATCAGAGTTTTTAACGAACATGAAATGCGCACCATTCTCTTAAACGTCGTTCACACTATCCAGAAACAAAATTTAATAATAATTTTTTGAAAATTTGGAAAATGTTCCAGGTGCGTCATGTAAAATACCCCCCAAAATGAAAATTTCGGTTTCAAATTCAAGGGGCCACGACATCAACCATTTCGTTTGGGGAATACCACTTTTGAAGAAAATCGGCTGAACGGTTTAGCCGCTAGCGTTGTTCACCGACGGACAGGCAGACGGACGGGCAGACGTTTTGCCGTCATACCATTTTTCAGTATGAAGAACCCAAATATGGATTTTGGCTAACCCACGTGTTAGCAGATTTCTCCCTCTCAATTTAGCAACTAGAGTTATCCACTTTTTCGTTACCAGAATCTTGTAATAAATGTTTTTCTGACGAAAATTTGCCGTTTCATAACTTTCTCTTTTTCATAACTCAGTACTTTGTAGGGAAAAAGTAAAAGTTGGAGCCATATTTGAAAAAGTTTTGAAAATGTTGCAGTGACCTCACGTAAAGTATATTTCAATTGACTTCATATTATAACAGGATTTATACACTTTTGCTGAATCAGGACTAACACGAGGTTTCGAAATATCACCGGTTTCTGCCGCAGCATTACATGACTCTGTCTATACTATGTAAATTACTCCGTATATACGCACATAGTATACGAGAAAATAAAATCAGTATTATGAAACCCCAGTCAATATAAACTATGTATTTAAAAAAAGAAAATGTTTACTTAAGTCAACAATACGTACACACATCTTCTGTTGTATAATTAGCGTAGAAACCTTTAAATTCCCTACTACTATCTGTATGAAACTTCAGCCACAAATAATTGTAGGTTGATACTATAGTTGGCGGGAATTGGGTGCCACAGTACTGCCCCAATAAAGGAGCTTTTTCATCATGCCCATCTCGAATCTGAAAAATATCATTCGCATTATTTTATTAATATTAATATTGTATTGTCTCACAGTATATTTGTAACATTTACTCACTGTATTTTTCTAATATTTCCAACACTTTTAGATATTAGACATATCAATTATCACTGGCATATCACTTATCAAACTATTATTATTATTATTATTATTATTATTATTATTTCATTGACGGAAATATTTTAAAAAATGTATGATGTTCAAATACTGATTTACGAACCTCAACAAAATCATAGCATCTGGACGAATATCGACTCTTTGCTTCAAGCGTAAAATCAAAAAAGTTTAGAGTAATTGACTTTCCCAAAGGTTGCTGTATTTCATAAATACAATTTTTATTTCTTGTGTACTTTGATGGATACATTGGACTGGTGATGTGACCAGCTTCTTCACCAAATATACCACCACAAACTGAAAAATCAAGATAGTAATTTACGTTTAAAGGAAGTAAAATGTTACTTTACGAGTGAGATTTTCCAGCCGAGGCGACATTATAAGCCAAGGTTGAAATTGCGAACCCGTAATGTAACATTTTCGCCCTATCGTAATATGTTTTTTATCATACTAAGTCGCATTTCTGTCCTTTTAATTTAATAACATATTGCAATAGTTCAAGATGGAGGAGTGCCAATAAAGAATTGCTCACGACAGCAGAGCCCCCTAGAATCTTGAAACTGAACAATTTCATGATCTGAACGTTTTAAAATTATATTGAAAGATAAAGAAATGCTTTGAAAAATGGTTGTTAATAAAGACTTGCAATTGAACAATTAAATCTTAAGAAATCTGATGAAAGGTATAAAAGTATGAACAATTATGTTCCTGTTAAAATACAAATAATATTAACATGGTTAAAGAAGATGTAATGTTGGCTTACCAACGCGATAGAAATCTAGCTCTAGAGAGAGTAATTCAAATTCGTTGCGGCTTACTCAGTGGAGCTCGGAAGTTTGACAAAATGCTTTTTGATATTGACTGTTACCAATAGGAATCTCTTAATTTGGAGATTAATCTAACTTAATTTAACTTCTGGAGTTATTTCAGTAAATTTTAATTTTGCCTATTTTTGACATTTTGTCTTATTTTTGCCGATTACATAATTTTGCTTTCTTATTCTCCTGACATCGATCTCAATCAAGTTGGAATTTGGACCACCCCTATAACTTCTAAACAGTTCAAGATATGGAAATTTAGTTTTCGCTCAACAATGTGAAATCATGGGGCAAGTAATGTGCTGTAGAGATATTGTTCAAAATATTTGTAGTTTCTGAGAAATTTAATCATCTTTAATTTTTTAGATGGAACCAGGAATTTATCTCACTGACAATAGAGAGATCATAAATACACGAATGCAATGATGTAACATATGTTAAGGTTTTGATAGTATTTGGAGTATAAAATTATACTTTCTGTCACGTGATTTTAAATTAAATATACAAGATTTTCTGTAGCAACCCTTTCATCTGTCTTCTTAGGGGAGGTTGCTTTCGCGGCACCAGCACTTTTACGGCGACATGGGAGAGGCCGCGAAGGTCACGTTCGTTTAAAGTGACAGTTGCGACGGCAGATGCAGGAAAAAATGCACATTTAATTTAAAATCTCCGGTCATAAAGTATTATTTTATGCACAAAATACAATCAAAATATTAATATATGTTCCTAGTATACAATATTTTTAATGATCTTTAATGATTTCCATTTAAAAAATCAAAGATGAATACATTTGTCGAAAACTATTTCAAACACTATCTCTACACCATATCATGTGCCCCATGTTTCCGCATTGTTGAACGAAAACTGTATGTCGCTATCGGGAACCTTTTAGAAGTCCTTTTTATGAGAGTGACCCATAGTTGGTAGGGCTCCCTGAATTCCTTCAACCCTAGACAACTTGAAGACGCGTAGTGTTTTGCCTTTCTATGGAAGCAGGGGATCTATTAAAAAGCTAAACGAAGAATGATGATACCAGTCAATATTTTTTATTTTCTCATTAATGCCAACGGGCTTTGTTCTCACACGAGAAATCCCATCCTACTTTTGAGTTTATCCTCCGATCCCTTTCGAGGACAGCTCTCTGAACATGGTATGCCCTTCTCACTGCTGGTAAATACGCAAGTGCGAGAAACGAACATTACAATTCCGTTTTCACTTTCCCATTTCAAGATTCAAGAGGGAGTCCACAAGTCCACTATAGCATTTCGAAGAGAGTGTCACGAGTGAAACGAATTCGTAGCGAGCATACCGGATGTCCATGTAGAATCAAGATTACAAAGAAAATATCATTTTCTCACAAGGTAAGTGCTAATAATATTTTTGAGTTATAATAAAATTGTGATTCATTTTAATTTTTAACTTTTACAGTAATTGCTCTAAAATATGATTTATCGTAATTTACATTTCTTTTACACCCCTTATTTAACTAAAACAAATGCATTTTTAATGCCTATCTTAGCAAAAATGAATGCATTAAGTAAAAGAAATTTAAGTAAAATGAATGCCTGAACTTCAGGATTCTACTTATCATACTTGGTAAGTAGATTCTACTGCAGCTACACGACGTTATAACGTATTTTGCAACTACTAGTGCAATTTTTCCTACATTGCCACAAGGTAGGTTTTGCTTCCTTATCTTTAAATAGGCCTTTCTTAACTCCATGTAATTAGCTCAATGTAAAACAGAGCTTTCCAAGTTTAATTCATTGATAGCATTTCTTAAGGAACAGTCGGTAGAATATTTGCCGACATAATCGAAAACAGAAGAGACGAAGTCAATCGTGATTATGCAATTAATATCACTATAAATATTTACGTTATTTTGTAAATGTACGTTATTTGTATTTAAGAATTAAAAGTAAATACATTCTTTTTGTAATTATATTGTACTTATCTATATGATGCAAGATTGATTTTTTTATCATTATAAAAAAGTTTTAAAGAAAGTTTTTTTCTCATTGTAATCACCAACTAATTTCAACACACTAATTTCAACTGCGTAGTTTGTGCTAGCCAGTTACTTATGAAATAAACCAGAAGAGTTGCTATGCAATTTCCAGGTTGATAAGTTAGTTTGAGATTTCATTACGATGTGTATCGTAAAGTTTCACTTTCCGGCCTGCTTTAAGGCACGGAAACAACAGAAATGCGACATTGTGAATATAAAATAATTTACCAGATAGTCTAAACAAGTCTAAAATATAGGGAAAAACAAAGTTGTTTTTTTCTGGAACATGACCTATTACATGCGTATTAGAGAAAACGAAATTACTGCACATACATTTTTCTGTGTTAAATAAAAAGGAAATCTCATAAAATCTTCAAAAAAACATTATACTTCAAACACCCAGGAGAAAACTTATGGAACAATCCTACCTTCCTCATATTTAATTTTGAACCCCTCCAATGCCACAGAAGAATCCGTTAAAAATATAATTGTCACAATGTGTCCAAGTGAAGTGTATGGCCTTGGCAACTGATTTCCGCAGTAGCGTCCAACCAAACGCGATGAAGGGCCGCGGCCTTCGTGAACCTGAAACGAAATGGTTAATATTATTTCCGTGGTGGTAGCACATATATTGTGGTAGTCTATAATGTGAGTTAGTAAAAAAATCAACTACAACAATCACAGTTATGAAATTTATTCACAACAGACCCAAAGTTAATTTTCAGGAAACACTTTTCCCTTCTTCAGTGGGTCTTTAACATGGAGAATGAAAAAATGAGAAAATAACATAATTCGATATAAAACTGACAAATAAAATGAAATTAATAATAAATAAATACAATAAAAAATTAATTACTGCCAAAGCAACGTGGGTCACACTTAAACATAACAGCACATACACAACAAAAGAAAGAAATGAGCACGGAACGGCTAGGAGGCCGATATCTTGTAGAATGGGAATAAGTGTTCGCCTCTAAGGCGAGAGCGGAGTTCGGGAACTGAAAGAGTTGAAGGGGCCAGTCAATAAAATATTTAAAATGGGACTGCTGACGTACTAGATATGGGAAACGTGTTTCCCAAAAGTTAACTTTGGGTATGTTGTAAAAAATATTACAACTGTGATTGTTATGGTTCTTTATATCCTAACTCACCTTTACTATTAAAACTTTTATGTTTACTTTTTAAATTTAATTCACACTGAACCATCATGATAAAATTCAATGTTAATTTAGATTCTCTAATTACGTAATTAACAATGTAAATTACGATTCTCTATGTTGCGTAACCATTCCTTCCCATTAACCTTTTAACGGTCGTTGGAAAGTAAGCCTCTGACTTGAAATTGAATTTTATCAACATACACATAAAGAAAGAGGTTAATATAATTAAAACTAGTAAGATGAACGACTGTTTCACTAGTTTTAGCAATATTAATTTTGTCCTTCAAATGAGTTAAAAATTTCATTTTTATTAATACTCATCATCTTTGGGATGTACTTTAAGTGGCTTTAGCAAACATTTTAATACAAATCTAGAATAATGGACACTGTTGAAGCTTTCTCAAAACTAGCTCAGTGGGTGCCCAGGCTGTTGCTGCTAAATTCGTTTTTATCTACAGACAATTAAATGCTATATAAAAAGCTGATCGATCATCTACGCCTATTGGTATACAACTCAAACAAAACTACAAAATTGTTTATTGTTATTCGTTTCATAAGTTTGTTTCTTTAATTGAATTTTATTTTTTCAAAATTGTTCAATTATGTGAAAAAGTTTATAAATAAAATATACTTTAAATCAACTTTGTAATTAATACAAGTCTTTTTATCTGGGTAATTGTTATTTTACAAATGTTTAGAATTCAAATGTTTCTAAATATTACAAATAAATCATTGATTTTTAAATTTTAAAAAATATATTTACATCAATTTAAATCATTGATTTTTTAAAAATAATTTGATTTTAATCATGATTTAATTCAATGATTAAAATGACATGATTTAAATCATACCAACCTTAGGCAAAAACAAAAGTGATTGCCATATATTGCATATTATTTTATGTGCAGTGACATTCTTTAATATTAAAGACAATCAAATATGTACTATTTTAACAATTATGCTATCGAACACCCGAGATCATCAGGTGTTTTGTAATAAAGAGCCCCCGATGTCGCGAAACGTTGTGTCTAGTATATTAATGCCAATAAAATAATTGTTGAAATAATACTGATTTGATTGTCGTTAATATCAGATGATGTCACTGCAGATCAAAATACCAGAAAGAAATTATTAATTAATTAAGACATTTAGCTATATTTTTTAATACTGTACATTACAGAAAACAAGTATCTTACTTCAACACGGTCAAATATGCAGCTACGGTGGTTTTCAAGATTAAGTTTCAGAAACTCAATTTTTATTCTCTCTCCTTCAGGAAGTTGAATAACCCATTCACAAGTTGCTCGGTGTAGGTATTTGTTTGAATCAGGATCCAGAGGAGGAACAATCAATCCAGAACCAGATGTGAGAACACCTCCACAATCTGTGCCTACACATTTCGGAAACATGAACATATTAAAAAACAAAGAAGACATTCCATTACAGATACATTCCTTAATAAAAGCATGATCTGACATTATATTGTGTCGCATTACCTTTTATTCAGCGAACTGGAATTACTGCGCGGAATGACAAACGTCATTTGTAATGGATTAGAATTGTGTGCGAGTGTTCAGAGACACCCAAAATTAAAAACCAAAATTACACAACGGCAAAGGAACTGCAGGTTTAATTTTTTTGCATTGCTAACAAAATAGGAACTCGCTCTTGCCTCTATTTCTACCACTACAAGCAAAAGGAGAGTTCAAGAAAACGTTCGCATATTGAAGCTGCATTTACTTCCAGAAGCAAAACAAGGGGCCATCTCAGCATTTGCTGTATGCATCAAGGAAACTGGACAAAAACTTGATCGCAATGGGGTGATTGACCGGGAAGCTGTAGTTCATTATTTATTACAAGCATATTAAGTTTAAAAAAAATATACAATACAAATATAAAATAATTTATTAAACATAATTGTTTTGATAAAAGAAACATTATTTTTTCTTTTTGATGATCAGTATAGTCTCTAATTGTATAGAAACAATTATGCAATAGTTTTCTTTTCATTTGAGCACGCTTCGGAAATGTGCATTAGAAGCAGATATGAGTAAACGGGGACCACACTGCTGGTGGAACGTTTCTAAGGCTAGTAGGAGTGTATTGTTTCGGGTTCCACGGGATCCGTTGTAAATTTTGATTTACAAGAAAAGATATAACTTAACTTAACCTCGTTATATAATTCGTACGTCAGTTGGCGTTTTGCTAAGCATTTCCGATTTGGCAACGAGACTCCTGCTTTCTGCCCTCACGATTTACATAAAATAACCTTCAGTCAGAGCAAAGCATAATTTCATACTCATTTCATACAAAAATACTTTTCTTACACTCGTATTTTAGCCAGGGCTCTGTGGATAATGCCAAAATTATAATGGTGAAGACCGAAAATATCCGTTTATAGTCATTCCTACATAATCTGGATAACGTACGAATCAATCACCTAATCCTACGCCATTTTGCGACTTTAGTCGCCACACATACACACTACGTATTCCTATTTCATTCTTAATTGTACTTCACTATCTGGTTGATTGACTAGTGATTCCGTGTGCGTGAAGTGCAAAGGTCCCGTAAGTGTAGTGCTTGCTTTTTACCGCGGGAGGTGGCGGTCATCTTCCCCGCTGGATGGAGAGATCCGGCTCCCGTCTAGGCCGGCTTACAGCGATTTTCTTCAATCGGGTATCTCCCACCACGGTGGCACCACACCCGGGCCGGGAAAACCTCTAATCTCCAGACTAATCTACCGAGAAGTGAGGTAGAAGTACATGTGAATGTGAGTAAAAGTATGGAGTGAGGATAGGACAAGGAATGGGAAGGAAAGATCGCGCGCGGTCCCTGGCCCGTTTATTAGGGTACTGTTCTGGCGTTCACATTGATAGGAGGAACCACTGAAAACTACCGATCAGAGCAGCCGGCCGCTAGAATTCTCCTCCAGACAGCGGCTGAACTCGACCGGGCTGTCTAGATAGCAGCGAACATCCTGCCACCATCCGGGCTCGAACCTTAGGATTTCCTGGTCAGAGGCACCGCACTTCACAATCTGAGAATTACTGGAATATTACACAAAAACACTTACTTGGAGCTGTAGAATAAGAAATTTGGAAGCCCGTATCTCTTCCTTCACCATCTGAATGAAAACGAATGACAGCTCTGCGACTTGGAGTCGTTAGAGGTTCCGGAAGGGATGTATTACAGAACTTCTTTACCATTCTATTATCATATCCATCTCGAATCTGAAAAGACACATTTTCATTTCAAAAGACACATTTCAAGAATAGTATATAATAGTGATGAAATATTTTAATTATTTATTTATTGTTTGCAAAATAACGATAACATTGTAAAAAAAACATTCAGTTTTGAATTATTTTACCTCAACAAAATCAAAGCTGCAATTGGAGTGACTTTCAATGTTCATGGTGTAGAAATGGAGAACTATTCTTTTTCTGTTAGGAGCCGTTAAGCGCCATTCACAGTCTCTGTTGGTGGGGTATTTGCCTGGATACCCCGGAGAACTTAAGGATCCATGGCTTTGGAACACAATATCACCACCACAAACTGCAAAAAGTATGATTAATAATCAACAGTGTTTAAGAACTTTAATTGTCTCTGAAAGACTAAAAAATTAAATACAATAGAACCGTGCTAATCCGAACCGCGCAAACTCGAAATTTTGGATAACCCGAACAAAATTCGGAATAGAGGAAAAATAAACAAAACATGCCTGATTTTTAATTTACTTTATGAACGGCAATGCATGAAGCAGTGTAAGTCAACCCAATGTACGTACTGAATACTATACGTAGAATTACCATTAACAGCAGGGACGAAAACAGTCCTTCAGCTCTTCTAAACAATGTAGCGAGTACTATTGCATACGATCGATTATACAATACGTACGTATATTTGTATACGTACTGTACTCAGTTTTTCGCAATATTGCTACTTCATGTCGCTAAGCTACTTTGCCATTTTTTCATACTGGCTATGATACATTTTCTAGTAATCCTATAGATATATTTATGTATGTACAGTATGCAAGTTCGTTTTTTCGGATAATCCGAACATTTACGAATCCGAACAGACCACACCCCCAATTAGTTCGGAATACCGGGGTTCTACTGTAATAATAATAATAATAATAATAATAATAATAAACAAAAAAATTTACTGGGTGTAATTGATGTCCATGTTAATTCAAAACCATCCCTTTGGTTTGAACGGTCTGAACGGAACCATAAATATAATACATTGTGTGTACTTATAATGGCATTAGGAATTCTTGATCCACAATATCGTCCTATTAATTGATAGGCTGAAGAATGACCATCATGTATCTGAAATTAAAAATTATAATTTATAAAGTAATGGCAATATTATTATATAAAATAATTAAATTAAAATTAAATTAAAATATTTCCAACAGTAAACAAAACAATTTGCGTGACAGAGTATTCAATGCGTCATAACTTTCCTGAAAATTAATTAGGTCTAAAATCAATGCAGAGGTTTGATAACTAGCTAAAAAGCTTAATTATTTCCTTTGTGTTTCCATTTCCACATTAAGTTGAGAAGTGACACCACAAAAATATGTATTTTTGTATTTTCCTGCTTGAAATAATGTTTTCTGCGCGGTAGAGATTGATGGTTGCTTTAATGATACTGACAACTCGTGGCAAAAATATCAAAGTCATGGAAAATATAATAATTTCGTTTATGAAATATATAATTACTTTAACGATCTTATAACAGTGCTTATATTACCCATTATCAGCCATTTTTTGTTTCATTTCTAATTCCCAAGGTTTCACGGAAACAGTTACATATTCACAATTGAATGGAAGCGACCACAAAAGAGAGGACGGGATTGAGTGTAAAAGAGACACACAGCTAAGAAGATAATAAGTGTTATCAAGTGAAAACTGACTGGGAAAGAAATATTTTTTTTAACATTTCATGAACAGAAAATTTTCCGGGAAATTGTTAAATGTTCATATAATTTGAACTCACCTGAAGCCAATCGAAACTGCATTCTGGAGATTCTTCAAGATTGAAACTTTTAAATGTTACATTTAAAACTTGAGTACTATTTGTAACTATAAGCCATCCACAGCTCACTTGAGAAGGATAATTTATTCCCTCATTCGAAGGGGGAAATTTTAGAGTGCCAGATGGAGACCGAAGACGTCCTCCACAACCTGAACAAAACATATTCATTAATTTACCATAATTGTGTTACAACTATGTGGGCTAATTGTCTTTGAGTTTACAAGCTAAATTTTTTTGATGTTATTGTACTGTTAACATTATAAACCTTTTTCATCCCTTACAAGTAAGATCTCGAGTCTTCTTATAGAAGTTTTTCTTCTTATAGAATACTCTTATAAACATTGGCAATTTTATTCACAAATGTTTAAAATGTGATACTTTGCTTGTAAGAAGAGTATCTGACATCATATGTACTCCATATTTATCTATTCCTTCCTTTAAGCCATTTGTACATCCATTTCTGTTCAATAGCAAAACCAAAATTTTCCCTCGCCAGGAAGGTGATATAAATCCAGCCGATTTGATATTTTTTTAAAAGAATTTTGAATTAAAGCTGAATTTAATATCATTATTTTTTAATTTATTGTTATTTATTACGTATTCAATAAGTATCGCTGACCACCAAACATTTCAATTCAACAGTTTTCAAAACTGTTTAATGTAATGCATTCAGTACGATATCCTGTAACAGTATCATTCTGAAATTCATGATATATTTAACTTGACGACAATACTTAACATGATTACTTTGAAGTGATCTACAAACATCCCGAGAATGTTATTAACCGCGTCCGGAATGTATTAGAAGAGAATGAAGGATGCGTTAATTGTTGCAGGTATATTGTAAGAACCGGGAATCATGGGCAAGCAGACACTGGAACATCGCTGGAACAGAGAAATTTGGTCAAGAAAATTGGCTCCATGCGGACCGCAGTGGGCGCCCATCCCCTGTTACAGACGATCTTTGGAACAAGTGCAATAGCGCATTGTGGAGAACCCTTGTTTTTCTATTACGAAGCCCACAGCCATTTCTCGAAGTTCTACCGTTTCTCATTTCACGAAAATTAACATCTATTCTTTGAGTAAGCGTGTGCGAAGTGGCCGAAGCAACTGGCACCCGAAAACATACAGCGCAGGGGGATCATCTTTGTACAACGATGATGGCAGACAATGCAGTGACGTCATAGCAGATCTACCAGCAAGATCAAATTCAAACGACTTTGTCGATGCGGAAATAAATGTTGTCGATGCGGTTGTCCATGGTCTAACGGATAGAAAGGGCATTCTGCTCATCGCGTTCCTGGCCAGAGATTAGACGGAGAATGCTGCTGCGTTGCGTTTCTGTGCAACACTGCAGAATTTGCAAAGGGCCGTTCAGAACAAGTGACGTGGGACGCTGAGGGCAGAGGTCTCTTCCTACACGTTAATGTCGAACACACACGGCTGCTCAAAACAGGCCTTCTGCACCACTTCCGCTGGGAGATATTTGTCTATCCAACGTATAGTCCGGATCTCTCTTGCCCACAGCTATTTCTATATTTTCTTATATCTCAAGAAATTTCTGTTTGGTTCAGAATTAGGAGTATCACAGTGAAGCAGAGTTGTAGGTGACTGTCTAACTCTGGTACCTACCTCATGCAATCATTTCGCCCTGAGGAAGGTCGCAGTATTGCTGCCGAAATTTGGCAACAGTATTCAGCGTCTCCTGAACAACGAAGTAACTTAGGACTTCGGCCGCGAAAGCCTACGTTTTCATTATGTATAATTTTTAACGTCTCGTATAACTTAAAAGACAGGCTTGGTGGAAGAAAAATAATAAAAGTCAAAAGAATTACCGCAGATGAAAATCGTATCAGTCATAGACACTACAGTTTACGACTACAGATGCAGTCGTTAAACTTATGAAATAGTTATCATCAGATCCAGTAGGGATTAAAACTTTTGGTATAAGAGACTCACAAATATTCATGAAAAATTGACTACTTATAAATGATGTTTTAGTTGAACAAGCAAATTTTCCTAGTTCCCTCTCTCATGATATCACTTTTTTTTGTCTAAAGATGCACCTACAACCGATGCCTGTCTGCGATATTCAAAATGTTAACATCATATGCCGCCATCAGTATCTAGAAATCTGCTTTATTTCCCTTTTATTTCTTTTCTAACTGAAAAACGTAAGAATCGGGAAATAAATCTATTCCGTATAGATTGAACCATCACTTGAGGATTAAGGCTACAACAGCTAACAGGCAAGTTAGGAAGAAAATCTGCACATGATATTATTTAACGGTGGAAGCATAAGTGGAGCCAATGGGGACCCTACCCTTGACCTGATATAACAAAAACAATCCGTTCACCTACTGATGGCTGATCTGTTTACATTTATTAAAAAGGCACCAAATATCAAGAGTGCCTTATCTGCTGAGAATCCATTTGACTTTTGCCTCGATAAAGGCTCTCGGTTGTATTCGCATGCCTCAGTTCTAAAATGTTTTTTACTCTGCCATTTACTCTACATATACATTTAATTTTCTTCTTAGTTAATACAATCTGATATTAAAATTCAAAAATAAATATAATTTATAAATATCAAGAATTGATTAGTAAAAGCAAAGTTTAATATTTAAAATAAAATTAACATAAAGTACAGGAAGTTGTCTTTTGTATGTATTAAATACTATGTGTGGCTTCTCTTTCATAAACAATTTGAAATTTTATTTTAAAACATATAACTGATTTTTACATATCAGTTAGTCAATTACTGTATATGATGACTAACTGATATGTAAAAATCAGTTATATTTAAAATAAAATTTTAAGTTGTCATTAAAGTATGGACACGTACATCAAACGGTGTTAAGATAAAATTGTAAATATATTGCTTAGAAAATAATTTATGTTCATACTCATTTGTTGTTGTTCACAATGCATCCCAGTTGTAAATGGAGAACATCTACAATAATATCCATTTCCTTGTGGCACACATGTTCCACTGTTCTGACAAGGATTACTGTCACAAGGGTTTACGGCATTACCGCAAGTTGCACCTTTGAAAAAATAAAAGTATGCACAGTCTGATGTTGAAACATGGTTTGTTTGGTTAAGCAGGAAAAGAAAAACAAAATTCTTATGAATATAACGCACGAAAATTCATAAGTTTTCCTGAGTTTAGAGCATAAAACTTTATTAAATACCAGTGCAAAATCAATGTGTACAGTTTTCTTGAGAATGAAAAATTGCTGATATTTAAAAAATTTACTAATTATTGCAACTGTGAATTGAAACATATAGTATTTACCCGAATATAAAACAAGATATATTTCCACGTTTTCGACCTTTAAGATCGACTTTTCGACTTATTCCCATGCGTGAAAAAAAGTCCGTATTTGTGTAATTTAAGAATTTGCACGTCTCTGAAGGGAAACCCCCAGAAAATATATCATAAGTTTTCAAAAGATCCAATTAGGTCAATTTTGACATGAGGAACATAATATGAGACCTTCGTCTAAAGTCAAATTTGAAAATCCTCGGACACACCGTTCTTGAGATATTCACAATCGATGTATAAGAAATCAATTGTTAAGCAGATAGAGTGTTGGGTAAAATGAATGTGCAATTCGCAACTTCTCAATAACATTTTTAAAATCTAATTGTTTAGGTTGTTGGAGGTGTTACTCTCAAAAGTGATTCACACGACATAAATAATAATAATAATAATAATAATAATAATAATAATAATAATAATAATTAAACAAAGACGAAATATCGACAAATTGACAAAGTTTAATTCATAAAGAGTTTATAAATAATACTGACATGTACATAATAAATGAATAATATACACTTCCTGCCAAAAAAGTGATGCACCCAGAAGGAGTGGTTGGAAGTAAATGAAACTACTTACGCTGAAAGAACATGGGACTTTATTGAACTGATTGTAATATGGGATGAAAGAGAATAGGTTGTTGTCAGCGCGAAGTCATGTGGATGACTGGATGCCGCACCTCCTCTAGTAGGAATACATGCCCTCATACGGTTCGGAATGATGTCATTGGTGCTTTTGGATTCTCTCTTGAGGCAAGTTCTGCCACAATTGTTGTGGCTGTTCCTACACATCCTGTAGGTTGGTACTACGAGGGAGTCTCCTAATGGCATCCTAAACGTGTTCTATGTTGGAGAGGTCCGGAGTCCGCTGTCCGCGGGAGGACCTGAAGATGCTCTAGACAGTTCATAGACACATGTGCTACGTTTAGGCGTGCATTAATTGTTGGAATACCGTCCCATGGTACTGTGCCATAAGGGGTAGGACGTGTGGACGCAGAATGTCTATGACGTATCGCTTTGCCGTCAAAGTCCGCCGAAGCACTATTAGATGACTACGATTTTAACGCATATTTGATGGTTCCCCCCACCATGAAGCCCGGGGTTATGCCTGTAAGTCTCTCCGCATTTTGGGCAGGATGCGCTCTCAGCCCTTCACGCCGCCACACTCGAACACCATGGTCATAGGAGGTTATGGCGAAAAGGGACTCGTCACCGAACATGATGTGACGCCATTCGTCCGCAGATACGTGTGAATCTAAGGATTTACTCACATATCAACGGTATGCATGTATTCCAAAATGGGAAAATATTGGACCACTCCTTCTGGGTGCATAACTTTTTTTTTGTCGGGCAGTGTATATGTAATTTGTTATTTAAATTGTTGAAAACTTAATTCATAAAACCAAGAGTTGGCCTTAAGTCCCAGTCACCTTATATTCGGGTAAATACGTATCTATTACTATGAATCACCAAAGGTCAGCGACGACCATTAAACTTTTCTTGTCTCTGCGAGAAACTGTCTCTGGAAAACGTCTTGCATATCAAAAACAATATTCCAATGAAAGCAATTTAATTTGCAAGACCTACACAGCAAGAAATCATTACCTGTGTATCCTGAGTAACAACGACAGATAAAAGACGTTCCTGCAACTATACATGTACCGTGTATACATGGATTTGGTTGACAAATATTTGATCCTCCAGATATTGGGGCAACAGCAGTTGGAATACAGCCGGAGGGTCCAATTCCAGATCCAGCATAACCAGATGGACAAATGCACTGCACATATGACTGACTAATTGCTGTAACACATAAGTCACGTAAGAGCAGTTACGTAAAATATGAAATAATGACATTAATTGTAGTGACCAAAGCATGCAACATGAGAGTAAAGGTAAATAGTTAACAGCAGTTCCATTATAATTCCATGTAAAATCTTCATATTTTTGGCAAACAAAAATGATTTACCAGAATATATATTAAAAAGGCAACCACACCTGAGTTTTCTAAGCACTGTGCTAAGGGATGGCAGCCACCATTATTGATCCTACAAGCGCCAAGGTAAGTACATGTCACTCCGTCACCTTGATAGCCTGGAGGGCATGCTCCACAAACTCGAGAACCCTAAAAATACAACAAAAAATGTAAATATACCAATACATAAAGAGCAAATATTTAAGCCATTTGGGGCGTGGCGACGCGCAGTGGCAGGGGCAGTGGCGGGGTGGATTCCTCTGGTCATTCACCCCCGCTTCCGTCGCTTTTATAAACAGGCACCTGCAGTATCCGCACTCACCAGTGTATAACCTTCCGCCGCTCCTCCACGGTGCCACCAGATCGCAGCACCACGCCGACACTCCCGCCACGCTACCTCGGACTCTTTTGTTTTACTAAGGCTTTTATCCTCGCTTTCCACGGCGCTAACCCTAGGTTCGATTCCCGGCTGAGGCAAATTATAACTGTGCGCTTTCCTTACAAATGTCACAGTATCTATTGCTGTGTGACGATGAGAAAGCTTACCCTAAGGTTATGAAGACCAGAATGTACGGTGAAGGGATGTCTTCGTGTTAACCACACGAACTCCTTATCCCATGGCCGAGAGGCTGTCACTACTGGTCACCGAAGGCCCATAGCGGGCTGTTTAGCCAAGAACAGGAAAGGGCTTTTATCCATTTGACAGCCGGTTAAATTTAACGTTCCTAAGGGACGCATATTCGACCATATACTAGACACCAACCCACTTGCGGGCTCTTCGGATCTGAGTCAGCAGAACGCGAGGCCCTCCGCGACAACACATACTTGAGAGACAAGGGACAGACATCTATGCACAAGGTGGAACTCGAACCCGCGACCATGGCACCGAAGCGCTAAGTCGCCACGCTGAGTCGGTACACCTCGGCCATCCAGGTTGGTTGTCGGAACAGTAAGTACAATAAATGTCTAGTCTATCTACGGTATCTGAATCGAGTCTCTCTATCCTGTCGAGTTGTTGTTTGATTTTCCTTTTCCAGACAACTGGAGACACATTTAATAATTTAGACAATTTATGAGAATAAAATTCTGTATCACATTTCCTAAAGATCTTTTCTCCCCTCTTCGTAAAGGAAATACTACTCGTTTACACACAACAAATCTAAAAATATTTCTTTTTTCAGATTATTTTGAGTATAACGCAAATGCCAATAAAATTTATTAATAATTAATAATTAAAGAAAGCGAGACATGCAGTGGAAATAAATGAATCGTATTATTCTGCAGGGATGAACTGAGTGGCGACTGCACGCAACGCCCGGCAGCAAAATTGTAGAGACAATTTTATTCTTTTAAATTTTATGAGCATGAATCTCGAAAAGTACTATTGGGATGTATAATTTTTACAGAATTATCATCAGTGCCATGCAAAGCATGTAACCAACAAAACTATATTCAAAAGTCGAATAAATCTATTAAAAAGTTGTATTATTTCATAATACAAAAATTATTATTTACAAAAATTGTATAAAAAGGAATTCATAATTTCACAATATTTTCTGTTCATAAACAAACCATTGTACATTATTTTCTGAGATGGTTCTAAAAAAACAATTCTCTGTGTTAAATAGTTCTTGAGATTTGTTTTCACCGATTATTTTAACATGCTAAAGAAAAGAGCTTTTAACAAACTAATGATTCTCGCCTTAAGAGAAAATAATTTTAAAAAACATGACATGTTTTTTTAAACATTGTCTTACCTGCGTGTTGATGCATTGAACAGAAGGATTCATGCTACACCCACCATTATTTATTTGGCACTCGTCTATATCTACACAGTAAAATCCATTACCAGTGTATCCTAAAAGTTTTCAATACAAAATTAATATCCTAATATATATTCCAATTTCTATAAGCATTTACTGCAACTGTATCTTGACTGAATTTATCAGCTATTTGAAGTTTTTTATTACCTTGAGGACATGGACCACAGTGGAACGTTCCAGGTAAATTTATGCAAGACACTGGAGGATTCTTAGAACATGCGGGTCTTCCAGAAGTACATTCATCTACATCTTGTGTGCATGCTTTTGAATTTGGAGATTTTGTCCATCCCTAGAAAGAGGAAAGGGAGAAATTAAAATATTACTTGAATTAGTTGTGTATAGATTGTTTTTATTTTTATCAGAGTATTTAATCCTTTTTTGGATGTGTCTCTTCCCCACCACCGTAACCTGGTTGTGAAGCTAGAATTTTTATGTGGCATTCTCTCCCGTACACCCCGGACTAAGAGAAGATCATTCCAAGCTAGAGTGTGCGAGGGAAGATGATAGAGGAAAGAGGTACCGGTTGCAACTTCGGGTGCTGGAATGTTTTGTGTAACTCTTGAAGACACTATTTAAAATTGGTTCTATCAACCACACTTAAACATTTTTCTATTCTACTTTGTCAAGTGTTTGAAATAAGCAAATTCAATCAAAACCTGTTTTGAAACAGACCATTTAACCTAATGCAACTTCATATTATTGTTTTTGAAAACCATACCTGGTCACAGAGACATGTGTAACCATCACTAACACCTTCTTGATTGATGCAAATACCATGGCCACAAAGTTCTTGCGGGTTGTTTTTGGAACACCCCTTATCCTTTCTTGTGCAGTGAAGTCCGACAAATCCGGGTGCACATTGACACCTATAGATATAACAAAACATTTCAAATTGGTTTCCTGACCTTGAATATAAATATTGAAATCGAAAAGTTTTATATATCTGTATCCATCATCATTATCATCATCATCATCATCATCGGTGAATCGGCCTTGGCATATAAGCAATTAACATTGAATAAGAGCACTTAAAAATGTCCCCTTAATTCTCCTGGAACTAAAGAACTTCAAAAACATTAATTACAACAAATACTCAGATTTCATCTAAACTTTAGGATTTGTTTTCTTCGCCTCTTTGTAGAGTAGAGCTGACAACTCATTTCTTACTTAAGAAACTTGTTTTCAGTTCAGTTGAAAATTGAACTCTAAAAATTCAGTACTTTTAACATCGCTAAAAAAGACATAACAAAAATTGTTTATATGTATTACAGATTCTGAAGTGAGATTACTATGTGCGGTTTAAGTGCGAACTAAAACTTTATGAAGTTAAAAAAATATACATTTTCTGTTAAAAAAAAGGATTCATAATTTTAAAATTTAGAATAACCAAGTATGCCAAAAATTAGCGAATGAAAATATACGTGCTCGTGGGGGTAAGAATTACTTCTTTTTTTCTTTGCATCTCGAGGAATTTCTTAACATCTCGAAGAACAAGAAATAATTTGCCTCCCTCTTTGTAGCAATTGATATTTTTTACATTGAAATTGATTATTGTCATTGAAAATACACATAATGTTGATAAACATTACACAGTGAAAAATGAACAATGTGAAATCGTATACATACTCGTAAGTGCCAATTCTATTTATGCATGTGGCCCCATTCTGACATCCAAGATCAGTGCCAGCAAACTGAGCACACTCATTTACATCCACATCACATAACGTTCCCTAAAAATAAATATGCAAATGAAAGTTAAATAAAAATCCAGAACCAGTGCACCATATTTATTAAGATGAATTAATTTACCTCCCAATTAGGAGGACATCGACAGAGAAAACCGTTATATTGGTCCTCACAGGTACCTCCATTTCGACAAGGATTACTTGAACATTCATTTGTTGATAAGGTGGTTCTGATTTTGCTGATCACTTGAGTAAGTCTCACTACCTGTAGTATAAGAAAGATGTGTACATTTAATTGTGTTACAATATGATGTACAGTAAAATCTGTCTAAGCCGGAATAGATCGGGACAAAAAAATGCGATTTAGGGAAGTTTCCGTGTTATGCAAGGTTGTCTATTTTATGACACTTGTAATCTTGATATTTCCGTCCTGAAACGATTAAATTACTTGACTTAATTATAATAAACATTAACATATAACAGATTTATGGCTATTTATTGGTGGATGGAAATCACCAATAAATGAATATTTCATATAACATTCTTCATTGACAGATTCTGAGTTTGACATTTTCTTCTAAGGTTAAAGTTTTATGTTTTTTTTCAACCATTGTTAAACAGGTACTGAAACTAAAAAAAATGCAAACTACCTAATGGCCTAGTTGCTGCAGTCGGACTGCTTGCTGAATCTTTCAACGCAAAATGAGTCACAGCTCAGAGTACTATGACTTTCTGATACCCTTGCATGACCTTCAGCAGTCTCTCTCTCTCGCTCTCTCTCTCTCGCTCTCTCTCTCTCGCTCTCTCTCTCTCGCTCTCTCTCTCTCGCTCTCTCTCGCTCTCTCTCGCTCTCTCTCGCTCTCTCTCTCGCTCTCGCTCTCGCTCTCTCTCTCTCTCGCTCTCTCTCTCTCGCTCTCTCTCTCGCTCTCGCTCTCTCTCGCTCTCTCTCGCTCTCTCTCCCCTCTCTCTCCCTCCGTCTCTCTCCCTCCCTCTATCTCTCTCCCTCCCTCTCTCCCTCCCTACTTCCCTCTCTCGCCGAGGGGTTATGATTTTTAACCCTTCGGAGATGCGAGAATAGAAGTCTTGTCCGTACACTCTTCCACGCTCAGAAAGTCGGTAGGGAGAGAATTACTGTATGGCCAGCGCCATGAGAGACACGCGACCCCAAGATCGAATTCTACGCTGACGGCCGAAACCCTCTTCACTGTGCGGCAGCCATGTCCAAATCGCGTGGCACTGGGATAGAGAATTTAAAACAGACTTGCCGATGCATTTTTATTAAGAATATTTAGCGTCTCGCTGCCAATTCACAGAAATTCCGCTTTATAAAGGATTTGTTCCCCTGTAGGGCATTAAAAACAGTTCCGTTTCTGCGTTGGACAGATAACGTTTTATGCTTTGTAAAATGCCATTTAACTTCTCGGGCCGGAGAAAATTTCCGGTTATGGCAGGTTTCCGGCTTGTACAGGTTCCAGCTTAGACAAATTTTATTGTAATATATATTTTAACGAAATAACAAAAAAATAGTAAACTACTGTTCACAAAAGGACGTCTTACCTTTGCGTTTAATGTCTTTATTTTTGCACCTATATTTCCTGGCTGAAAATAAAACATACTACGTTACTTTTACAAAATTTCAATTAATCAGAAATAATTTACAGTGTAAACTTCTT
Organism: Gryllus bimaculatus; assembly: GCA_017312745.1. NCBI lineage: Eukaryota > Metazoa > Arthropoda > Insecta > Orthoptera > Gryllidae > Gryllus > Gryllus bimaculatus. The sequence goes on along the minus strand of BOPP01000023.1, from coordinate 10,661,974 downwards.
TACGAAATTCTGTGTAACGAAATATTTACTAAAACGTAAACCTTAAGCATAACCTGAATTTGGTTAGAATAAAAAAAAATATTTACTTAGTTGTGAGAGCGTAGGCTTCTGCGGCCGGAGTCAGTATTTACTAGGCTGTCCGCATGACGCCGCGTCCGTGGCAAAGGTGCCGACGTTTCGGTCGCCATTCTGCGACCTTCCTCAGGGCGTAATGCGACAGGCATTACGCCCTGAGGAAGGTTGCAGAATGGCGACCGAAACGTCGGCACCTTCGCCATGGACGCGGCGTCACCCGGACAGCCTAGTAAATAAATATATAATACTTTCTTATAGAAAAATCTCCGCTACAAAAGAGTGTTCTCGCAATTCTTCGTTATAAAGTTTACTTTGTATTAGACGTTAAATCAGTTTACCAAATCTGCTCCAGATGTTCCGTTTGAAATTGTCTGTTCTAGTTGAGAAACTCTGTTTTCCACTCCCAAACTTCCTAAAACTGTAGTTTCCAGAAGTCTCAAACGACTTTCAAAATCTGACAGTACACCTGCATGTAAAGAATTGATCGTGTTTGCAGCGGCAGTGACCTGAAAAACATTACGTTGAAGAAATGTAAAACCCAATGAGCTTCATCACAGCTAAGTCTGCTAAAACAAGGTATATATAAGGTATATAAGTAAAAGCGAAAACCAAATAATATCAAATGATACGTCTCTGTGCAAGAGGTCCTTACAGTTTGTGCCAGTTCTAGCAAGTTTGCTTGGTTCAAAAAAACTTGGCCACCATTTGATTCAAAGTGAATGTTTTTTCCCACAGCAGATTGAAAAACCATCGAACCATCTCTCAAAATAATTTGAGGTCTCCTGGAAAAATAATTTTAATGTCAGACACCAAATGGTTTTAACTAATAATATTTTTAAATTCTCACAATAAAAGAAAAAAGTAAATAAAAAGTTGGACTTACTGATTCGCTTCGTCTATCAAATCTGGATTTACAACGGTTATAAAAAGGGAGATAATATAAAAAGAGATAGTATACTCCAACAGCAGGGAGTTGCCTTTCATTTTGAGAGACTTTTTTAGGATTATGTATATTTATGGCATTACTAATATAACCTGAAAAATAAGTAATTACGTATTGGTTAAATTTAAATTATACAGTTAATTGTGAAAATAACTGTAAAAGAATACATTTACATTCAGAAGAATTGGTTCGACGTTCTACCCGTTTCTTTTTCAGTTTGAAGTTCCTATTGAAGAAAATCTCTTTTATCTTATAAAAAGACTACAAAAACCAGCCTAATAATCCAGAAAATGCTCTGTGGTCAATATTTCAACATTGTGCGTTTGCAAGAAAAAATTAATAAGTCCGTAACTCATACAAACTAATTTTAAGTTTGATTGATTGAGAAAATTTAATTTTCAATAGAAATACTTCTGATTATAATAATAATAATAATAATAATAATAATAATAATATATTATTATTATTATTATATTATTATATTATTATATTATTATATTATTATATTATTACATTATTACATTATTATATTATTATATTATTATATTATTATATTATTATATTATTATTATCATTCATAATAATATTCAATCCTCACCCATTTTTTACACGCACGTTATACATTACACATGTTGCGTGTGCTGTTGGAGGCTTGGGGTGATGCCCCGCTGGTGGGAGATACCTGGTTAGGGAAAACCCCAAGACAATCTGACTGGTAGGTCGGCGCTGGATCTCACCATTCAACTGAGGAAGATCGCTGCCACCTCCAGCGATAAAAAAAAACACTACGCTTATTCCGAATAACTCATAATGTATACTGAATTTTTTCACAGATATTAAAATTATAATTGTTCAAATTACTAGGACGCTTCGTTGCTACGATATTTCCATGATGAGAACAAGTGTAACTTACGTTTCTCATGCATTTTTAGCATTCTAAAATAGAATCAAAAACTTAATTCGTTTAAATCGCTGTATTCGTTGCCGCTCATAATCGCCTGTATTTACTATCACTTGATTAAAATGCTAACACAATATATTCGATTACGCCTCATATTGTATAAAAAAGCATGCGTTTTCTCATAAGTAGTTCCAGGTTTGAGATTCATTGCCGTACAATTTTAAGATTGTTTTGGAGTGACCCGAAAATAGTTTTCTTTAACAGATTTCCTTCGAAATTCCCCGACATGTCAGTAAATAATGAGTTACCGACGCATAAACCCCAAATAAAGTAGGCTTTGCAATATAATTTTAAGAGAAACGCATTGAAATTGATAAATACATAATTTTGATTATGAAATTTTATAATAATGTTATCCTATAGTCTTCAAGGACACGGCCGGTTAACTACCCGGCTTCACTACTGTTGCGTCTAGTAGAAAACCAGACCTTGCTCTTAAAAACTCGATGTACAAATAACTAGTCTAAATAGTACCTGTTGCCTCTTCTCAATTTTTGAGGAACCACTGCTTAGGTGGTTGGGCCTTACTCTTCTCATCCTTTGGATCTGTTCCGACTCTTCCTCCTATCGGCTGCGACTGGCTAATCTCCAGGCACGGCCACCTCGGCACTTGTCACGATTCCCCCCGTTCTGGTCCCGAAGTGGTCCACGAGCCACTGGCGGTGTCCGGCCATTTTCGCTGCGTACTACTGAAGGTTCATTTACACGGCACAAACGAATGTTTGCAAACGAACAACTCTTCGTTCGCTCGGCCGGTCGAAACTGAACACCCGAGGGAACAATGTCGTTTGGAGGAGATCGGCTAGCGGCAGCGAGCGAACGACCGCTCGGTATGTTCGTTCCGCCGAGCAAACACAATTTCGCTGTCAAACATTATTTCAATCCGCGAACACGTCGGTGAATAGGGCAAATTTCAACAGGAGATAGTGAGCATACAGACGAAGTGGGAAGTTTGTACTTTGCATAGGGGGTATAAAACGTTTAAATGATAAGTTTAAAAGCTGAGATAGTGAACATACACACATTAATTTATTTTAATCAGGGCTGGACCCAGCGACAATTTTTTTGGGAGGGGACGGGGAAGTCAAAATGTTTTGTTCGAAAGTTATATTACAGTATATAAAATTACGCAGGCTAAACTCAGCTCTTGCTGTGATACGATTTAATTTGTTTTAATAGTTACGGAATTTATGAGGGAGGGGAGATGCGGGATTTCCCTCCCCGTGTATCCGCGCCTGTTTTAATGTACATTTAAAAAAAATCAGTATTACATCATTAGTGTTGAGGACGCCATAGACAATTCATTTCCTTCAAAACCCACTCTAATAAAATTGATGAAGCTACGGCTTGAATTAATAAAGTATTTTGCAAGTATATTTATTTCTGACAAAAATATGTTATTTTTATTGACTTACTTTAATGTAATTGTATCAACCCTCAGACATTTTTGCTCAGTTTTTTACATAAATCAACATGTTTTGAACATATGTATTGAAATACAAGTTTTATCTAGTTTAACTCGACCCTTTTTTTCAATTATAAATATATTATTTCATCGCTTTTATAAATAAATATCTTTTATAATATCACAATTTTATCCATTCATGAACTGTGTTAAATATTAAATATTATTATATAGATATTAAATATTTTATTATTGATTGTAATACATACTGTGCTAATGACAAATTTCGAAGTCATTAATAAATGTGCAATTCTCTTTTAACAAACTACCTATAGTTAATCGAAATATTTTAAAAATTGTTAAAACATATTGGCAATTTTGCAGCCAGTAATATGGAACATACAAGAAATGTATAGCATTTACCGTTCTTGTTTTACCACCTTATAAGGATCAACAATTTACAACCATGAAATTCAATAAATGTAGAGAATTTTATATTTTCCAGTTCATGACTCAGTTATCAGAAACCGATTCATTGCATGTACTAATGCAATATCAAATAAAAATTCAAAAATCATTGCAATTGATGTTGAAAATAAATTTTCAAAGAGATTTATTCAGTACTATCGAGAGGTTCTTTGGATCAATCCATAACACTTCCTTGAAAATATTTAAAGTAATTATTCAATATTCTTTGACAGTTAGCTTTTCGTTTTTCGTGTTAGTCACAAAAATATCAAAAAAGTGTTTACTCTTGAGAAAGCTACGTGACTGAACACGTTGACTAGAAAGTTTCACTGAATCATTGCAGATAACGGAAATACTGGTAGAGGTAAAAGGCAAATCAAACCTAACTAGACACGTCTTCATTCTTCACTGTACACCCACATCTATCCACAATAAGGTACACAGCACTTGTAGACGTCGGCAAAACGTTAAAATAATGTTTTCACTACACGCATAAGAAACGATCTTCATGAGAATCAAGCAACTATTAATAGTACGTCTAGTTGTTGCTGCGAGAGCGAACAATTATGAAATGTTCTAATGTTGCATTAATAATTACGCAAATAAACCTCGTAAGTCTGCACAAACCTCGGTGTACACAGAAAGCACAATAATATAAGGTAGAGGAATCTAAGCGTGACGTCACAAAGATGGCCACCGTCATCAAAGGTTGAAATCTAGGTGGCATTAATAGTATCGATAAGTGCCGAACCAGCAAAAATTTAGTAGAATGTTTAAGAATATCTCATCATATAGATTACGGTGTGAGGAACGTTTCTTTGCGACCTTTTTTTCATTGGCATCAACATTTTAGTTTTTAAGGCCCTAGAACGCTTTGTTTAGGAATTATTTAACGATATGTGTGAGTGATGCGGGTTACATTTGACATGAATATTTTTAAAGAGTTCCGTCATATTTTTGTAGTCAAAGTGCAATTAGTCACGTCTCCGTGAAATTCTCTTTCTTTAGAGACCTTATTTATAGAGATCAGTTGCTTGTGAGAGCCCACAAGGTGTGAATACTACTGAAATACTAGAGGAGACGATGGTCAGCAAGGCCACGACGCGACAAGGGCGGGAGCACAGTTGCCCCTCCGTCCATTCGTTGTGAAAGATTCAAATATTTTAATACAGTCGCAGATTGGAATTGTAGCTTTTTCACTTCATTAATTTTCGTTGCGAGTTGCTATTTTAATGTACTGTGATTACTCGCCCTGTACATCAGCGGTGACTCATACCTTTTTAAACTGGGTGATTACCAAAATAATTTGTCAACTGCAATGCATCCATCCATTTCTTATTAATGAATCATGAATACTGAAATTATTAACTTATTTTTGGGGAACGACATTGATTGTAATAAAAAGGAAAATATGGTTTTTAGTTTCTTCATAAAAATGAAATAATAAAAAAATACATGTAAAATAAAAAAAATCATGATAATGTTTACAATTGCTCCATACAACCATTTTATAAACTTTAGAATACAAAACGTCGTCCATCAGGCCATAAAATGGATTTGTATCAGCTGAAAGTACCTTACGTAAGTAACTGAACACTAGCCTGCACCACACAATACGGGTTTGGTATGAAATATAAAGTAGCACGTAGAATACAAAATATTTATGAGGAGCCGGTGCGCACGGAAACAATTTTTTCTCTTTGCAACACAACAAAAAAGTAAACATTATTCCCGAGAGGGTTGGACTTCATGAGTAGATTGGCCCGGCTGAGGTGGCTCAGGGCTACCGATGTCAGTGCAATGCATCTGACCGGCATGTTCTAAGGTTACCTCCCAACGGTGGCAGGACTTTCGACACTTGCTAGATAGCTAGGGCGAATTCATCCGCTGTCCGAAGAAGAATTATAGCGGTCCGTTGCTCTGATCGGGAGTTTTCATTAGGTTCTCCGATTAACACCCAGGCGAATGCCGGAGCCCTACGAAACGGGTCATGGACCGTGCGTGTTCTCCTTCCTCTTCCTAGACCCACACTTACATCAAGCGCGGTTTCCCGAGGAGGGAAATGAGCCCCCCCTCCCTCCTAAACATTTTCGGTAACAGTTCATTATAACTTGTCACGAAACTTTCAATCAAAAATATTTTTAGATAATCATTAAAACGAATAAAATCGTATCGCGACATGAGCTGAGAGTAGCCTGTGACATTTTCAAAAATCTGTAATATGACACATTCACCCAAAACATTTTTAATTTCCCTTGCCAAAATTTGTCTCTGGAACCGCCTCTGCTTACATGTTGGGAAACCGGCCGGAGTTTAGGGTTGGAGCTTAGGGGTGGTGTCCCGCTGGAGGGAGATACCTGTTTGGGGAAAACCTGCAAGTCCAAATGTAGGTCGGCGCCATATCTAGCCATCGAGCGGGGGAAGATAATTGCTACCCTCGCGATAAAACATACAATACTTACGTGACTTGTGCCCTTACCAACTGACGCCCCCGTGCACACCAAATAATCGATGAAAAGGTTCCGAAATCGTCTCTGACACGGGATGTGCGGCGGGATGACGAAAGCGCGATCAGACTCGTTTGTCAGATTTCTGTCGAGTTGCTCATGAATTCAGTGAAACATAAGTAAGCACACGGTTGCGATTTCTTTTGCTGCACAAAGATCCGTTCATCCTTGTTTCCCAATGCGCGTTTTCCAGACGCAGGGGGCACGAGATTGACAATTCATGGCGAAGGGCTGGAGGTCATAGGTGCGCAGTATTTCATTGCTTTATTTCACAGAAAGACATTTCAGAAATATTTATTCACAAATTGCTCATTTTAAATATTACCATTTGACATGTAAGTACATTCAAATAAGTCAAATTAAACGTAACATACGAAATATTTTGTAACAAGTAAAATATATCATTAAAGTAAAATACAAAATAAGTAAAATAAAAATGGTTTTAATTCATGCAGAATGTCTTGCAAACTGTAAAAGCATTTGAATGCCGGTATCTTGTAACTATATTGTTTTTACATGAAATTCCGTTCCCTGCCTATTTTTACCCTTCTACATAATAATTTGGGATAGGCCGTTCGGATCTTACCGTTATTTGTAACTAACGAGTTCACATCACTACCTGAAAGTCGAAGCTTACTTCTCCTCAATGCCTAAATAACTTCGCGTAATAGAAACCACTGTTAATCAATATCGTACCAAGCTGATGTACCGCATGGTATGGTGTTCTGTGCTCCAAGGCAAGGCCAACACTGGCTTCCAGGGATTTTGCTACGCCCGAACTACTGGAGTCAGATATTGCGCCGTCAGGTAAGAATAGCCTCGCGCGAGGAAGATTTACATATAATTCTCGCAATCTCGTTGAGGCAGAGGAAGATACACCCGTCATTTGCATTCTACACACGAAACCTTTTCATTAAATAATAATAATAATAATAATATACTACTAGTATAATATTATATAATTAATCTGAATGTTCGAAAATTGCAAAAGTTCAAATTGTTTTTGGCGTCTTGCTACAATTACAATACTGAAGATAAAGATTTTTCCTTGATGAAATCTGTTATTTAAAATTACGTCTTGAAATAATGTAAATGAAAACATCATAACCGTTAAAATTGCAAATGCAAATGTTCACCTTCTTTTTAAAGGTTGACGTGGTTGAGTTTAGCCATGAGGCTGGTGATGTACGAAGTAAAGTAAATGGGGTGCACACTCTAAGAAACTGCATTCGAATCCCGGCGCGGAGCAAACATATTTTTGCTGATTGGAAACACTTTTGCAGCTTCACGTACTTTTATGATATTGTAAAGCCGTTTAAAGTAGTATGAGAAAGAATGTGCTTTAGTAGCACCATTTGTTCTCAATTACTCCAGTAATTTCACTGCACTAATTTTGGAGTTCTTAATTTTCGAGTAATAAATAGTTTATTTGTTTCACTAAGCACTTTTGATCTCCTTCTCACGGGTCGATTTCTCACTGTTTTTAAACACAAAACCTATATATTATTGATATCACAATTGAATGAGATCTACTTAGAAGTTAAGATACTTTTGCAAAAATTTGCTCATATTGTGCAATTTTATTATAATTTTTTTTGTAACGTAACTTTTTTTTGGGCATTACTATTTCCTCCTTTCACAATTACACTATTAGCGACTTCATTTCACTTCATTATTTTGACTATAAAGTCACTTTCCGTTTTTCTTTCATACATGAAACTTAATGTTTTTTATTATTAATATGAAATGTAATATTTTACGCGAAATAAATTTATTGCATTCCTATTTTTCTACTAACTGACAATAAGCTTCTTACGTTGTAAGCATATAAGATCACTTTTTAGAATAACTGTATAAGCGGGCTAGAGTTCAACAGAACTCAGGGAGACCATTCGAAACAAAATGTAGACAACTTGCAAGTTCAATTTTTCCCACTAACGGATAAAAACGTAATACTGGCAACTTCATATTACATTTTCCTTACTATAAAAGACCGAAATAAAATGTACTTCTAGACAAAATCAGAATGAAAGGCAAATCAAAAAAGCCGTCTCTGCCCAAGAGTGTGCGTCTTATGAGGTTTCGAGCTTTTCAGCGATTTATTCTCTCGTGTTTCCGGGCGCGTCAACGGCAAAGTTCGTTAGTCCCGTAAGTGTAGTTATCGCGGGAGATGGCAGTGATCTTCCACCACTGTATGGCGAGATCGGGCGCCGACATACACGCCGGAGCGCGGGGTTTTTCTCAACCAGGCATCTCCCTTTAGTGAACACCGCCTCAACATTGAGATTTTGAAACCGCATTTCGATTAACGGTTTTATTTAATTTTCAATCATTAATTAAAGATTATTGTAACAAAGTAACATTAGAATTGATTTTTTTAAAACACTGTTTCAATGGCGTTTCTTTTTGCCTTCACGCATGTTTCAGTGTATAACCGAGTGCTCCGAAATCCGAAAAAGGAATTAAACGGTTGATATCCAGCAAACCAACAGTAAGCGGACCTTATTATTGCACCATTATTATTATTGTATAATTCGCATGTTATATATTATCATATTTATGTAATTAGCTGCCATCCGCCGCCCAGCATTATACCCACTTGCAGTTTGAATAAATTTATTATTTATTATTATAAAACACAAACTCCGTTCCTGAAAACCAATTTTGAAGGCATGTTAAAAATTAATTCTAACAATACACTTTTCACTTACATTGACTTTGTCAGCGTCCGAAGCGATGCGCTGTCTACCGTGTTTAGAAGCAGACTGCCGAAATCCGTCAGCAGAAAGCAAAACCAGAGCGTTTTCAAACGCATGTTATCAAGAGAAGATAGTGTGCGCTTTGCATGTGGCTGGTGGTGCTCAGTACAGCACCACATGGCAGCGGCAGGCACCGGCACAAGAAATCGTATCCCTATCCACTGCAGTTTCGGGAACCGCGAGTTGAACGGAAAATCTAGAATTTTCGCTGGTCTGGGGATATGGCCACCAGTGACGCTCAAGGTGAATGCCATTTCAATCGACATCATGACAAGACGTTTCGTCCGACAGCCGGCACTGGCCTCGTCCCTGTCGTTGAAATGCGCACACTTTAAAGCACAATAACGTTTTACTAGTTATTTCTATTAAATGTTACTTTCGCTTATGTAATACCTTTGTACTAAAAATTAACAAGATATACATTATACCTTCGTCATTGGATACGATGAAATGGATGCAGTCAAAACTAATTGACATTACTTTCCAATTTAGTAACAATTGTTTTCTGCCCTAGCCACCAGGGTGGAGTCCTCGAATCAGTAAGCGATTACAGCAATGCTTCCCGTAAGCATGCAAACTCTTTATATAGGTTTATTGACAGTAAACACTTGTCCTCGCCAGTGGCGGCCGGTGGGTTGCGAATTAGAAGGGCGGCATGCATGTCCGAAAACACATTATTTTATCTCTTCTAAATCTTTTTTTAATGAGGAAAACTATGGCCTGTAGAGTAAAGCCGATTTGCACGTATCGGGATTTTAATTCTTGTCTAAGACTACTTTTTCGTTGATATCGAACGATACAATTGTGTTCGCGCGAAAATAAATTTTTATAGAAAAATATATTTTCTTGGAAACGACTCCAAATTTTTCGAAGAAACTTAGCCTTTAGGACGAGGTGTTACTATTCTTTAGTATTCTTAAAATAATATTTCCGTTCTACGGTTAGGAAACCGAAAAATTAAGAAACTTGAAAATCAAAATATACATGGGCGGCAAAAGGCTGCAGCTGGCAAGAGTTTATGGACTGCCCGAATAGCTAACCGAGACTACAGAAAATAGAAAACTAACATGGGAAAATCTGTGCCATTCTGTAGCACCACTGCTTTTCTTCGTATTCTTACATATTCCACTGTACAGTAGAAGTATATTAATTTGCGAGTGGTTTAATTGGGAATTAAAAAAGGAAACGATGGTAACAGCGACGACAGGACGCAGATATTTGCAGCGGTCGGAGACGGCGCCATTAGGGAGTCCAGCAACCAGGGAGGTGACGCAATTTTGCCAAGCAATATTGTAACTAAAACCAAGACTTGTAATTAATTAAGAATTATTTAGTAAATGGCCATTAGAGTAAATTCAATTCTCAAAAAGAGTGCACTCGCGTGAATGAAATGTAGATTAGATATGTATGAATGAGTGAATGTTATTTGGATTTATTTTCGTTCAAGATATGTTGTATTGATATTCTGAAGGGTAAATTTATTAGTCGTGTTATGTTTTGTAAAATAGAATACTGATGCGTGTACAGCGGATAGCAGAATTCGCGTAGTAGCATTTCGGAATATTGTTTACGAATAAATAATTGCTGATCATACTGACAGCATTGTTAAAAATCTGCCTGCCTATTTTAGTAACAAAAGTGCAATGGCAGGAGAAAGAATAAAAGAGATCCATGTTCCCATATCAATATAATAATATTCCTGTATAGGGACGACTTTGCGAATCCACACCAAAATTATAAATTTGTACTGTAGGAGCATAAATTTGGCATTTTCATGATTCGTCAAGAAAATCAAACATTGTAGACCTGCTAGTCAACATAAATAATTGTTATTCGGTTACAAATTTTGACTCGCTCAAGTGTGGGGTGAAATAGTTGAAAGGGTTAATTGTTACTAAATTTTAATTCTCTGAGCGTCATACATACGTCCACACCGTGACGCGGCGTCCAAAGGGAACACCATTTTCTGTCTTCTTCTGACTAACTGCTACTTAATTTGATGAATTTCGCATGTTAGTGAAAGTACACAAGTTCAGTCAGTTATTGCCGGAATTGAATGCATTATGTATGATGTTTCGAGACTTTATTTTCATGGTAAGATAGTTGATTGAAAATGTACTTTTGATGAGTCTTTTGTGTAAAGATGGCCGTTCTGGAAGTTTCTGTATCTCGCGGTGTGTGCGTCTTCGCGACCTCGCGGCAGGCAGTCTGCCATCAGTCAGTGGAATCAGCAGGTAGTCTGTCATCATCAATGGAAGATCTTTGAATGTTGCCACATACACCACAGTAGTGACATTTTTGAAATAAAATAATTTTATTTGTGTAAAACGTACCAAACAATACTGATTGTTGGAAAGTTCTAAAAACCAAAAATTTTGTTTTGTATGAATTCTATTATTGTCAATTGTGTCAATGCAAAAATAATACAAAAACTCGAGTATCCAATAGAAACCAAAACCAGAACCAAGTGCGTGAGAGGTGAATATGCCTCATACAGCCACTACACATACAATTAAGTAAATAATGTTTGAATATAGTCTTTTATTAAACGCAGTTTTCATGTTTTACATGAGTTGCTTACATTTTATTATATATTAGGAAGTTTGCAAACAGCATTTCCGCCATTCGATGAAGCTGGAACCTCCAGTTTGATGGGGCACCAGCTGCTACTGGACCTTAGAATGGATCTGGAGCAGCTGAATTTACGATCAACCTCTTCAGAAGTTATTAAACACAAGCCTGTACCAAAGAATGCAAATTTTAAATGTAATAAAAAATGCGTACGTAGAATGTTTAAGGAGGACATAGTGTTCGCAATCCGACACTGGCGGATTTTCGACACTAGTTAGACGGCTGGGTCAAATTCAACCTCTGTCTAGAGGAGAATTCTAAGGTCGGCTGCTCTTATCGGTACCTTTCTGTTGTTTCTACAATAAACACCACGCGAATGCCGAAGCAATGCCCTAACAAACGGGCCACGGACCGCACGCAGTTTTCCCCTACTTATCCTTGTCCCTTCCTCTCCCTTTACACACCAGTGGCAGCTCGTGCTTTCGTTGCACGGTTGCACAACGCTCCGCATAATCGAAAAAGATCTTACAATATACTGGCAGAACCCAGCAGACCTCTGTATCTTACCCTCTCCTCTTCTTCCCCCCTCACTCTCTTATTTTCTTTTCTAACACCATTTTCCATATCTCTTTCTTTCACCCTCTCTCTTCTCTCTCTAGCAGACCCCGGCAGACGTCTCATTCTCTCTCTCTCTCTCTCTCCTCTCTTTTCTCTTTCCCTAACTCACTTACTCCTATTTTCCCTCTCCCTCTTTTTCTCTGCCTCTCCCTCTTTCTATCCCGCGCCGCCCGCTCCTCCTGTCCTCCTCGACCTCGCCCTGTGTCACATGGCCACGCACAGCAACAACGAAACCTAGGTGGATTGAGAATTGAGTTTAACTGATGCGCCATCTTGTCCTACAGCGCTATCTAGTGGAGCTACAACAAAATGAACAGCATAAAAACCTTCTCCATGAAAAAGCACGTAGCTGTGCCAAATTTCATAGAGATCGGTCAAACGGTATCGAAGTTCATCGATCTGGAACATACCAACATCCATATTTTAAAGCAATATAGATTAGGAATGTGCATTTTACAATTCAAAGCATTGAATATTTAAGATATTGCAGCAATATCGATGTGTATGAAAACATTTTGAAATCACAGAGAGCGCGTTAAGCGCCCTCTCCAGCGTCCCGTGCGCTTCCAGACAGTGCACCATCTCACGCTCTTAAGCTGTTTTACTGCGTTTACTCTTTAGGCATGCAGCGCTAGGTTTCATCATGGGGTCTCTGTTGTTTTCAGACCGCAACTCACCAGAACGCGGTGTCTGAAGGGAATAATTTTCGTCTGAAACTAGCTGATATTTAATTTTATGAATTTCGCATACTATTGAAAGTACACAAGTTCAGTCGATTCTTGCAGCATTGAATGCATTATTTGAGATGTTTGGGGAATTTATTTTCATTTGATGTTAGGTTTGTTGATTCAAATTTAGATTTGATGAGTCCTGTATGTAAAGTTGGCCGTTCTGAAAGAAAGTCCTTCTTCTGCCCACGGTATGTGCAGTGATCTTCCCGGCAGCATCGGCAGTTATTCTGCGCGCGCCGTTGTCCACATGAATGTGCTTGTGTATGCGCGGAAGATATGTTATTATTATTATTATTATTATTATTATTATTATTGCAATATTTACCAGAATTTTCTAAAAAAGAATACTTTTATTTCGTTATCATCACCAGAGGCAGCAGCAATAACAACTAAGATCATGAAATGAACTAGTGTAAAACATGACCAAACAATTGGGCTTTTTAAAAGTGGTGGAGTGCAGTTTCGAAGGCTGGTTCGTTTTTGTTTTGAACCAATTCTAGCACCAGAATTTTTATCAATGCATAACTAATACAAAAACTCGAGATTCCTCTGGAAATCAAATCCAGAACCATGTGTGTGGGAGGTGAACATACCTGACACGGACACTACGCCTAAAATTCGGTAAGTAATGTTTGAATATATTATTTTAATAAACTTAGTTTAAATTCGTTTACAGGAATTGCTTACGTTAGCTTAACATTATGGAGCTCTGCAACCCTCAGTTTATTGGGGCACCAGCCGCCACTAACACGTACATTTATTCACGACACTACCACACATGGAAGACCAGCCGAGACATTCTTTAAGCGTCCGACTACCTCGCATTTTGGAAGAGCAGTCGGGCGCAGAGAGGCTTTCCCGGTTGGGACGTTTCCCCGGAAGGGAAACTACCTGGAGGGAAATTAAACCCCGCTGGCAGGGCTGCGCCGGATCTCACGTGCTAGCAGGGCAGGAACACCGCCAGCTCCTGGTGTACAGCACGCCCTTCACTCATGGGACAAGTGATCTTAGTAGTCGAGGCGTCCGAAAACAAGAAATATTCATCGAATTTTGAAATTGAACAACTTATTAAAAACACATGCCACAAATCGATCAGATAACATTCCAAATGAGTATTCTCACCGAGGTCGAGCGGGCAGGATTTGATAAATAGTTCCGGATTTTGCGTCTTTGAACCGTGAATACTTCTCGACGGGGTTGCAGGAAGCGCGCTAAGACAATGAACTGTAAGAAATGTTTGTCAGGTTTCGATTGAGTTAGGTGTCGGCTTTCTGAAACACGCATGGTTGGAATTACTTCCGCTTCGCAAAGATCTGTCCATCCTTGATTCTGAGTAGGGTAAGTTTGACAATAAGCAGCGAAGGTCTGGAGGTCGCAGAAGCGCAGTATTACTTTTCTTTTTTCTTTTACAGGGACTCGGGTCGTCGGTCTCAATGTTTCGGGCTCGATGAAAATAACCGTGACAGACCATGGTTTCCTGATCTGTCAGGAATCGTTTTCCAGGAAGCAAGAGCTTATGCGTGGGCATCACTACGCCATGTGCTCACTAATCGTCAGCAGGGCAGACCAATAATTATTTTCAAAGTATGCTTTTCTAAAGATGATACTTTTGTTCATGTTTCTAAGATGCAATACCTTCGTAGCAGAATTAACATTTTTCTAGAAGTATTTTGCATTGCATTGTAGTAATAAACATTTATTTATGAATTTACTTATTTCATATTTTTAATATTTATTGGCACTATAGTCATGTGATGAGATCAAGCTTATATTTTCTAAATTCCATTTCAGGTGGCGAAAGTGTTGTTATAAAGCGATCATAAATAAATTAATTAAGTTAATATTTTAAAATATTTTAGGATATCTCTGCGTCAAATAATCTGACGATATTCTCTCAATTTAATAATGAAAATACAGTAAGCTCTCGATTATCTGTGAACCTCTTCTTTTTTCATTTTTTAACAATACGAAATATATACAATAATTACAAGTTCGAATAAATTTCATTTACAAAAAAAGAAGGTGTTTCGACACGAAGAAAGCAAAGTTAATCGATTTTGTTAAAAAAATAGAAAAGAAAATTGTTAGTCCATAAAATTATTGTTTATCATGTATGTAACTATGTTTAGCCATTTAAAAGCAAATAAAACAAGTTAAAGGCATGTGTGTGTTCATTTGCATCCTTTATCGGATTGTCGCAGAATTCGCTTATCCACGATTGCCGCGCCACCCAAATTCTGCAAATAATCCAGAATTAACTGTACTATTTTCCAAATTTCGGTACGAAATCACAGCACAGCAAATATTACGTGCATGCAGCAAACAAAAATAAAAAGCTCATGAATCAATTTGTTAGTTATTAATATGATTTTATAATCACATGAAATATAAATACGATTATTTTTTGCAATAAAAATACTTCACAAATGAATTCGCACTACAGAATGCAACTAAGATTACTGAAATAAATAAATAAATTATGGAAGGTGTTTTTAAAACTAGATTTAACATATTGAACAATACATGTTTAATGTCTACACTTTCATATGCATAATAATTATCAAAGGCCCTTATGTTCATTCACTTTACACAAGTCTGAAGAAGCCTATAAAACTTACAAGAATGCAACTAACCTTCCCCTCTCCTATTTCAGTCATTTTCAGCATCCTCTAATAGCAGTGTATTAGAATCCTCTTCCAGTTTGATTCTTTTCTTTTACTGCATGCAGATATGTGTTTATCTTCATTGTAACACGCACACGGCACCAGAAGAGCTGCTGGCAAGTCAAGCTTGTTAGATGCATTATAGCTCTGACGGAAGTTATCAATTTGAGTCCCAAGAGAACTTACAATTACATAATTAAAATTTAAGTAGAATGCGTGTAAAAAATTATATTAACAATATTTTTGTAGTGTAATGAATGAAAATCACCGACTAGTTGTCTACCATATAGTTCTTGAATCACAAATTCCTCTAGGTTTATCTAAAACATCCACTTTTTTCTAAAGCGATTTTCCGCAAAATATTTTTAAAATTAGATATTCTTCATACGAGTGCCTATGATACATGCCTCTTGTTATTTATTTTACTTCTACAGAAACTATAATGCTAATAAGACATCACCAACTAAGAGAGAACTTCATTGAATATGTTTAAGTTCAATTGACTCTAATTATAAGGTCAGAAAATATTAACCAAAGGTAAAGGGTAAAATGCCAATCAGCATCCGAGTACTGTTTAACCCACAATACTTTTACAATATCACATTACAGTATGTCCTGCTCCATTAGCTTACGTATGATAATAATTGTTAAAGTATATGTTATAAAATAGTTGAAGAGAGAGTTTGTGCTAGGATGCATCTCCTGATATACGCATCCATTATAACTGTCTTAACTGAACTATGCCAATTGTGTTGGAGCCCATTTGTTTCTTTTATTTATAATGAAAAACAATAAACACTGTATGTGACATATAGTACAGGGCGGGAGAGAAGTACAATCTGTGCATATTTTTTTATATGAATTATGTATAAAGATATTATACATACGCCGACGTCGTTAGCCGACCTGTGTCACGGAAGTTAAGCAAAGTGAAGTCACTGAAGTTAAGAAACTCGAGACACCATGGATTCCCCGATAGGTGACCATCTGGAAACCCCGGCTACTACCGGCGCCGAGCCCCTGGCTGAAAGCATTGACTGACTGCGAAGTTACAA
Source organism: Gryllus bimaculatus (assembly GCA_017312745.1). NCBI lineage: Eukaryota > Metazoa > Arthropoda > Insecta > Orthoptera > Gryllidae > Gryllus > Gryllus bimaculatus. The sequence goes on along the minus strand of BOPP01000023.1, from coordinate 10,645,218 downwards.
GACAAAATTTAACTGAGGATTGATTACTCCATATTCGCTTAATGCTCAAAAGATGGCTGTAAGGTACAACAGATATTTTTAAATGCATTTTGGGGATAATTTGAAACAAAGAAAGGTTGGCACTCGTATAAATGAGCTATAGCTTTGATGGTCGTGCTAAGGAAATAACTATTCCTCACTCCTCTCACATGTATATAGTAAAATGAGAGCTCAAAAACACTTGTGGATAATGAATATCCATTTACTGCCCAGAAGCAAAGCAAGGGGGCCATCTCAGAATTTGCTCAATGGATCAAGGGACCTGATCAAGATCAAGATCAAGATTAAACATTAAAGTTCTTACTTTCACTGTATTATTTCATGTTCAATAAAAAATTTAAAAAAGGTAAGAGGGTCAATGCTATTTTTTCTACGTTTTTCCTGAAATGGAAGACTATTAGTACACTTCAAAATCGTACCACTTGCAGTCTAATTGATAGTAAAATTATATACATTCAAGTTGTAAATCTTGAAAATGGATCTCATACTTTTAAGCTTTCTTATTTACAAACTGAACTCGATTTTGAGATTTGGTTGCCTTCATAGATGCCCATGCCAAGTTATTTAAAAAAACTTTAATAGAATTGATGATAAATAATGCTGCAGATGAAACAAACATACGGAATAAAGGAACATAAGTATTTTAAAATAAAATCAAGTTAAGATTAACGGCAATAATAATAATAATAATAATAATAATAATAATAATAATAATAATAATAATAAGAATATCATCCTATTCCCTTAAATGATATTCAAGGCTAACAACCTTGTCTTAACTAAGGGATGTAGCCGAAAGGCTGATCCCCATAATTCCATACGTTGGATAGTCCAGGATACATACGGAGGAACCAGGATGCATACGTCCAGGATAGAATACAATTGGGCCTCAAAGAGAGATATGTGTTGCGTGGTCAGTAGTGGCCCATTCGCGAATAATACTAATAGTAATAATAAGTTTAAAACTGGCTGAAAGGAGGTCAAGAAACATAAAGAAGGGAAAAATAATAAACAGTACTGCCCTTGCCTCTCAGATTTTGGTTATACCGGTGATTAGGGTTCAGGATAACCTGGCGCGTTGTATAATTCAGTAGTACCCTCTTTGCTTCCGGAAACGAAACCACGACAGTCTCGCTGATTTTTAGGATTTTCCTCTCCTTAATGAAAGCTGAGCACTGGTTCGAAGATGCCGCATGGTCACCCTTACAGTTAAATCCTGTGGGGGGCGAAGAGCAGGGTATTTTGTCACATACGGGATTTACTGACATGCAGCACTGAACGAAATTACTTCGAACTTCAGACAACATTTGTAACAGCGCAGAGGGTCCTGACGTACTCGAAGTTTATAAAAGACGCAACAAGTTATTTCCCGGAAGGGTGATCGAATATATGGATCAGAGTGAAAATGGGGACTTCTCTTTCATTTTCTTTTCGCTGGATCTTGTACCTGTGTACAACAGCATGTGTTTTGAAGAATCAATGTATATCATTTTCATTTTCTGCGGCGGTGTTCTCGTTATTTACAACAGTTTTGTTTAAATTGAGACTAGGGTGGGTATGGACAACCTGAAAACAATCTCTTCTGCCTTCAAAAGGTTTTCAATTTGGCTGTCAGTGCGAGTTTCGAAGATCCCGCATATCAAGGAGGGGCAGGGCTTCTTCTCCGCCGCACCCCACCCAGTCCGAGTCGACTGACTAGCTACCGACGGCCCATCTAGAAGAGGCCGAAGCCAAAGCCAGTGGACTGGGGCACGCAATACGCGCACACGCCAGGACTCGTCGGAGTTCTCTCGTCCTGAGTTAGACGAAGTCTAACTCTAGGTCCCAGCGTCAAAGCGGCTTACGGGTGAGCGAGCACGCAGAGATCCCTTAATCCTTTCGACACGGGTCAATCACAGCAAACACATGGGTGAGCGTTCAGCGTCAAAGAAGGCCAATGAAGAAGAAAAAAGATATGATAAAATGTGAATGACATGAAATAAAATGTTAGAGGATGAAAGATGGGGACAGGAATACATGAGAGCCTTTTATGTCTCCCCCGTCAAGAGTGGACCGATTCACCTCAACGGGAAACTGAACTAAACTTCCTTCTGTATTTATTACAATCACTTTCGAAACAGTCTAAATTACCTCGCTTTTTAATGTAGATTGTTAATCAAATTAACATAAAGGTACCTAATTAATCTTGTTTCAAGAAAGAAGAAATGTATTTTCAAGAACTTACACTATGTGATCAAAAGTATCCGGACACGTCCAAAATGGTTTCATGGTGTGGTCGTGTTTTTCATGGAGGGGACTTGCACCCCTTGTTGTTTGTGTGGCACTATCTCGGCACAGACCTACGTTGATGTTTTAAACTCCTTGCTTCCCACTGTTGAAGAGCAATTCGGAGAGTTACGATTGCAAATTTCAACACGATCGAGTACCTGTACAAACTGCACGGCCCGTTGCGGAGTTTTACACGCCAATAACATCCCTGTAATGGACTGGCCTACACAGAGTCCTGACTTGAATCCTATCGAACACCTTCGGAATGTTTTGGGACGCCGACTACGTGTCAGGCCTCACCGACCTACATCGATACCCTTCCTCAGTGCAGCACTTCGTGAAGAATGGGTTGCCATTTTTCAAGAAACCTTCCAGCACCTGACTGAAAGTATGTCTGCGATAGTGGAAGCTGTCATCAAGGCTAAGGGTGGACCAACAACCTATTGAATTCCAGCATTACCGATGGAGGGCGCCACGAACTGGTAAGATATTTTCAGCTACGTGTCCGGATACTTTTGATCACAGTGTACATTACATACATCTCACACAATTTTACCTTCTCAAATACATAATATAGCATAGTATTGTGGAGAACAGCATGTAATGCTATAGCCTAGTAGTGCTGCTGCATGGTACAGACTTTCTCATACTAGTTTTCTTATCTCTTTAGTTTGAGCTAGGTTTTGGTTTTATCCCACGCTCTTCCCAACTGCTATCTATTGCTGTCTAAAGATGATTTTTTATAACAGTTTCTCAATTTTTTGGTCCACTAATGGTAGAACTGAACTATGAATTAAATAATATTATAGAAAAGTTAAACCTAGACTTGTGCACATTTTCATTGGGAAAAAAAAGAAAATTTTTTGAGGAAGTGTCTTTTCAGCATTTCTGAAAACGCACAATTTTGCGCTCATTTTAACAGAAAACTTTGTTTTCGCAAAGTCCATAATTCAAACATTGCAAAGTCCACAAATATTAACAACATGAGATATATTAAAAAAATACATTTGTGAAATTTTGAAAAAAGTCTAAATGGGGTCAATATTATTTTATTCAGTCCATTTAGCACTATCCGTACAAAATGTTTTAAAAAAATTGGAGCAGTTAAGAAAATGTAGAATTTTGAGCACGATTTCACAGAAAAGTTTTAAGATTTCAAGAAATTTTGTAAGACATCATTTAAAGCACTTGTACTCACAAATACAATAAAGAATCACCAGTAATGTTAATATTAATGACGTGAGAGATTAAAAAATACGTTTGTTTAATTTTTGAAAAGCAAATAAAATACAGGAAAATTACGGGTATGTCACCTTACAGTGTGCATTTAGAACTATCTGTACAAAAAGTTTCAAGAAAGAAGTTGAAGCAGTTTTTGAGAAATATTTTTAAAATTCCCCAATTTCACTCAAAATTACATCAAAAAGATTAAAATTTTCAAAAGAATGTTCATGAGACTGATTAAATAACTATTGTGGAGAATAAATTTTATTTGAAGAAAACAAATATCTATCTTGATTATTAGAGTTATAAGTTGACGAAAAATTCAAACTTCTGCAATTTTCACTGTTGCAGTGAAAATCCGACCATTGCCATCTTTATTAGTGTATTTCACTCTATTCTTACAAGAAATTTACAGGAAAAAATTGAAAATATTGTAAGGGCTTTATGTAAAGTACCCCCAAAATTTAAAGAATTATTTTCCAAGTTGCAGAGCTTCAGGTTGAGTCAGGCCAATCAAAGAATATTCATTTTGGAAAAAAAAAAATTACAAATAGTTGAGGAACCAGCGATGCAATTTCACTGAACATTGATGATTTGGTCAACTGGACATCCTGTTAATTTTAAAATGGATATGTTAATTGTGAGGAATACACAAGAAACTTATATGTAGGTCATTTTTCAGAATTTTCTCAAATTTGGATACAAATTTTCCTTTATATCTTTTACTTGATTAGGGGATGGTTCACTTATCTATACAAGTCTGATTGTCTTTACAACCACTGAATTTTTGAACACTGCAAAATTTCAATTTTTTAAGAAGCCTTTCATACACCTTCGTTATTGAAGCTAGGGCCATTGTTCTTAACGCAAGGTCTTTTTCAATATTGGTTCTTTTAATGATGTCCTATAGAGTTTTCACAAAATTCAAGTTTTTAGTATAAGTTTGAACATTTCACACATTAATCCCTAGAACACACATAACTTTTTATGAGTTACATCATTGTTCTCAAAATCTATTGTTCAAATTCTTTGCAAGATATTACTTTCAGGTCTTTTTTATTTTCAGGTCTATATGACCCAAAAAGAAATTTGTTTTATTCTCACAGGCAAGCTTGACTATTGAGCATTCTGATACTTCATGACTTTTTTTCTATCTACATATCTTTATTTGTTTGTCTATTTGTTATAGTCCCTGGCAGTTCGTCTCATTGGTCGGCTTGCTCACTTCCCATGATGTGACCCCAGGTTCGATTGTCGGTCAGGCAAGATTATAGTGTCCATTTTTCCTGCAATGTCCCAGTATGTATATGTAAATTCACTTCTCAAATTGAGATGACCAGAATACGACTTGGGGAAGCCTTTGTGCTAACCACACGTACCCCCTTAACCAATGGCTGTGAGTTCACTGGTCGGCCATGGTCTTTTCACGAGCCAATAAACCAAGTACAAACAAAACAAAAATTTGTTGTGGTTTCCTAAAAAAAATAACTGTTCCATATGTACTGTTCAGGTGTATATGACCCAATTGTCAAAACTCAACTAAACTCGTATGTAAGGTATGAGAATTAGGAATAAGGCAGTAGAACATTTTGTTTTGTTAACATAAATTTATAAATGCAAACTTATTATTACCTCCTTAAGAGAAGGAAGAATAATATTGTGGTACGAGGGATGTTTGATCTAGTAAGTAGTTTGCTCAAATGGCAATTTTACATAGGATTATTTCTGTACATCATCTAATTTGGAACAGTTCTTAAACTAAATATGATAATTCTGGGCACAAATGGAAAAATTAAGCCAAATGTAAAACTTCAGAGTGTTTCCTTGAGACAAAACAATTTAGTAACACTGCCATTATTTTAGACTTTAATAGAATGACGAGCTGCTGATAATCATATCAGCTTAAAAGGGAATTTCTATAAACATGGGAAATAAATCACCTATGACATTCTGGGTTACAGTATCATCAGCATTTTCTAATGCAATATTTTACGTTATGGACTCTGATGAATTCTGATTGGATCAAAACTAATTAACACAATACTTTGGTGGACACAAGTCTCCTGTTAGTGAGTATAAGGCATTACAGAAGTATCATACAAAATAACTTGCAAAATGGTTGGAAAATGGAAGTTTCAACAATTGCTTCAGGATTTATGGTTAATATTTAATAGTTGAAAATTTTCCCTATCAGATACCACATGCAACCGGGCTTGTACATGCGTCTGCACAAATATGATGTATTTGTAGGGCCAAATAGGTAAATCAGTAACAATTCATTTTTGCTTATATGACAACAAATTATTATAACACTAATAATTGAATAATTGGTTACTATTAACATTATACGTTATGTTATAATAACATTCAACTTTATAAAATGGTAAATCCTATACATCCCTTTTTAATAATCACTAATATGCAAAACTACTTTCCAGGTCTTATAGATCTGAGCAGTACAGCTGTGTATTCTAAATCCAAAAACAGCAGGGATAAATATGGGTCCACTTATGTTCATTTTCCACTGACATTGTTTGTTAGGAGAGGCAAGGATAACACATATGGGTTTTCTGTCAAGAGATGATAGATTAATAATCAGATGTTTTGAAAGTTCGTCACATCTTTTCACTGTATTTATTTCTGTTATTAAACTGAACACAAAATTCAGAATTGTGCTATCTACATAATGTAATAAAACTCAGAAAGCAAAAACAAGAATGTTTAAATCAATTGGAATTAAAGCAAGCAGGAAATGAAGTGGTCATTTTCAATAAACAATGTACAAAGAGCCCTACACAATATACAGGATATATTTATTTATATTTACATAATTGCAAATAGTATGGTCATTTTTAAAAAATAATAAACAGTACAAAATGTGTTAAAGGGGAATGCCTTAGGCACCAAAGAAAGTCTACAACTCTCTGACGAAATGCCTATAAGGTAGTTGTTTTCCTCTTTTTAACACTTGGGTGGTAATTTGTATCTGCTTTGCAGATTCTTTCATTGCTATTTTATTATAAAATACATCCACCCAAACTGCCATAAACCACCTGAATGTGTGATCATCTTTGCAAACATTTACAATAGCATAATAAAGTCAAAACTGTAACCCAAACATTCATGACTCATACATGTGCAACACTCACAAATAATCTTCTCAATTCCAAGCACAACAAATACAAACCAGAGAGTGAATATTACTTAACATATTCATTTTGAATTTTGCTTGGAATATAAGTCTATTATTTCTAATATATTCAATACCTTCCAAGCAAATAATATGTGTTTTATAAATGAATTAATATACTTGTATCTCACAATGTATGCACTCACAATACATATACACATGTGCACTTTGGCAAGAAACATACATCTTATTTTAATATTTCTCATGAAATTATTCAGTTTATATCTATAATATATTTATAACCATTTTATTACATCTTTACCACACAAACTGTGCCCAACTCTAATATATACATATGATATACTTCTTATTCTAATCATCTACTGAAATGTATACATCTGAATATTATACATAAATTTTCTCATTTCACAATTAAATAACTTACAACCTTTAGTCCTATGGGAGACAAACCCTACGGATTACTCTTAGATTCTCTTTTAAACATATGTGGATTAGGTGGTGGTGGTGGCACAGGAGTGACAGGGGGTGGAGGAGCAAACTGAACAGTAGTAGTGTGAGTGGTGGTTGTGGTATGGTGGTGTTGGTGATACAATGGAGTGAAAAGGTTCCCACTTGTACCTGTTGCTGCACTGCTATCGACACCAGGTAAAACTGAAATTCACAAATATCAAATCAAGTTCCACTTCCAATAAAGTAGAAGCTACAGGAATATGGCATATGCAATGAAATCTCTATGGAAACATATTGTAAATTAATAGTGATTTGATATTTTTCTTTCATAGGCAGGAACAAATGGTAGAATAAGAAAAATAACACTTGTATAAAGAAATAATAAAGCTTCAATGTCTTCTGGTACAACACCACATCATGCTTCTAAGGATTTCATTGCATTCATTATAATAGGGGAGTAGAAATGATTAGTATAATTTTCTATCTATGGAATGATATTTTATGGTTACTAATGAAGTTACTCATCATTCCATTTATAATTTATTAAAATCAAGTCACAACATTATTAGAAAATTAATAAATTAAGAATATGAAATTTACACAATAAACATATTCCATAATTGAAATCTTTATATAGTTTATGAAAGTATATTGCAGTATGTTTGTATTCAGGGGCAGGAGATGTGAATTACTATGTTGGAAACTACTGGATAAATAAACCCTCTTTTCCAAAACACTCATCTCATCAATTTTAATTAAAATGCTGGAATCCCTAGTTCTTTGTTTAATTTGAGAGACTGAAAAAACAAGTCTAAAATCCGTGAAGCATGTACTGCTTTTTGTAAACCTATGTGGGACTTTGTTTTATTCAGTTATATTCTGAAGATAGAAATATAAAACAAGACACTCATTTTGTTTTTTGGTTGCACACAAAAAAAATTATGAGGTTTCTTAGAAATGAATAAAATGGCGAATTGGTAATCTGAAAGTAAATGGGTTAAAGAAGATTCCCAACTGCTATAAATCTGTCAAAAGTGACATAAAATTTAGACAAACAGCTTATTTCTCAAAATAATTTTTTTTTTTTCACAATTACAAAAAGTTTACCAATTTTACCTATTACCAAGTCCATACATGAATTTTTTCTGACCTTTCCATTTGAAAATTCTATTTAAAAATGTTTCTGCATATTGAAAATTATTTTTATGTATCAAATTCTTGTTTTGATTTAATTATTTTCTATGAAAAATAATAGAAAAGAATATTTCTATTCCATTCTATTATTTGTTTCATTTGAACTATAACATTACTACTGCACAAAAGATGACTCTGTATACAATAGAATATTACAGTGTTACAAAAATATTTTTTTTTCCTTTTATCTGAATAACAAGTACGTGATTCTTACATTTTTAAGCTGAATTCAGATAAATGTTTAGACATTTTCTATCAGGGATAGTTTTTGTGTTATTTTGTTTTTAATTTGTGAATTTGTACTCACATTATTAGAGGTTAGATAGTAAGAACTTTTAAATTGCAATAGTATTATGACAATTGTAATAACAACTTTAATATTTTACCATTGTACAAACATAGGAAGAGATAGAAGAAATCAATTTTGTAATCAAAACCAAAATGAGAAATCAATACTTCCAACACTTTAGCTTTTTATAGACATCAGAACTGACTTCTTATATTCCAACAAAAACCAGAAAGCGTTGTTGGCATTCACAGCCCCTGATATTGTCATTCCATGGTCTCAATATCTTTAAAGAATCTTCCACCATGTTCATTTGATACAGCCTACAGTTATTTGGGAAGAAATTAATATGCAAATGCAAGAAATGAACCTTAAAGGACATACTGCACCCTAAATCATGGTAAGCATTCAACAGTTCTTTTACTGCTGTTTTATAGTCTGGAGATTTGTATTTTCTTAAGAAATTTTCTGTTACACTTTGGAAGCATATCCAAGGTTTCCTTTCTTTCTCTGATAGACACACTTAAAAATTAGAATTTCTTTTAAGTTCTCTAATTTGGGGGCCAACAAAAATGCGTCTTTAATTTTCACAGCCGCCAGATGAGGAAATTTGTTTGTAAGACAGGCAAATTCTCTCCCATTGACATTCAAGGCTTTAACAAATTGTTTTATTAGTCCTAATTTAATGTGAAAAGGAGGTAGGATCACTTCATTCTAAACAAAAAGTTCTTTTTCATAACATTTCGTTCTCCTATCTTCCAATTTCATTCAAGTGAAGTTTCTTTTACATAAGGGACTGTCTCATTTTACAAAGAAAAAAGGATATTTGGTATCACCTAGCTGCATTCCCAAGATTAAGGCCACAATCTTTAAATCCTCACATGTATATAATGTGTGTTCAGCATACAGAATTGCTGCAAGCATATGCCCCAAACATCACTCTTATGTCATAATGGCATGAAAGCAATGTATTGCTCTTATGTAACAGAACACCTTTCAGACTAGTTTTTGATGCATTTATAATCTTCACTGCTTAGGATCATAACATCTCAATGCTCCCATCAAACCACACACACCATTGTAGAAATTTAATTTGCCATCATATGAATAATATCTCACAAACTTCATTTCTCTTTCTATACACACTAAAACTTGCATCAACATGAAGGTTCCATTCCTGAAGTCTGGAACCCAACAACTCTGATGTTCTCTTGCTTAAGCCCAGATCACAAACAATAATTTAGGTTTGCCTGTGTTACAACCAGTAGGGTTGAATCTGCTATCTGATAGGAAGGATCTTCTTTTTCTGGGGCCGACAAATCACTTCTCTCAACATGAAAAAGTTCATCAAACTCATCTCGTACATTCTGATATGGTAATAACGGCAGAGGAAGTGGCTCAGAATGAGAAACTGTCCTCATTCCTGACAGCAAATTGGGTATTAAATGGACTTCTTTGATTCATGGATAGTGAAACCCTAGGTATTTTTATACAGAAATAGCAATTCATAAGGTGTTCCTAGGGCTCTCTTCATATCATAGGCACAGCAAATGTCTTAGAACTACTTTTCCCTGATCACCAATTAATTAAGTTCACATAACAGATGGAACAACAAAAATGAGGAGCACATGTCTTCTCCTGAACTATTTCACAACCAAAGTAGTATTTATACGGCCTCCGTACCATAGGTATCATCTTCTTCCTATTCCTTGTGAAAGTAAGTTCTCCGCAAATATAGCAGAAACTGAGTGCTTGATTTCAACATTTATGGCAGGGCATTTTCTGAGAAACAAAATCAAGTTAATGTAAAAATGAAGAAAACTGCAAACAATGTAACTTTAACTCTGGTTTTCTTGTATACACTAGTCTTTTTTAAAAAGAGGTTATGGTTACACTATTTTAGTTGGAAGGTACGTCTACAACTTCAATATCAGTAAATATTAAAACAATAAAAGAGCTTACCTACATATTAATTTAGAACTTACAGATGAGCTTTCAGAAAGTCAAAATTCTTACACAAACCAGAGAACATTTAAATGGAATGTAACATACAGTTTTCACAGTCACACAATGGTTGCCAAAACAAGAAATAACGTAGCAAATAGTTGAATATTTAACACAAAATCAATGTAGCCAACTTTACCAGATATAAATTCCCACTTTACTAGAAACCTAATTTGAAGCTAATACAAAATACGTCTGAATCTGTAGAACTATCCCTGATATGCTATTTTCAACCTTAACTTTGAATTCAGGATGCAAAAATCATTAAAATACACATACTTTCACAACAGAAAAAATTCCTGGTAACACATGGAGACAACCAACAACTTTGTTAAAAGGAAGTTCAATTGTATTTTCCTAGTTTTACTACTTATCTATAAATGTTGACCAACAACTTCCTGAAGTTTCTATAAACCTTTCAAATCACTTCAGACTACACAAAACTCTCAATACATCAGAGCCCACACTATTTGGTTGCTTTTGCACGTAAAGGCACTTTTACATGTAGGCAACTCCCTGTCCCTGCAAATTTTTAGGGTCAGCAAATTAAGAAATCTTTGAAAAGGGTTTTTGACAAAAATTTAAAAATTTTTTATTTGGCTATTTATAATCAGATTAAAACTACTATCTATGAAGAAACGTAAATAAACTTAATGTTCATTTATTTCCTTACACAAAATTGAAGAAAAAAGTGTACATGAGAAAAAATCATTACTGAAAATGAGGACAATTTAGATACAAAATAATATTTCAGTATTTTAATGATGTTATTGTTTAGAATTACCTAATAAGCTTTAACTAATATAAGAACAGCACGATATTCTCCAGGAAGAAGTTTTCACTTTTCAAAATGTTTGTAATCTTAGATGTATAGATCTCTCTGCATCTAAGGCATTCATTTCCTCTCAGGCGATTACTCTGCGCAAGGCTGTGGATGCCTTTGCAACAAAGCATTTTCCTGTTTGTATTTCCCTCCTTGAATACATGTTCCATTGCAGGTAGATATCAAAAGCACATGCAATTTCTTCCTCCTTTGCGGCAATAGAATTCTAGGTGATTGCCAGAATCTGTAGTTCTTTGGCACAATATTAATGAATTTTTTGCTGCCACTCTTTTACTGCTTTAAAAATTTCTAAGATAGAATATTCAGGACATGTTTTTTAATTTAAATAAATTGATTTGTACTATAATAATAAAAATGCATGAGAAGAAATAAAATTTATAGCATCATTCCAGCCTTTTTTTAATGCCTATAAAACTTCCTAATATATTTTCCATTTTGCACGCTTATTATACACCTTTGACTTAGTAATTTTAGTAACATGATATGATAATATTAGAAGGATTATTCTCATACAATACAGGACTCCAATGCACTGTTTGAAATAGAGTACTATGAAGTATAATAATTTTCTCTTTTAAATCAACTTTACAAATTTATGGAGTTATCACACGAGTCCAACTTGTAAAAATATTTTTCCATATTCTTTAGTAAAAATCCCTGGCTAATTTCTGAGACTTAGCTTTCTCTGACATTTCTACGTGTGCAACAGCCTTGTTTGAAATTAATGTCTTGTCTCTTTAGCTAAATTAGAAAAAAGGATTTTTTCCCCTTTACAGGTTTTGAAGATACTTTAAATCTAACTAAAAACATTTTGTACTAATAACATAAACAGAACATTACTAGAACAGTAACAATTCAAGATTATTATGGACAGAATATATTTCACAGTGTTTGAATTAACATCTCCCACCACATACTTTCATAAAAAGGAGGTGAAGAAACTAAACTAACTCAATACTTACCAGTAAAGGGAGGTGCGGTGGAGTATGTGAACCCAGACGGATATGTAGGCGGGTAGTGAGCCCCTGGAGGATACATAGGAGGAGGAGGTGGTGATCCAGGGGGAGGTGGTGGAGGTGAGATATCTTCATCATCGTCATCTTCATCTTCAACATTTATTTGTCGAATGATCTTAACCTACGGCAAAATAAAATAAACGAAAAAATACAAAACCCTCATTCATTTCAATTGAAAATTTTAATTACTTCTTAAACATATATCACAGATCAACAATATTTTTTTCTATTTGAATGCCCTGAACAGCTGCATTCTTTTTCAGCCCAGAAAGATGAATACATGGTCAACAAAAGTTTATATTTAGTAAACAGAATTTAAAAAAATTAAACTTTTACAATCTCTTCATTTAACGTCATATTAAAGTAGTAAATTATTGATTGCAACTAGCAGTTCATTTGAAATGGATATCTATGAAATGAATTCACAAGTAAAAATATTTTTACAGGTGTAAGTCACCTAAATCCAATATTTGTTTCGGACTTTGCAAGATTGCTGAAGAACTTTAAAATATTTTTATTTCATTTATTTGATATCATTTTTAACACGTTTTTGCATATTTTACCTTGTACTAACTATTTGTTACATGTTTTATTGAATTTTAGTAGTACATTTACATGTCAAAACAGAACATCTTATGTTAGATACAAGTTTGCCAATTCAAAAATATTGTCTCTCTGTTAAACTAAATGGTTCCTAAAATCGTCTTTCTGTTTAACTAAGCAATGTATTATTGTGGTTCTATGACCTCCAGATCTTTGCAGAGTCATCAAACTTAATCCCTCTTTGTAGAAAACATTTACTTGGAATCAAGGATGAGCAGATGTGTGTGAAACAAAAGTTCTTGTGCTTCTCGTATTTCACAGAGTTCAAGTGTAACTTGAACAAAATCTGACAAACTCTCCTAGGCACGATCAACATTACGTTTTGACCATCATACCTTAGACAGTGTGAAATGCAAGGAGGTGGGTTGTACAACGGTTTACATAGAATGAAGTTCCCCTCCACCTGCCAACTTCAGTTGGAGGGAAACCTCATTCTTTATAAACCCATGTGCAACCTGTATCCACACAACTTGAGGAAGTTCGCAGTAGGGCTGAAACGTTGGTATCTCTGCCTAGGATACAGTGTCTCCCAGACAACCTAGTAGGAGACTTTGTCCGCAGAAGTTGAAACTTTCATCATTCTCTTAGGCTTCATGTGAAATCTCCTCTGGGATACGATGCAGACAATATGCAGTAATAGTTTTCAATAAATTTAGTTCATTCTTTTCTGTGGTTGGATGTAGAATGTGTACATCTATGAATGTGATTTTTTCATTTCCGCAAAATGCAGACTCTTACTCTCTTAAATGAGATTCCATGTGGCCCCATTGTACATTCATTGTGTAACAAAATCTTGACATTTATTTTCACATTGTTATACAATGCTTATACAATGATATATGTTTGAGATTAACTCTTTACCAGCCCGTTAAAAAATACCAGTGTGAATTACCTGGCAAATTTGCAGTGAAAGGCAAGAATAAGACTGCCAATATTTACATATCACTCGTAAGATAATGGAAAGGTCATGTAAAACCTAAAACTTAACCGACTACACTTAATCTGCGACTATAAGATGACCCTGGATTTTTTGACTCAGATATTTAGGTAAAATCCTAGCCTTAAATTCAGTTAAATATGGTAATTTTATTTGCAAATTCACCGAAGTAATGTAGTCATTGCAAACAAAAGTACTTATTTCTAAAGAACTGACTTTCTTAAATATAACGAAATTTCACTGGAACAATATTTACTGAGGTCCTCACAATTTTGTTGTACTGACATTTCACTATGTTTATAAGGAAATGCAAAATGAGAGTTCACCACCATTGAGAATAAAGTCTAAACTTTAATTACTGGGTTTCATGGAAAACAAAATACTATTTATATTTAATTTTAAGTAGTAAAATCATTACAATGAATTTAACAACAAAATAATATACTAAATGAATACTTAGATTACACACTTTTTATAAGGAAAGGTTTGAATTTCAGTTTAACCCAGGGCCCAAAATTGTCTAGCCCTATCACAGAGCAAAACAAGATACCTCTTACCTTAATCTTCTTCTTTTTCTTTTTCTTGTATCGCTTCTCCTTTGGGAGTTTGCGAGGTGGAGGAGGTGGAGAAGGAAGATCCTCCCCAGCAGATGGGGATGTCCCTTCACCAGGACGGACTCCATCCGCAAATTTAACAGACTTTCTTTCAATTCCTCCGCCACCCAATGGTTTTTCCCTGTTTGAGAAAAAACAAGGAAATACACATTTGTTAATTAACTATACATTTTTTTTCTTTTTTCCTTCTGATTAGTTTCAATAACAAGCAGTAAAAATAAAGAGAGACACTAGACTCAAGTTGTAATACAACCATCACTGTTGAAGGAAATAATTTTACTTGCAAAGCTTCGAGATGTTTCTAGATTCCATTTGCAAAACGTAAATTATTGTAATAGAAGCTATTAAATTCAGGAAAATAAATTACTGTAGTTTTCCGCAGATATGACGAGGTATACATTTTCGTCTGTGTTTTATGATTTTAGTATATATCTGTCCTTCAAGACAACCCTGAATTACCAATGGCTAATGAATTTAATTTAGATCAGAACTCATTATTTCTTGCAACTGGCATCACAACTACCACATCTGGCAACAATGGCTTCTGGCAAACATTCACACTGATTAGGGGATTTGGTCATTATTGTACATATATGATAAACGAAAAATCTCCTTCAGCATTGTTAGGTTTTTGCCTATAGAAGCACATGCCAAATCACAAACACATGTACTACCACAAACAAGTTTTGTTGTAGGTTGTGTCGTGAGTTCAATCAATTTGAATTTGTAAGTGTAAAATTTTTGAAGTGAGGTCCTAATCATGGAACCAACAAAAAGATCGGCCTTGATTTGCCTCAGATGATAACCATTTTTTTTGTATCTGTCCCATAAGATATTCCTGCCTTGACCTCTATCTTTGAGGTCTTTTTTTGTAATTTATCTCTCTCCTTATGTGCTGAAATATATGGTATCAAAATTATTGATTTTTGTTTAGTATAAATAACTAAATTATAAATGAATATTACTTGACTTTCATAGTCATAATGAACATTTCAACTAAGGCTTTCCAAGAGGTTGAAATGTTTCTTGACAAACAAGAAATTTGCCTTACAAACCTCATTAATTTACAGAGTATTCAACACTGTAATATTAAAAATTTGAGCCAAGTATGATAATCTACTCAGTAAGTTGCCTAGATGCTATATTGTTTCATTTTTAAACACATTTATTTACTTTACACCTTAGGGGGGTTAAAATTATTTTGAGACATTCTTTTATACAATAAGTCACTTTAGCATCATAAAACTAGTAAACAATGTACTTAAAAGTACAGTGGAATCACTTAAGCATGCTTCTCATTACCATACATAGTACTCCTGTACTTAAAAGACCCCATCCCCATTTGGTTAAATGTATGATTTTTTTCACTCAACAATCCCTCTTAGAAAGCTTAAAGTTTGCTGGTAACATATTTAACAGTTCTAGCATTTTGCATTGCAACAGAACCATCTCCAATGAGCATTGTTTTCAAAAACTGGTGTACTTGAGGGTACCAGAAAGCATTCAGTCGGTTTGATTAAAGAGCAAGAGCCAGAGCAAAAGAAACTGTTCAGTAGAAATACTGAAATATCATTATATGCTCAAATTCTGCACAATAATGCCTCCACCATGTTCATTCTATGCGGGTTTTTTTATATATGTTACAATTTGATAATGTGGACAGTAGTTTTTTTCCTGTTAATAGGCAATATTTTGGTGTTTGTTTATTATTTGCATGTTACTTATGTGTTAAATAGTCTTTATTGTAATATTCTAATGAAGGAAAAGTACAAATGACACATAGAGTGTTTTCAAAAGCACATTTTCTGTCTCAAAACTTTAAACATTTTAGTCCCATAAATGTAGCTACTCTCCACACAGTCCTAAACCAATAAAAATAAATAATTTTAGTTGATATTTCAGTTGATGACAACTCAACATAAAGCAATTTTCATTTGCATCAGCTACATACCTGAATCCTGGGGAGACTAGAATGCCTTTTCCTGCTGGAGGTAAGATTTGAATGTCAACAGGATTCTTTCTCTTTCTCTTCCTTAGTTGTTGTTCTGCATCAGTCTGAGGCATTTCTTCTTCCTCTTCTGGCTCTGGCACTTGTTGCATGGCCTCCTGCAAGGAAAAAATGTAACATGCCCTTCAGAATGCAGTTGATTTTTAAAAAAGTGTTTTGCCTCTTAATACATCAACTGCCAAGGACATACGGTCAGTGACTTCACTACCAGGCCAAAACCTAAACAATCAGAATTCTTGAAAATATAATTACATTAAGTTATTTTATTGTACTTTTTTAAGTAATGCAAAAATATTTTAAAAATTTATTTGAGGATGTCAGCATACACGAGTCATGTGAGTGGAACTAGTTTCTTCCAGATGCCAGATGTCACAGCTCAATTATATTAGAAAATGCATCTTATGTCAAATAATAAAATAAAATGAGAAATGTTACATTAAAGCAAAAATGAACATAGATACAAGATAAAAATTAATAGTTTGGGAACAACAAAAAGGGCTGAGCCATTTGTTGCAGGTCTGAAAAAATGTAACAACCTTCATGCTTTGCTGGCCACTCTGCAGCAACTTGGACCAGGAGGTCCTAGAATTTGAGCTGGACAGTGGTATGCAGTTAGGTCAAATTAAGCCATTCTCTGGAGGGAAATTCAAGTGGCCAGCTGTTTTGATCAGTAGTTTTATGTGGTCTCTACAATCAATATCAGGTGAATGCTGAAGCTTAAGTACAGGCAACAGGCCACAGACCACTTAGGTTCGTTCCTTTCTCTTTCTTGTCATATACTCACCTCTTACACAAACATATACTCTTAGAAGCACTACATTATCACACATTGGGAGACCAGTTGGAAATTTCGAACTTGTACAGGCTGGGGCAGTGTCCCGATGGGGAAAAGATGGAGAGGGAAATTTTCCACAAGATGACATGTATGTTGGTGGTGGATCTCATCACATTGCAATGGGTAAGGATCGTTGCCACCTTCCATTATAAAACATTAACTATTCTGACAGATATAATGACTATAGCAATTGATGAACCCAGAAACATCAATCTATCAATCAATAAAAAAGCTTCTTACCTTCCATTTCCATGGGTTTTAACAATCTTTAGATGGCACTTCTGGCACCTCTTTTACACTTTTCTATTTTTCTTGACTTTCTCCTTCGTAATTGTCAGAGAGTGACTTTGCCAATTTTCAGACATTTGACTGTGAGAACTTGGAGAACTCGCTTTCAGCTACTAATAATTTATTTAGATTATTTGTTCATGATTCCACAGAGTTACTGGCAGGCATACACTGACAAGTTTAGTTGGAATAATATTGGTAAAAACTCCTTCAAAATTCAAGTGACTTTATTTACTATGTGTCAAATTAAAAAAGTAACAATTATTTTAAAAAACACGATCAGGTCCTCATCAAGAGTTTACAATTCTGTGGCATGGTCCGAACAGAACTAATTCAGAATTCAATTCAATATCATACAATTATCAAGTATCAAACTAACAGGAAAATGTCAGAAGGAAGCAATTACTATATCCAAGAATCAACTAATTATATCCCATGAAATCGCAATCTAATTTAGCAACCAAGAGATATTTTGTTACACAATTCATCCATAACCCAGATATGTATCCGAGATGCCACTGAAAGATATATCCTTCTGAAGCCAAACAGAGCGCAAGGCTGATGGTGGCCAAATGCCATGCTGCCAATGGTCACATGGCAGTCAATGTATTAAAGATATAACTATCGCAATGATTATGTGCAACTACTTATCTTAATAACATGCTAACAACAATAAAATCTAAGAAATTAACTTGTGATTACCTCAATAAGTCTCATTTCTTCAAGATCTATATCTGAAGCAGTACTCAACATTTCTCCGTCCTGTTCAAAGGCTTTCTAAAACACAGGGCAAAAAACAAAAAAAGGGTTTAAACATTTGTGGAAATTAACTTATCTTCCATTTTGAAACCCTTCATGAAATCATTCAACTATAAAACATGAGTTCTTTGGAGTGATTTCTTATTCTGGTTTCTGTCAAGAATGAAAGTAAGTTCTATTAAATTTGTATTGAAAACCATGCATGACTGCCTTACTGTGACAGGAGTGCTCATTCTCCAACCACAGAAATGAAGTTTGTCCCTTTCAAATAATAGCAAGATGTGTCACAGGGATAGCCTCACTCAGCACCCGTTACAATGAGGGAGAGGGAGGGGACAAAAATCAACAGAACTATAACTATGAAGACAGCAATACCGCCTTGAAGGCACCACTATCTTGAAAGCCTAAATAACAATAATTTCAAATCAAAGAAGCCTTCATTTCATTTGTTTATTTTTTCATTTTTCTTAGTGTGACTTCTCTATTAATATATAATATATTCTCTCTATTAATCTAATTCTCTTCTATGAATATATTCTCTCTATTAATCTAATTCTCTTCTATTAATATATTCTCTCTAATATATTGTTACCTCTATCTTGTGGTTCATTGTAATTTCCCAATATAATAGAATTATAAGTTAACAATATTATTTGTAACCGCTAACTATTAACATTATAAAAACTGTTTTTTTCATTTATTTAAGTGAAATTTAAGAATTAGTCAACTTTACACATCCTTTTAAGCACATTTCCTACCACATTTTCCTAGTATTGACAAAAATTTAATCATCACTTAATTTCCTGATGCAGTATGGGGGCAAAATTCTAAAACAGGAAAGG
This sequence comes from Gryllus bimaculatus, assembly GCA_017312745.1. Classification (NCBI taxonomy): domain Eukaryota; kingdom Metazoa; phylum Arthropoda; class Insecta; order Orthoptera; family Gryllidae; genus Gryllus; species Gryllus bimaculatus. The sequence continues at coordinate 10,625,856 of BOPP01000023.1, read as the reverse complement.
AATGGAATGGGATTTTTAGTATGTTAAAGCATTGTTTTTATAAAGAAGTAATCTAAGATGAAATGGTAATGGCAATGGATAAATGAATAACAAAAAAGAAGAGATTAACCACAGAAAAAGTAATGTACATACACAGATAATTAATTTTCTACCTTAATTATCATTTCTGTTGCCTGCTTGATCTTGTTTTGATGGCGTTTCTCTTTCTCTTTACGCCTCTTCTCTTTTTCTGCCCGTCTCCGTGCTCTGTCTGCTCTTCGGCGTTCTGCTTCTTCCATTTGAGATGCTTGTGCCATCTCCACGGATGATAAGAACGGAATAGGGCAATCTGCAAAAATGTAAAAAAGAATAATGCATTTCGTAGAACTTTTCTACTACTTATCCCCCCAAAATGTCAGTATGTGTAGAGTACTGGTAACGAACAGTACAATTGCAATTATCAAAAGTCATATAAAATCTAATAACTTTTTTCTCTTTAAACAAAGACAAGAATAAATTATTTTACAAAACAAAAAAATGATACATTAGGAGGACAATATCAGATTGTTATAGATATCGTAATTCAAACTTCCATGATTACTAAGAGTACGCAAACTTGTACTGTGTGTAAAAAGGCATTCAGATATGCAGAAGTATTTTAAACTCAAAGCACTGCAAAGTGTGTTAAAAAGCAAGAAAAACTTAATGGATACTGAGTTACTAAGGGCACAAACAGACAGGATGAGATGTGAAGCAACAAAATCAAAACAATTTAGGACCTATGCTTCAAGCTATAGGCATAAACCCTGAGAAAGTGGCAGTGGCAAACTGCTATTTGGTGTCCCTGCTGCTCTGCATCCTGTCTATTTACACTTGAAGTACTTAACAACACATCATAAATTTACCTTGTGAAGCTACTGCTGGAGTCCCTTCTGTCAATGCAACAGATACCATTGGTGCATGAACCACTGGAGGAACTAGGAAGGGAGACGCAGGAGGCGAATAGGAAATAGGAGCAGCCACTGGGGTAGGAACAACTTTAGTAGGCATTGCTGAAATGGCAGAGGATGCACTTGAAATCACAGGAGCACCAGAAGCGGGAATGGATGGAATAGGAGACGTGGCGACTGATGTGGTCACTTGTACTCCAGATACAGGAGGAGGTACAGGGCCATGGACTGACACCAGAGGACTAGTAATAGCTGGAGATGGAGACATTTCCAAACTTGGTGATGTCAAAAGAGGCACACCTTGAGATGGTGAAGGTGCATGTCCCAACAAGCCATGTACAGAAGGAACTTGAATGGGTGGTGTATGAATTGGTGGTCCGCGCATGGGTGGTGTGTGTGGTGGAGGGCAGTGAGTGGGCGGTGGGTGTGAGGGAACGGTTGGCAGGAGAGCTGGTGCAGGCCCTGGAGGAGGGCCATGCATGGGTGGGAGGTGAAGAGGAGGCATGTGAGGACTGAGACCTTGAGCAGCCAAATGAGTTGATGTAGGAGGAAAGGTTGATTTTGGAGGTGTTGCAATGGGCATTGTGACTTGTCTTGTAGAAGTATCACTTGTTCCTGGAATCACCTGCAGAACATTGCCAACCTGTACAACTTGACTACTTGAATTGCTCACAGGAGGAGGTTCACTACAAGACACTGGAGGTACAGTATTTGGCAGTGCATCACTTGGAATAACCTGTAAGACATTAAAGCAATGGTTAATAATAGAAATTTTGAAAAAGTATATTTAAGTGAAAATAAACTAAGATAATTGTCGTTTGTAACAACTATCAAATAGATTTATACTAGTTTTTAATTCAATATTTGTACAAGGAGCAGAATAAAACAGTCCTGCCCACCATTCACTTATCAACTAAGACATTAAAATTGGATTTTCCTAAATTGGTTGATTATGAGTAATATTGTCAATTAAACTATTATAATAATAATAATAATAATAATAATAATAATAATAATAATAATAATAATAATAATAATAATATTTATTGAGTTTCTTAGACAATTTTAATCATGTATGACAAGTCAAATAGGATGTATATCCCTACTGTTTCATTTACTACACCTCAAGGCAGAAAGGAACTTTTTAATATTTGACAAACATTCACTCTCACGGAACACGCTTGCACGGACAAATGATTTTTAGTTTTGATTTGAATAGAAGGCTGGGAAATAATTAACCCTCCACTCCTCTTGGACCTAGCACATGAGAGCTCAAGAAGACTTGAGTAAAGCAAGTGCCGATCTCATCATTTGCTCAAAGGATCAAGGGAAACTGGATGAAAACTCTGTTTGAAACGGAGTCATTGACCTCGAAGCTGAATTACAATACTTGTTCTGAATTACAATACTTGTTACTGATAGAAATAAAATACATTATACAATAAAATAATTGTTTTTGGTAGCAAAAGAATTTACATTTCAAAATGGTTTTGACAAATCAGTTAAAAATTATCACTAAAATATTGAAGAACCTTCGTAGGTTGAGGTCAGTGATAATTATTTTATTTTTCTCAATAAATTTGTCTCAGGACTATCATTATTAAAGATTCAGCATGGGAACTAATGTTTTTTTGCAATTCAAATAAATCCAAACACTTCTTTGTATACTTTTCAAAGAGTTAAAAAACCTCTTGGAATTAAAACAATATCACACATCACAGCTATTTACATCAAATGATCAGAATTCACAAAATCTATGTCCAGTAATTCGAAAAGCATCTATTATAAAACTTGGTGTTAGGTTCGAAATGAATGTTACATCTTTTTGTTCAACAAGGACACCCAAAGTTCTTTATTTGTAGAACTAAATGGAATAAGAAAAGAGCTTAAAAGAAAGTAATATCTCTTTCAGATTAATACCTGCAAAACATTGCCTGTTTGCAAAACCATTGACTGTGAGGAACTCTGTGGCCCTGGCACAGCTGGAGGAGGAACTTCGACTGGAACTACCTGCAGCACATTGCCCACCTGGAAGCAAACCACACATAGTTCACCTTGGTGAGGAGACATTGAAAAACGTGTCATACATAACACTTTTTCTTAAAGAAAAAAACAGTGCTAGATAAATTTGAAGTGCCTGAAACATTATCTTGCTTTATTAATTGTAACATGTGAGGAGTTTTTTCTGAGTGGGTACAGCAAACCCTAGATAATAGTAGAGAAGGAACTCTAAAATCGAAATTGGTAGTAAAAACTCTAGTGACAGTAGATACTTGGGTACATTTGCAATCAGAATGCAAAAACATGAAGCACTTTGTTGATTAACTGGAGGAAAGAATAGAAGAAAGTGTTGCTCTAAGAAGCCTTGGGAATCTGATATTTTGATTTCTGAATGAATATTATTAACCCTCCATCAATTGTTTCAATATCAAATTGATTCAGGCCTACTTGTAATTTGAATGACTTTCCAATTCTATTTCTCACCATCTCCCAAGTTACTTTGATCTCATATTGTACTAACCCTTCTTTAGATCTTGTGTATCAACAGGACAAACAAATTTGACAATTTGACAAATGTATTCTGAACTTCAAAGAATACACTTACCTAATATCATACTTGAAAGATAATGCAATAAAGTTGGTAAATAACAACAACAACAACAACAACAACAATAATAATAATAATAATAATAGTAATAATAAAAAGTCGGCCCCCATGGTGCAGACGGTTGTGGTACCCATCCTCTGAGCCGAGGAGGCTGCAAGTTTGAGTCCTGCATAGACTTGGTCCTACTTGTGATTGTCCCTTCACCCTTCATCATCATCCTATCATATCATAATTCACTCTTCAAGGCGTAACAACTTTGTTGTACTGAAGGATACAACTGAAAAGCTGATCCAGGAAACATTACAAACATTAATCGTGTAGCGTGGTCAGTAATGGCCTATAATGGCAATAATAATAATAATAATAATAATAATAATAATAATAATAATAATAACAACAACAACATCAACAACAACAAAGCCTGTGTAGTGTTGAAGATTTTAGCAGGATAGCATCATGGAAACACCCTTGCCATGTGAGGTGACTAATTGGAACAGCTGTTACTCATATAGCAGCTCATTTGCTTGGCACCTGTATCCTTTCGCTGGGTCTTGGTGGGTAGATCAAGTTGCTCGTTGTCATCCATTATCTTTTTCAAGCTAATCTGACTCTAACCCTCCGGTTGCTGGCAGAGAGCTATAAAATGCATTACCAGTGTGATATAGAGAAGTTTGTACAAAATGAAGCTTCCGATGTGCCAGGAAATAAATGCAGGGCCCCAGCCCAATGATGGCAACCCAAGCGATCAAAATGGCAATGCCCATCATAACACTAGTGAGGAGAATACTTCGACTTTAACTGGACTGTGTACCAAGAAGAATTAATAAAAGAGTTATTCCTAAAGTATCTGCTCAAAAACAAACGTAGAGGCAATCCCTTCCTGAGTTGGAGCCACAAGCTTTACTCAATTTCTAAAGCCTATCTAGAATTCAAATTTACTGAACAGCACCTGGTCGATCATAAAAATGTATTTATAAGACAAACATATCTTACCCAGATCGAAATCAATAAAATATGTAGAGATGTGGGAAATGTACTTCAGTCAGCTACAGAAAATAATCAAACTGATACAAGTATCGTGGCAAGAATAGAAACAGTATATGATTTGAATACCAATGAGGAAGTATCTGAAAAGTTTGTAGGCTATTTATTTTTGTTTTGAGTCACAGATTCCTCTGGTAGGATCCTAAAATCCTTAATTTGATCTAAACCAAACATGTTGTACAGATGGTCATACTGCCTTGCATGCAGCAGCAGTTGCGGTAACTGAACTTAAAGAAAAATTCATTCACAATAGCAGCACCATGAAAGAGAGAGCAACAGAAAGAAAAACCTACTTGGCAACTTCACATTGAGAAACCTATTATTGAGTTAAGAATGGAGTTTAACATAAATAATGAATTTCTTTCAAGCAAAACCAGCAGAACAGCAATAAAAATTAATCAAATCCTACACAAGAAGCAAACAAGTATTGACAATACAGAATGAAGACAGAAACAGAAGACATTTTTTTTTTTTTATGAAGATGACTTCAAACAAAAGTTCAAAACTATGGTGGATAGACTTCGGTGGTACAATGAATGCCCAAAGTACAAACAACAGAATATGTTTTATGAAAAAAATCAGAAAGCATTTTATCAAAACTTGGAACACAAAATGTTCATAACCAAGAGAATGTTGATAACTGAATTCAAACCCACTGGCAGGAAATCTGGAATAACCCTTCCAGCTACAAGTACACCACATCTTCAATCTCTCAACTTAAAGAAAAGATGCTCAACCATTTGAAATGTCTGAAGCACACATTATCACAGAAGATATTGAGGAGAGTCTCAAGAAATGTCTAAATTGGAAATCAGCACAACCTGATAAAATTCATAACTTTTGATTGAAGCATTTTTCTTCCCTACACAAATAGATATCAAAGTATTTGAGAGTAGTAGTCTAATCAATTCCCCAAATTCCTAATGCAAAGTGTTATCCGCTACCCAAAAATGATGAAAAATCAGATCAAGTTACTAAAATCACTTTTACATGAAAAAATATAGAGGCGTTTTGATCACAACAATATCATCAGCATGGAACAGAAAGTGTGCATTTTAGATACCTATGGAGGCAAGTCCAGTTGATAGCATAATTACAAATCAGACTGAGGTAAAAAGTTCAAACATAAGCATGTGCTACATTGTTGGTAGAAAATTTGATTCTGTTATTTGATAGGCATTTGATTTTGTACCCCATGACTGGCTGATATACATTCTGGAAGACTACAAAATAAATACTAAGATTTTAAATCTACTATGTGCCTTAATGCAAAACTGGCAAATGGATGTTTACTTGCAGTATTTTCATTTAACGTCAACATCAATCGCAGAATATTTCAAGTTTTTTGCATCATCTTTGGTTCTCTTTAACTGTCATTGATTCTAAACAAAGAAGGTCTAGGTGCAGACCCAAACTGAGTGATCTATCTCCCAAATCAGCCATTTCCTTTTTGGGGATCGTCATCCCATTAAGAAGGAAAACTAACATAACAAAAACATGTAAACACACATTAACATCATCTCTTCATATTCATTAGTACACAGTAATGCCATCTCTCGGAACTGAGTCCCGACTCTCCACTTTATCATAACAATTATTTAATCTTGTACCTACACAACACAACTTGTACAGTTTGATTTTGTGTTCAAATAAAACCATGAAGCGAATCGGATGGTGCAGTGTTTTTCTATACCTTTATCTTTTCAATAACAATTGAGGATTCAACAAAAAAATCTGAAAGTGCTTCATTGAAGGTATTAAGCAAAGACATTGGTATGTTTTCTTGATTGGATAAATGTGCACATCATAAGATACATCTGAAGAAATGCGAGTTGAAGTACCTGATGATAATTGTGATTTTCCGCAGATTCTGTACCATGACACTTACAAATACCTTGGCATCCAACAAAATAGATGAGTAAATGCAATGCGTTCAAGGAAAGAATTATCAAGAATTCAAGAACCAAGCTGCTGAACACAAAATTATATTCAGAAAACTTAATAAATGCTATAAATCAGGGTTGTCCAACGCAGCCAGCGGTGCCATTTATTGTGGCCTGCGTAAGGGTATTTGTCAAAAGGGAAAATCCCTGTCGACGGAGAAAATTGCGCCTAGCTCACGCATGCCGGCGAGGTCAACATCTCCCTTAATGTAAAAATAGGATTCATAAAGATTTGAGAATTTTTTCAAATAAATCCAGAAATTCAAAATCATCCCAATGTGTTTCATTGCATTATTTATGGTATGGTCAGATATCATGCATGATTCTACTTCCCCGCCCATGTTCTCCTGCCTTTCCTGCAGCAGGACAAACTGCCGAGATCAACAATAAGGGGAAGTCAGGTGTAGATGGCCTGAATAATGGAAATATGAACCGCAACCCAATGAAAGGTTTTAGTTGTGGCCCTCATGACCTTCCAAGTTGGATACCCCTGCCGTAAACACTTATGCTGTCGCAGTAATGACATTTCTTCAGTATTTTGAAATATTCAGATACAGACCTTCGAGAATTAAATATTCTTTATCAAGCCACTCTTACAACCTTCCGAGAACTTCATCCAAAGTGTGATTTTCAAAGGCTTTGTCTGCCCAGAAACCAGGGAGGCAGAGGGTTGCTTAATGCCTTCAATCTTTGCATGTTGCAAAGAAAGAAAATGCGAATGTACTTTCAAGCCCCAAATAGCTTATTGTTGAAGAATGCTATATGGTGGATGCAAACACTTGGCACTAAATCTTCAGAAGAATGAGACCATCATCAAAGTTATTTCTCAAAAGAACATGTAGACAGACTGGAAGAGCAAGACCTTCACTGAAAATATGGGTTAAATTATTTTAATTTCACCTATTTTTTCAAACTTACAAAGCAGAAGAGCTCCTGCTGAATACACAGGGAATATACAAGTGGCATAATGAATTTAAAAATAAAAAATTGAATTTGATGTCTGAAAAAAGACTTCGATGGTTAATTTGAATTTCGGAATTTGCTAGTTGCGAATAAATGTTTCAATACCCACAGTACACAGTAAAACTACAATACTGCTGTGTTGAGTATTACAATAAAGAATTGTATATCAATTTATAATTTTTAACCATACTTATATTCTTGAGGAACACTTGCTACTGCATTCAGATTCGAATAAATTATAGGAATCCAAATTTAACAACAGAAGCATGAAAATGCAAAGCAAATTTTAGGTAATAATACATAGTAATTCGTGAATGGAGGAGTAAAAGCATTTCCTAAATAAAATAAGTGGTTCTTGAATTCAACGAAAGACTGCATAACTATTGTTAAAACTAGTTCAAAATACAACACACACTATGCTGAAATCAGTACCTGAACAACTCTGGAGCTTTGAGGTGGCTGCACACCAATGAAGGCTTCAGGAGAATCCCAGTTAGTCAGCGGTCGAATGTTTGGTGTGGGCAACAGAGGAGGTCTTCTTTTTTGAGGAGGTGCATCCAGAGATGGAGGAGGCATCTGCAGCAGGCCTGGTTTCACAGGTGGAGGTGGATACATATGTTGGGGAGGTGCATACTCTTCTACAGGTTGACCATAAGGGGGTGGAGGAACATGTGCATAGTACTGAGCATAAGGAAATGCTGACTGTTGCTGTTGCTGCTGCTGTTGTGGTGGTTGTTTTGTAGGTACCTGCTGATGAGGTGCTTGTTGTGGTTGCGGACAAGGTGGAGGTTGCTGGTGTTGATACACTTGGTACTGAGCAGCTGACAAAGGAGGTGGAGTGTTCTTCACTCCCAGCTCCATTTCTATTCGGTCATCAAGAGACAATCTCTTAGGGGAAAATGCTGGTGAGTCAGTTGGGGTAGGAGGACGATCAGATGGTGAAGAGGCAACCACTTGCTGTTTCAAATATGGTGGTTTTCTTTCATATGATTTACTAGGAGCAAGGCCAGGGGGATAGGCAGTTGATGAAGGTGACATTTCTTGAGATCGATGAGCCACGTCTTCCTGTTTGCTCGACACCAACTCTGAATCACTTATCGTTGAATCAGCTAAACTTCGCTTAAATCCAACAAGTGGGGATGAAGCAGGCGAGCGGCTAAGCTCCATATCAGCTTCACCTGCAGCTCCACCGGGCCACGTACTGGCACCACCCAATGTACTATTGACAGGCAGAGGGATATCCCGAAGATAGTAATTTCCAGTGCAATCACAGTCTCTTTCCTTGGGCTCTCTCTCCCACTCCCCTTGCCAATAATCTGGAGGAGGGCTGTGACTATGTTCTCTGCCTTCTCGATGACTCTCTCGACGATCACGATCATGATGATAATCTGTAGGACTTCTATTTCTCTGATTACTCTCACGGTCTTCCCTGTGTCGGTCTCTCTTTTCACGTTCCCACCTCCCTCGGTCTCGCCGATCACTTCTTCTATCTCGATCTCTCTCCCTTCTTCTTTCTTCCCGTCTATCACGCGAATCACGCCTCTCCCGTTCTCTCGCAGAACTTCTTTCCCTTTCTGCAAAATCTTTTCTAACAGGCTCTTCATCATGCCGAGAATCACGGATATCATTTTCTCTTCTCTCTTTATCTCTAAATCCAATTCTCTCCCCATCACAATAATCCTTACGGCTTCGATCTTCTCGACGTTGATCTTCATCCACTCTCTCTCTTTCTCCACAGGGTTTTCTAATCCTGTCTTCATCTCTCTGCTCTCTATCGTCAATTTCCCTTTTAATTCTTTCAGCATATTCTTTCTTATTTTTATCATGAACATCCTCCGCATCTTGACCTTCAACAACCCTTCTTTCTCTGGAGACTTTCTCCTTTTCATCTTTTCTGTATGGGTCATCAGATTTATCCCCTTTGGTATGTTCACCACTTATTAAGACATTGACTTTCCTGTCTTCACCGTGATTGATCAGACTTGGAGTATGAACAAGTAGTTTATTTGGATCACTTTCTTCGCTTCCATCTTCTGTAAATTTTTTTCTGAATTGGTAGTCATCATGTGAAGTTTGAGATTCTTCAGTTCTCTCTTTCTGTTTATTATTAGCAACTGCATCACTCTCATCTATACCTCTCATATCTTTATAAACACCCCCACTACCTTCATTAAGTGTTCTTGTATCTCGCATATCCTTCCGGATATCATGTTCATCTCTCCTTATATCATGCAGTTCATTATCTCTGTGCCTTTTGTCATCCCGTTTCAATGCATTCGTATCTTGATTTTGCCATTTTCTCTCATCCCAGGATTTATCATCTGCAAAATCAATATGCCTTTGAGAGGATTTTTCAACAGATTCTTGTCTCTCTGTAACGATCTTTTCTTTGGCATCAGGTTTCACATCACACATTCTAAATGCAGATGATTTGGAATGGTATGTCACTTCCCTTGATTCCCATTCACTCTCCGACTCATCTTGACAAATATTTTCTTTTTCCAGGTGAGATCGAGCTTGACTGCTGTTTTTAGGCATTTCAGGTTCATGAGAATAATGAAATAAATTCACAGCCTCAGTAGTTGGAAGAACATTTATACCTTTTGGTTGCTCTAAATCATTTTCCCAGTCTATCAAAGGACCACATCCTTCAGAATTATCCTTTTCAACTTTTTCTGAAGTAAATTTTTCACGTCTTACAGGTCTGTCATGCCATTGGTCATGAATATACCTATTTTTGAGAGATGCATCTTTTTCTCTTGATGCTTCCCAACCTTCTTCTACACCTTCAGGTATTTCCCATTCACTGAAATTTCTACTTTTACTTCTGTTAATCAGTTCCTTCTTCTCTGAGATTTCATTTAACACATCAGAAGACTTTTTCACTGCAGAATCCATAAAACAAATTCCTTGAACATTTTTAGTAGGTAAATTTTCTTTTTTTTCTATGTTACTTGGAATATACTGATCATAGAATATCTTTTCACTGACTGATTCTGAAAGAGCATCAGACTCATTTCTTGCCAAAGGAAGAGATTCATATAATTCTTCAATTACTTTCTTTTTAGGAGGAACAGTAGTCATGCCCCATCGAGATGGACGTTTTCGTTGACGTTCTTTGGGATGTGAATCAGAATTGGAAGAACCTGCTTCAGTTAAAACTGGAATCTTTGATGAAGAGGTAACTTCTGAAATCGTTGTCTCAGTCGTAATACTACTGGCTGGAGTTTGTTCTACAGTTTGCAGATTGGTAAACCATTCATCTCTAGAGCTTTCAAAAACAGATGCTCCACTTCTTTTCTCAGAATCAGATTCAATTCTTTTATCAAGATTAGTTTTTTCATTTTTTAATTCTTGTGTAACATGTTGCTTTGCAGACATGTTACTATTGTCATTGTCAACATTGTCAGAAGAATCTACAAGAGACTGAGATGATTGTAAACGACCCGAAGGAGATAAGAGTTTGAAGGAAATTGCTTGCCTTTGATTAGGTGTTTTTACAGATTTTGAAGATGAACTATTAAGTTCTGGAACTGGCAAATTTGGAAGTTTTTCAGAAATAGATTTATTAATTTGTTTATTTCGGGTACTCATTGAGATATCTTCCAGCTGAGTTACAGAAACAGTATCATCTCTGTTGGCTAAAATTGGAGTTAGTGGAATGTTATCTAAGGTGAAATTAGTACCTCTACTTGATACAACACGAGGAGTTTCAGGATTTCTACTACCAGGGCGAAAACTTTCCTCTGATAGGTTATAGTTTTGCTTCTGAAATAATTTTCCACTAAAATTTGCATCTTGAGAATCCTTAAAACTTTCCCGAGATAAGTCACTCCCAAATCTATCTATGATTTTGTCAGGCATGTGGGAAAACTGACTTGAATCTGTACTACATATTTCTCTTGACTGAGAATTTGAAAGATGTGATTTAGGAGTTTCATCTTCAGGTGGATCTGGACTGTACAACAATGGAACTTTGGGATTACGTAAGTTCTTCTCAGTATCACTGGTGACATCTTCCGGTTCAACTTTTACTTTCACAAAAGAATATTTGTCACCAAATGATTTTAAACAACTAGAATCAGACTTTCCTGAAGTGGATGAACGAGATTGTTTCTGGTAACCATGATCATCTTCAGTTTCATCATCACTTACAAACCTCTGCGTATTCTTATCAATATTTCCTTCCATAGAATCTTTTCCCGTAAAATTGTCTTCATCTTCTTCACTAAATACTTCCTTTTTAATGTCTTCACTTCTTAAAAGTTGCACTGGATAGTTGTCTTCAAACCCTGCTTTCCTTGGAGATGTTCTGTGATTTCTATCTTTTGCATCATCACTTTTATTTTCTTCCCTGCTATTACGGTTATCACAACTGTCATTCGAAGAATTATCTTCCCAATCATTTCTTTCTAGTACATTAGAATTTCTAAACCTCAAATCTTCATTTCTTTTAAAGGAACATTCTTCTGAAAAATCATCAGTGTGTTCAGACCCCTCCAAATCCTTTTGCTTGTGGCCCTTTTTACTCCCACTACTATGCTTAAGTTTACGGCTGCTACTGCTTTGTTCCTTTGAACGTTCACGTTGAGAAACAGTTTTCCCTTCAGTAGAATTTCGTCTCTGGGGAGTAGGCGAGTGCTCTGGAGAGGTGGACGGAGAACGACGCCTTTTTTTGTTTGAACTGACTACAGGAGATGTTGTGCATGACCGTCTTTCCCGTCTGCGTTTTTTAATACTCTTTCTCTCAGATTCATCATCACTCGACTCAGATGCATGGTGATGGCTACTCTTCTTATAAGAACTGCTCGATTTCTTTTTCGACCCACTCTTTTTTTCTCTTTCTTCATTGTAATTTTCATCTATAGAAGAACTATCTTTACTATATTTCTTAGAACTCTTTTTATGACTTGTCTCAGTTTCATTTGAACCTTTATTTTTTCCAGATGCCTTTTTGCTGTGGTCTGAACGCACATCAGAATCTTTACGATGACTAGTACTGTTTAAATCTTCATGCACAGTTGATTTTTCATCAGAACTGTTTTGTTCAATATTGTTTTCTTTAGAAATATCCTTCTTTGATGTTTTATGACGTGTAGATTTGGAACGCCTACTACGCACATTATCTTCTGAGTCACTCGACTCTGATTCTTTACGACTTCGCTTTCTTTTCTTACTAGGTTTCTTTTTTGGGATTCTTTTGGCTTTCTTCTTCTTCTTTTTTTTCCGAGCACTGCGATCATCAGAAGACACATTCTCAGAACTACTGTCACTTCCTTCTGAACTACTACTTTTGGCTCTTCTCCTGCTTCTCTCTTTATGTTTTGGTTTCTTTCTATGATCATCTGAACTGGAACTGGAACTATCAGCGTTAGAAGAACTGTCGCTTTCTGAACTACTGCTGCTATTAGCACGTTTCTTCTTACTGGTCTTTCTCTGCTTCTTCTTGTTGTGAACAACTTTTTTACGCTTTTTCTTCAAAGTCTTTTTGGATTTGCTTTTACGTTTTTCTTTAACTTCTTCTGATTCAGCACTGGATTCTGAACTACTAGAACTATCACTAGAAGATGATCTCTGCTTCCGGTCTTTTTTAGGATGTGTATTATTTTGCTCCACATTATCAAGTGCTCTAACTTTAGATTCTTGCTTTTCCTCTTTTTCAGGGGGCATAAGTTCATCTTCAGAAGCAGATGAAGTCATCAACTTTGGTTTGTTGTGCAATTTTGTTTCAGATAACTTCTTCAGGTGCTGAGTCTCTTCAACCCTAGCAGGTTCTATATCCAGCTTGTCATGACTTGCTTCACTATCAGCAGAATTTCTTCTATCACGTCGTTCTTGAGCAGGAGTGTCTGGTGTTCCTACACGTTTGATTGCACCTTTGACTACAACCTCTGAAGAAGGAATTTCCGTATCACCATCTTCCACTGCTGAAGACTCAAAGCTAACAGCTTTCATGAATTCCTCATATTCGGACGCTAATTTCAAGTTAGTGTTCCCATCACCACTATTTTCTGGATGGGCATTATTGGTTGAAGATTCCTGAGGAAGCCCGGTTGCATAAGCACATTTCACAGATTTGGGTGTATTTTCTTCATCAATTTCCTTACCAGTTTTGGGATTCTGCGGGTTCTCTGTTTCTTTGTCCTTCAAAACAAGGCTGTCTTTTGCAACAGTGGTAGAATCTTCAGAGTTGCTTTCATTAGCACTTGAACTTTCACTGCTACTGTCACTAGAATTATCACTCTCACTACCTGATTTATCTTGATTTTCAACTGGTATCTCATCTTTTACACTTATCTCTGCCAAATTATTTTCTGGGTCTTTTTCTTCCCACTTTTCTGCATTATCATTGACAGTCTCTGGACTCTGAGAATTCTGTGTGGTAATATCATCTTGCACTCTGTCATCCTCATAATCACTATCCCACTTTGATCTAACAGTTGTCCTTTCCCCACTTCTAAGAGAACCTTTTGTTTCGGGCTCAGATGATTTTACATCTCTTTCTCTCTCACTATTTACGTAATTAGGCAATTCATTTTCTCTAACTTCAGAACTTTCTACAGAACTATCTTTCTTCTTTGAGTAACTGTCTACATCAGTCTCGTCACTTCTCTCCCGTTTAACATTCATTTCCACATCACTTCCTGTACTGGGGCATGCTTCTTCACCATCTGGCCACACCACTAACTTTTCAGGCAGAAACCAAGGTCTTTCTCTTCTGGTACCACTAGTGTCATCAGAAGAAGACATATTTTCATCTATTTCTGTTTCATCATAAGAAACTTGTAAAGCTGCCAGACTATTTGACAAATTTGCATCAGTGGTTTGTTTAGCTTTGTAATTTTTTTCAGTCTTTGAATTAATTTTACATAAATCACCATTTATTACACAATGCATTAAATCTACAACTCTTTGCGATGCTTCACACAATATTTCTTTGCGTGTCCTGTAATAGGCTTTAGAACTTGCAGGATTTTCACAATAGGGTATTGATGGACGAAATTTAGTGAAGTGTATCAGACTTCGAGGATATTCTTTCTGCATCTGACGTACACCAACTGCCAAAAAAGGGTATATAACTCGTGATGTTGATTCAAAAGGTTTTAACATTATATCATGATCAGATTCAGGTGTTCTATCTTTGTCTTCAGACTGAGTTGGTGATTTATGTCGTTTTTCACGAGACCTGGCAAAAGAAATAAAAATTGAAATATTACAATTTAAGATCAGGTATTCAAGTATAAGTAAATAATTGTTTTTTACAATATTTACATATTAAATGCAATTCGCTACATAACTGACATAACTACACACACAAAATGTTTGGAGAGAGACAAGTATGACACCCATTACATTCCTTTCACAGTCATGAGATATATACTTTTGTAAATATGTAAAACCCTGACTTCTACATTAACATACCTAGAGACCTTTGTTTGTTTCTAAGATGCAGAAATAAGTACTGATTCTGGTAATGGTTGTGGACAAAAATTGTAGTTATGCAAGTCTGATCCTAAGGTAGTGAATTAAAGTGTTAATTTCTTTAAAACACAGAAGCTACACATTTCATGAGGTTCTTGATTATTATAAATATAATATAAGGAACTTACTTTCATTACAAGAAATCTCTAGGTAAAATAATAGGATGTATAAATGATTTGCACCTAAAATAGAATGAAATTTGGGCCAAGCATACCTGCTCCTATGTTCTCTGTCTCTTGATTTTCTTGTTCTTCCTCGATTATTACTTGCCAACTTATCTTTTTCAAGTTTCAATTTGAGGCGACGAATTTCTTCAAACTTAAACCCTCTGTCTCTAAACTGCTGCCAATTTTTGGGCAATTCAGATGGACGATGCTTCTTTTCTTCTTTTTCTCGTTCACGACCACTACGACTATGTCTCTCCTTACTACTTCTATGATGTTCCTTGCTATGATGGCTACTTTTCTCTGAATCTCTCTTTTTCTTTTCTTCACTTCTCTTCCTCTCCTTTTCGTCATCTTTGGATTTTTTTTCACTATCATGAGTGAGTAAGCTACCAAGTAGTTCCTCAATGGCACCCTTTCGCTGTTCTGACAATATGTTACTCATTTCAAGTTCATCTCTTGGCTTAACTAAAAAAAAAGCGACAAATATAAAAATTTTCAGCATTTTAAAAACAAATATTCTCATAAAACATCATGAGTTGATATTAACCTGGTGGTAAAATTGAAGCTGACATAAGTGGGAGAGGATATGTTTGATCTCCAAGTATTTGTGGACCTATTTGCGAGTTGTATCCCAGAACACCTCTCATCAGCATTTCCTCTCGTTTAATTTCTTCAATAGCAGATACAACAGCACGAGCTTTGTCATCTCGCGAAATTCCCTTCTTGCCCATGCCCTTTTTCTTAGGAGAAGTAAGACGTTCATCTTTGTCTTTGACTCCAGCATCATCATCATTAGCAGTACCTAAGAGAATAAGAAGTGAATCAGAATATGATTAAAGAACAATTCAATTTATACCCAATTGATTGATAAAGAAATGAATAGTTCACTTCTTTCATCTTTGTAAAAACAGAAAAAGAAACAAAAAGGAAATAACAATAATAATAATAATAATAATAATAATAATAATAATAATAATAATAATTACAATAATAGTAGTAGTTGTAGAAGTAATATAACTAAAGACAGTAATTTCAGTGTAATATACACAATAATAGTCAAATTTGAACCAAACGTATGTGGTTTTCCTTTGAAAGAGATGTGTTTCACTTCCAGCCTTAACAATCACTATATACCATGGTATACTGAGCATTTCTGACTTTCATTTATCAAGTTATTCCTACTTACCCATACGTAGCTCAGCAATATTTTAAACATATTCATAAAGGAGAAGTTTTGGGTTTTAAAATAATACCAAAATGTAAAATTTATAAAAATACAAACCACAAACCTTTTTAAAAATTTTCTTAAAATTAACAATTAAAATCCTAGGTATTTTTCATTAATACGTTGTATCAGTATAATATAATTTTAAGCAATCTGGCATGCAGAGGGGTTAAGGGCAAACTTTCCTTGAATATTTTTCTGTAGATTCTTAAGATAGGAAAAGAAGCTGGAATGGATTTGGCCTGGTCCAGGCAGAGAGCTAACACACTTCATTAACTTCTATTAATTTTTTGGTGCCTTAAAATAGCTTAGAAATACAATTAAAAAACTGGCAGCACACCCTGGGCAAGGACCTTGTGCAGTTAAAAACCCAAATAGAGGCTGTTAGTTCCATAAAATAAGCAGGAATACAAAAGAATGAGCTGAACTCTGGCATTGGATGGTCGAACAAATGAGGTGGAACTGAGTTTGAAAGGCCACAATTGTTTTACAAAATTTTCCAGAGCTCCATCAATAATTAAACAATTGACAAAGTAGCATTTAAAGAGCAGATAATTTGATAATATTTTCAAAAACAGGAAAAGCTCAAAAATTGTTTCCTCTTTATCTCACCAGACAACCAGAAAATATTAGTAACTTTTAATATGCCCTACATCTACATCATGCAACTATCAGATTCTCTCTCTTGAAAGCAAGGTAAGAATTAAAAGAAATTTCACACTGTAAGTCCTGTTTCGCATTATAGCCATTGCCACCAGGAAAACGGTAAAAGGTATATTATATCAATCTAAAAATTCTAAATTCAAAATTATATTTCTTGTTACAAGAGAGATAAAAATGAGAACATATAAGACCTTAATACTCCTTAATTGTTAGATATGCAGCAGAAAAGTGGACAATAAATGACGAAGATATAAACATCTAAGAATATTTGAAAGGCATATAATACGTACAATATATGGGCCAATACATGTTACTGCTGATGTATGGATAAGATAATGACTAGGATAAGAACTAACCATGAAATAGATATCTTAATAAAAGGACAGGATACCATCAAATTTATTAAAACAAAAAAATTAAATGGCTGGGTCATATTCAAAGAATGAAGGTTAACAGACTTTCAATGAAGATAACGGAATGGAATGGATCTCAGTGGATGGTTGATGTGTGCCACAATTTAAGGGTGTTGGGCTAAAGAGAGTGGAGAGTGACCGCAGAGGATAGGAAAACATTAAATGTCTTAATTGAGAAAGCCAAAACGCACAAAGGTTTCTAGAACTAATGGAAGAAGACTTAAGTGCACATCCAAAAGCCATGCAAGAAGATAGATTCAGAAGATAAAATAAAGCAAATCACAAAAACAAAAGAGCTGATCATGTCATCAAAGTCAGTGCCTCACTCCATTGTTCATTCTAATCTGGCATGAATCACTTACAGACTGAAACATGAAATGTAAAACTTTCTAAACTTGGCTGTGGATGCTAGTGAGAAGCAAATGATGCAAATATGTGCTAGTTTATCTAAGAAAATATTTAATTTTGCACTTATTAACCCTTCCATATGGTGCCAAGGGTAAGAGTGGTAGCATTTGATTGATGACCGCTTTAAGTGGTGGCAGGTACCAAGCATTTTAACTCTGAAAACATGCTGTTTCCTGAGAAAGCATTGCTTCACATCTTCAATAGTACAAAAAACAATGATAAAGATTAAATAATAATGACTCTGAGGATATGGAAAATTAAAGTATATGTACAACACATTAATTCATTTACATCAATGTTTATTGAGTAGAACATAATTAAAAATACAGTTCACTAATTTTCTTTACAGATACTCCTAATTATTTTCTATACTATGATAGCTTTTAAAACAAGTATCTGGGCTAAAGTTCATTTTCAATTTGGACAACAGAATGTAGGCTCACGTCTCGCATTCTTGTGACACACCACACATTGTTTCTGATGTTTAATTTTGTCACCTTGAGGTGGAATTCTTTCAAGAAAGTGTCTTCCTGACAAGTGATGTAAATCACTCGCCAAACGAAACTTGCGAACTGCTCTTTTGTCATGTGAATGAGCAGATATCAATTGCTTGACCAGTTAAATACGAAATTTCAAAGATTTTGATTCTTTTCAGTATCTTTCAGTATCTCAGTATGATTATTTTCTATATAATAAATTTATTCAACACAGTGACATTTAACAAATTTCTGAACATTTTCATTTTCCATTTCTTGCTTTCCTTCCTTTTAAAAAGGTACATTTGCAAGTACTGATCTTTCAGATCTACCCCTAATCCATATATTTATTGTATTCAAGAACACACACATTTTAAAATTTCCTCTTTTCTTTTTGTAATGATTATAATTCATCCTTGGGGTAGATGCTTATCATAGAATCCTTTTTAGTAATCCATTTCAACATGGAAATGGGGCCTGAGTGTTAGGTGATGTACTCGCGTAGTTACAATTTCTTTTCCTGCAATATTTAAGGAAATTTTTTTCTGTTCAAACGTAATGTTCCTACACAATCTGTTCCCATTTTTTAAATATCATAGCTAATGATGGGGAGTTGTAGTAATTGTCCATCCATAGTGCGACCCATATTTACCAACAGCTGTATTAAACTTAAGGCAATATCTGTACTTTTGTTTATAGTATGTCTGACAGTCACAATAATTTCATACAATACCTAGTACAAGTAAAGATCCCTTTCATCCTGACGGCTTAGCGTGAATGGAAAGGAAAAATCCAAAATGTCCAGGTAAGGCATACCTCGTTTAGAAGAGAAAGAAAGGAAATTGCCGTCTACAGACAGCATACCATGTTCAAGGGTTCAGACAAGTGTTAAAACAAAACTTTGAATTTATTTTCTACTCTGTAACACAGAAAAAAACTGAAAACACATTCAAATACAATTCATTCCACATCTATGCATTCAGCAATAACCTTTAACATTGAAGAAGCAAGCACGCTACTGAACATCGCTTAACGACATAACTAAGCATGGTAAAGTAACTTGAGAAGTAAATTTTCTTTGTGACCCAACAAGCATGCACAGCACTTAACTTTGAAAGAAAAAAAGAAAAAAAAATACTACTTTAGGTGTTAGTTGATTGATAAATTGTCACTGAAGTAATATATTATTGTTCAGGGTGGCACACGATTATATATCAACGCAATATCCTATTGAAGAGGACAAGATATTTTGTTCTTGAATTATTATTTTGGATGTGATGAGCAAGCTGCAGATTTTTGGCTATTTATCTATTTTTATTTCTTCAATGGAAAACACAATATTTTTGGTTACTTATTAATTGTGAGGCGTTAGGAGTATTATATGGGAATTTTATAAGGCCTATAAATGCCTACTTCACATTGCCTATTGCCTGTTGCCTATTCTCGCATTTATTGATCAAAATTCTTAACCAAAAATTTCTAAAGGGTAAGTTTTTTCGTTTTCAATTTGCAACATACAGAGAAATCGAACAACGTACCAATAAATCTATGTTCTGTTTTACTGCTATTACAAAGCAAGTATTTCATACTATGAAATATGTGCAAAACCACTGGTCATGTTGGAGTCATTTTTACTTTGAATTTTTGAACATTTCTTTCTTCTAAAATGGCTCCAAAGTTTTTCTTAAAATGTTCTCCTTGTGTGTATCAAAGAGCGGTATGAAAATTGGTGCCGATCCAATTTTTTTGCAAACTATATATTTTTGAAAATTGCAAAAGTTCAATATGAAATATGGTGATTTTTGTTTTAAATGAAATCTGTTCTAAAAAAAGGTGATGTATAATTTTTTGAGAAAAGAGTGTTTTCTTGCATAATTATCGATTGAAATTAATTCAAATTACAATAAATAATTCTCTTTTTTTCCCCTCCCCCAAATAGAACAAGGGACGGTTAAAAGAACAGTGCAAGTCTCATTTTCGTTAAACACTGACTTTTTTTAAAATTGCAAATGTTGATTTTTAAAGAAATAATGCAAGAAAGTATATGCTGCTGTAGCATCATTATTTACATTTGTACGATACATAGTGATTGAAAAGAATAATACACTGTTTTCAATTATGTTTAAATTTAAGGTGAGAAAAAAGATCACATGCAGAGCACTTAAGTATCACCTTGCATTTAATGAACAGACACTGCAATTAACATTTTTTTTTGTCCAAATTTCCTTATCAATGATAGAAAGGATATATACAAGAATCATTTACCAGAATAATGATGAAAGCAAACATTATTATGTTACCTTCAGAAACTTGCTAAACAGGTACATAAATAATGATAAGAAACATGTATAGTGCAAATTTAAATTCCTATTTTTCGTTTTTAAATGCCTATTTTGCCTGCTTATTTCTACAATTTTTTTGTACCTATGGCTTAGTGATGAGTATGTATGTTTTCTCACCCAATTATTTCCATGTTCTGAAGATTAACACTGCAGAAGAAGAAGAAGAAGAAGAAGAAGAGAACGAGAAAGGAGGAAGAAGAAGAGAACAAGAAAGAAGGAAGAAGAAGAAGAAGAGAACGAGAAAAAAGGAAGAAAAGGCAAAAGAAGGAAAACGAAGAAGAAACGAGGAACACGAAGAAGGAGAAAGGAGAGAGAAGGAAAACAAGGACAAGAAGGAGAAAAAAGAGAAGAAGGAAGTTATTGCCTTAACTACACCCTGATGAATGTCGCAGAATGGGACCAGTGCCCTGGATGCAGCGTCTCTTGGGTAGCCAAGTAAGTAAATTCTGCCAAAGGTTTCCCAAAATGATCCCTGAAATGTACACTGCATGTTCCCACACTAGTTATGCTGGAAATTCGAAAACTCAATATTAGTGTTCTTTTATTATTAAAGATGTATTACTAATATTACAATACTAGTTGCAGAGACAATTGTGTAATTTTTGAAAAATAAAAAGTTACATCAATGTAACATAAATGTCATAATATATGGAACCATTTTTGAGAAAATTTTGAAGTTGTTAGGGCTTCAGGTAAAGTATCTCCCCACCCCACCCCGTCACAACCAAAATATCCATTTAAATTCAAGGAACCTCAACATCAGTCAGATCAAAGAGGGTAATCTTGTCTTTTTTTAACGTGATGCATGATATAAATGAGCTATTGGCATTGTCATCCAATTGGGAGCATAAACGTCACTACAGTGATGTAACCATCATGATGTTCAAACTCCCGATTGGATGACACCATAACAGGTAATTTACTTCATGCACCTCATTAAAAAATTAAGTACAGATCAGTTTTGGTGAAAATTCTGCCAATGATTTTAGCCCCTAGTGTTCTGGGTGGGTGGATGTTTTCCTGTAAACCAATTTTTCGGTATCAAGGTTCCACACAATGTGGATTCTAACTACACAATGTGCTAGAAGAAGTAATTTACTAGACAAACAAGAAATATCCTCTTACAAGTGGGCTACGATACTATTTTTTCTGCCAAAAAATCACTGTTTTTCGTAGTAGCATTATATAACTTTCTTGTATTACCTAATTAGTACGTGAGAAAATAAATGTTAGAAAATTATAATTTCTGGAAGGCAAGATGTGAAAAATGAATAAAGATAGTTAAAAACAAAACAATACACACATTCAAACAATTCAAAATCCACAAATGCTATAAAAGCATATACTTTTCTTGCATTATTTGTAATATATGTTATGAAACATTATAATATTTAGCGTACTTATTCTCTCCTCTACTTATTGTATCCTATTTATTTTTCAGCGATTTCTTGAAAATATGTTCAATCAAAAGAAGAGCAGGAGATTCAAATTTGCAATTTTTGAAGTATTAATGAAAATAGAACATGAATCAAATATGTGCACTTTTCTCTATTTGAGGAAAATATTTAAACATAAAAAAGTTTGTTGCTCCAGGAATGGCAACTCAACCTACAAGGTCTTTAGCTTAACTCGTAACCCTTGTCGGAAAGCCCTTGTTCTTGTTTCAGTAATTTGACAATCCTGTGTCTATGGCACCTTTTCAGACAGCCGTGCCTGGCACATCAAGGCAGCAGAGGAAGAGGCAACAGCCGGGTCATAAGCTACAGTAACTTTCCTCTCTCTGTGTTCTTCCCATTCAAGAGCTTAGGTGAGTAGGTATCCCGCACACACGCCAGAATCTTTTTGCTGCACAAGGGGTGGGGTTTGGGGTGGGCAGGGACATGAGGAGGAAACAAAACTGTAACACTGAAGACGTTGGGGCAAGTTATGACTGATTTATCAATTTATTAACAGCAACCTAACAATAATTATTATTTAATGAGAGACAGCTCAGAAAGAAATCAAAAAGATATCTTGTGAAACATTACTGCCAAGCTCTTCATTATTTATAAAAACAATTATGTAATATTTCTATGGATTCTGATTATTAAGCAAATAAAACCTTAATAAAATACTTAATTATACAAACAAAATTTACTAAATAATAAATACACAATTAATTTACTACAAATCCCATTAAACATTAATAAGTAGTAAATTAATTATTGAAAACAGTTGACAAAAAATAAGAAAATATAATTTCTTTAAAACCACACAAAACTGACCAAGTAAATGCTCTAAGTGACCACCATTTGCCAAGAGACAGGCGTTTACTCTTTTCAGTGTAGTGGCTGCAGTATGTTGATGAGTAACAATGACAGAATAAGTGCTTTCTCTTTCTTCCAACTAAAATTAGCTACAATCTCTCAGCTTGAAATCTGAGTGCACATGGCCATGGGACGCTTAAAGTGAAAGGGATGCTGAAGGTATTTCACGCATTGCCAAATTGCCGAAACAAGAGGTGGTGTTTCCAGACATAGGTTGTGAGTAAAGCTAAAGACGCTGTATTATTCACATGGAACCAATAAAAAAAACCTCCACAAGGCAACTTACTGGTCTTTGATTACTTTCAAGAAAGAAAAAAATATTAACCCTATAAATCTTCTGAGATTCCAAGAAAATGCATAAGAGATTATTTAAAGTATTTCTGGCGCCAAACAAAAGTTAGTCACTAGTGCTGTTTATAGATGGATGACCATAGACTAAGGTTTTTTGCATTAAAAAACAAACAACTGCAACTGTCAGAAACAGGATTCTCCAACCTGAGTATTTCAATCCCAATCTCGACATTGAATTTTAACACCACTACAACACTTTCCAGGCATATATGAGAAAGTGAACAGGCTGAAAAGTGGAAACTTTTCAAAGTAAAAAGTGAAAAGGAAGAATAGGTTCTCTACGGAGTCTAGTAAAGTAACAGTATCACGAGTAAAAAGTATGATAAATAACATAAAAAGACTGCAAAAAAGCAAATAATTCAGTAAGAAGTATCACTACCCACCAATATTTGATCAGACGTTTCGTAACAAAAACTAATTGTTAGGTGAAATGCTCTACAAGATTTTTCAAAACATGAATATGTTAATTTAAAAATTGTTGAGTGAAATAAACCCCTATTATTTATACTTCATTATTCTCAAAGCAAGAAATTAAAAAATTTTGCAACAAATTGATATTCAAGCTAGAATTATGAAACCATACAATATGAAATCCTTGCCTTTGTATTGTGTAAATCTGAAAATGTTTGTGCTACTTATTTATGAATGTTGAGTGCTCAGAAAGGATGTTTGCATCGGAGCACTTGCGTTTTTAAAATAGTGTTATAAGAGCATACATAAAAACAAATGGTGCTGCAGAATGGCACAGACTTTGCTGTACTATTTAGTATATCTCAGTCTGGGCTACCTTCTTGATATTGCCCCAGACTCTTCTCAGCTATTACCTAACAGCATTTGAAAACATTTTTTCACATTTTTCTTAATTTAAAAAACATATATTTGATGGTTGGTGGTGGTTACCTGAATTAAAGGCATGACAATAACTTTGGGCTGATCAAATCAGGGACAATTGCTTACTAACATAGATAATTATGTTGTGATTGATTTTCTATGGCTTCAGATTTTGTATGAATGCTAATACTAAAACTGCAAAAAAGGTGGTATATACTGCGAAACAAAATTTTAGAGATAAAACATACCAACATCCTACTAACTTATTTTGTACATTACTGTATCATTACTAAATAAATTTTAAATTAAATTGTGTGTAATAACTAATAATATTATCCCCAAAGTACATAACAAATATATCTACATCATTGTTAGCTCCATGATTTTAAATAGTCTCGCATTGTATAATAAGTGATTGTTAGTTGTTAGTTTAGTTATAATAGATTATTGTTATTATTAGTCTGTGGGAACAACTACTTTGCATGGGAAGCAAGAATGCAACTAATGGAGCATAGAACAGAATAACATTACGCGAATAGTATTGGTGTAATGAAAATAAGCGAATATAAACATATTGTCAGGTTTTACCACAAGTTGTAAACTTGTGTGGGGCTCATGCATCATTGAACAAAAAAATATTAAGTAGTCTGATATAATGAAAATAACCAAATATAAAAATACTAGTGGAACCCAGATGTCCTGCCTAGCATCAATGAAAAAAAATGTGGATCTCAGTTGGAATGGAAAATGAATTAAAATGAAGCGCTATCTTTTGCTGCAATGCCATCTAGTGGAGTTACAACAAAATGAACATTATAAAAGTATTCTCCATGATAACACGAAGATATTACCAACTTTTAAGGAGATTAGTCACATGGAATCGAAGTTCATGGAATTGTAAATATATAGATAGATAGACTGTTGGTAAAACTTATACTGAATTAAAATTGCAAATATGAAATCAAATTTGGTGACATTGGAAAAAAGTGTAATTTCGGGATTTTTTGAGATTTTTCAGATGTCTGGACCCGTGAGTCCACTGTTAAATCCACCTTGTTTAGATGTAATGGCAATTTAAATATGTATATTAATTTATAGTGTCAAAAAATGTCTTTCACATGCTCTTTTTCTATAAGATAACAATAAAGCATGCTTCATGCCGCAAGTCAGTCAACACTGCCAGTCATTACACGAGTGCTGTACTGGGGCAATCCCATGGGTAACCCTTAAACCTCATTCTTTATCTTCTAAACACTCTGGTGTTACGATATAAACAGGGTCAAGACTCATTCTTACTGAGGCAACCACCTCAACAAAGAAGAGATTCTAACCAAGAAGCCACCTCAACACTGTTAGTAGGGAAGATTGACATCTCATTTCACAACTACCTTTCAGTGGTTACCATACTGCCTCCTTGTCATTTTTTCAAAATTGAAATTTTGGAAATTTTATTGAGAAATATTGTATGTTTATATGCAAACTAGATATACAGAAAATTTACAAGGAATGAAGTGAGACTAGCAAAATAAAAACTAAATCTGAACTCACCAGCAAAAGGCATTGTCCCTGTGCTCATTTTTTTGGGTGCCTTTCTGTTGAACCCAAATGACAATCCTTGACCACCACCTTGTTTAGTCATGGAGAAAGCAAGTAAGCGTTTCTTAGCTTGAACCTTTCCCAATACAGTGGTTCTTGTCCCTTTTGATCCCAGTGATGCGGGAACCAAAGGAGATCCATGACGTGGGGTGGATTCTTGGTCAGGTTGATCATCTTTACCAGTATCATCATCTCCAGTCACACGACTTGGTGAATATCTGAAAATAACAGCTTTGATAATGCTTGGTGAATCAATGTAGTTGAATATTTAAATTATATCATGCAACAAACAGCGAGATGAATATCTAGAACAGAATTCTTAATACATTAATTCAATGTGAATAAATATGTTTTATGGTAATTAGTGATTCCAAAAATTAAAAATAAAATTCATGCAACAATATAAATTTGCAAGGAATATAAATATTATTATAGTTTTTACATGCACTTATAAATAATTAAATATCAAAAAGTTATAATACTATACTATATTTAGGATGTCTTTCTCTGTAAATATGGTGAAATGAGTAACATTACATTTCAATATTAGTGGTGTATGTAGATACAGCAGAAAACAAGACTGACAGTGCCTGAAATACTAATGATTACTAGAGCTATCACATTATGAAATACTGCAAGATAATGAAACACAGACTATCACAGTAAATATTTAATCAAAATCAATCTATCATTCTTGAAAAAATGTTATCTTTAAATAGATGTTTAAATTAAGAGGTTTTTCTGCAGTGTCTCAATGTTCATAGATACTACTGCTACTCAATATCTCGCAAATCAGATGAGTGAAAAACGATATAATATGGAGTTGCTTAGAGAATACTCAGTACTTTTAACCATTCCATAAATAAACAGTCATGAAAATTCGATAATTATTATTATGAAGCATGTCAATTTGAAAACAGCAAATAATAATATCTACAACAAAAAATAAAACTGTCTGGAATAAATATGTCATAAAAATACCAAAAAGAAAAAAATAATGTAATTCAAATAAAAATTAATTGCTTCTAAACCTAGCAAATACACTTTAAATATCTCATTATGATTGCAGTAAGAAGTAATTTGATACCATTGCATCTTGCAACTTGTATGGCGAAAGTTCAATTACAGGAGCAGCAGTAAGACTTTGTGTTGGAATAGAAAACCTGAACAAAATCCTCCTTCCTTTTCTTGGGACTGTTCAAGCACACCTAGTTAATTTCAATCTCATCATCATTAATACTATTATTATTCTGACTATGGACATTGTTACCATATTAGATTCCTATAACATCACTGGCTGGGAGGTCACCCCAAACATTTTTACATACAGCCAGTGTACATAATGAAAGATCTTCTAATTTTACTATTTACTATTAATATAAACAATGCATTCACTAAATTAAATCTACCATCCAACATACTTTTGAGCAAACACTAATAACATGGAGCACAGCTTTAGCTGCCTTGGAAGACTCAAAACTAGGCACTTACAAAACAGCTTAACACAAAAATTATAGAACAATATTATCTGACACACATCAGGATTTGCTGGCCTCTTTCAACCTATGTCTATAAGCAGCCGGATTTATTGCAGCTAATGACTGTTGCAGAACAATATTTAGTCCAATCAGCAATACAAAATAAGTGAAATAGGTTAAGATAATTCACTAGTGCTTATGTTAATATAAGGAACTATTTTTCCATGTTGAATTGTTTTTCAAGTTTATTGTCAGAGTATATTATTAAATTCATGAATAGCTTCAACACAACTTCACCTTTTTAAATCTATCATGGGCCTCGTTAACTTCAATAAATGAATACAAAACGTGTGTTCTCAACTAAAATTCTGCAGAACTACAAGTATTTATATTGCTTCCTTTAACATTTCCCTATCTCCACCAATTTTACATGCCAGACTCTCATGATAGATTCTTATACTTTTGTTACATATTGTGTAGTACTCTAAGAACCATTTTCATTAGTCATCCACAATTGAAATTATAAATAACTCTTAATAAATATTATTACTATAATCGTTGTTTATTAATCATCACTAATACATTATGTTGCACACATTCACGGCATAACTACCTCAATTAGAAATTAAGAGAAGTTGTCATGTTGCATAAGTAGTAAATTAATAGGAATTAGAAAAATTAGGACATTCAATTGAAAAATTCTTGATGACTATCATAAAAATTGCATTAAGAATCTCACTGGCTGCAAGCTCCAGCTACTTTTAAAATAGCAACCTGCTAATGTTTTGATTCAATTATTCTTAGATTACATACCGATTGGAATCTTCACCATCAACAGAGCCTGGGGGTAACGGAGGTGGCGAAGAACACAAGTTCTTGCTTTCTTCAACTTTTGATCGAGGTGGTAACTGTACAGTACGTGGAGATGGTAAAGGAATGTTGTGAGGAGAAGAGATGTCCACTGACTCTAGTTCTGTTGAATGTTTGGCAAGTTGTGGATCTGGTTCACCAGGAAGCGGAATATCCATTGTGTCACCTATAATACATCAATGTATATGTAATGACTAACATGTAGGAAATGCATCAACACCTAAAGAACATAAATGTAAATACATACCTTTGTATGAGTCTTCTGCACATCAGTGATCCGGCTTCACACAACTTACTTGTAACACATTCATTTCACTCCTGAAATCCAAGAGGTTTCAGCGACGTCCTAGTTCAGACTATACAGAGCTTTTTATGACACCGAACATTAGAGGTTTGTTTAGTTAGAAGTTAATAAATTATGTTGAGAACACGTTTAACAAGTGTATTTGTACCATTTTCATGGCACGATAAACAAGCACAGATCCGCCATTAACCTCCTCACCGCCTTCTTCACTGTCTATAGTGTCTATATAAAACGCTGTGATATGATCGTCAGTCTTGAGTAAAATTGACTTCACGCAACGATTTGATCTTAGAAAATATGCGATTCGAAGTATATCTGAAGCATTGCAAATTCATGTCCATAAATTTGAACCTCAGAAAAAAACCATTTTGCAGTCATTTTACTCGATTGAGCGTTTATTCGCGTTTTGCTGTAAAATATTTTTGTGATTTTTTTTGTTGGACATACTGTTTCAAAGAATCTACAATTTCATGGTTTTGCATGTTTATATTTACTCATTAAGAAAATGAGTACTGAATGCGGTACGATTCAAATGAAAACCGCGTAAACAGCCCAATATAGCTGCTGAATAACAGGCTTTCTTAGGCGGAAGTGAATCATAAAATAGTGAAATATATTATCAACAACAATTAAAAATACAATGTATGTATTTTTGTTTTGTTGAGCAAATTTTGTAGCATACGAAAGTGAGACCAAGTCATTACATCATCCGAATAGCTCGAACCTTTGGAAAATGATTTATTTGAATTGTAATCAATTGCCTTCATCAGGCCATTTGGCTTCAGCTGTAAATTGTGTGATATTTGATAATGTGAAAACTGAGTATAGAGGAGATGAAGACATCACAATTGAATATATCCTTGATTCTGATGTAAGTTTCTTGTTATTGTCGATTGTCGTAGTTATATCTTTTAACCATTAAATTTGACATTTAAAAAATATTACAATTTATATGAGTTCAGTGTGGTGATACTTTTATCTATTTCATTTAATTTATCAGTTTCATATGTACAAATTGTTGTGCAGACTTATAGAGGAAATTGTATCTATTTAGACAGATTTCTCAATTACATTCTTATTACAATTCTTAATATTTTTTAAACAAATCGTAATGGGAATGTTCATTTGAAATACAGTCAATATGTGGTAAGTGATGTAAAAATTTAAGTAAAATTACAAGAATTGTTGGTATTGGATGGCAAGGTGTGGCTCCAGTTGGATTGTCACTGTTTTACAGTATCAAGCCTAGTCTGTCTAGCAATTAATTTAAATTACAATGGGAATTATATTATTTTATACATTAACTTAATTTTTTTCACCCAACCAGGAACTCACGTAGTTTTGAATTGCATATTAAAAATATATGTAAATTATTACAATAAACATTTAATTAATTTAAATTATAGCAAAAAATAAATTCAATTACATTAATTTTCAGTAATAATTCAAATAATTTACTTGATAAATTATATGAATAAAAAAACATGTAAGTGATTACAATAAACATTACAATATTTTACTTTATTTTAAATTCCACAAAAGTCTCATTAATAAATCAAAAATTACATTAATAAACTAAAAAATTATGATTCTGTGGAAAATGTATTGTGTTACAATAAGAGTGAGTAATTTCATTATCTTACAGAAGTTATTTAATTACTTACAATAACTTAAATACATTAGATGTTAATTATAAAAGTAAGGGTTTACAATACTTACTACTACTTACAGTAGTCGCTCATTCAGCAGTAGTTAGTTAATAATTATAGAAAAGTTATAGCAATTCAGAAATCTTGTTTGGACCACCCAAATAAAGTGATGTTTAAACAATGTTTTGAAGTGTTTATTATCAGCTGATTTTATGGTAACTGGGATATTATTAAACAGCTGTGCAGCAATGCAGAATGGATCTTTGTTAGTTGAAGACTTGCTAGTGTGTATCCTGTGAGAGTCTAT
Source organism: Gryllus bimaculatus (assembly GCA_017312745.1). Taxonomy (NCBI): domain Eukaryota; kingdom Metazoa; phylum Arthropoda; class Insecta; order Orthoptera; family Gryllidae; genus Gryllus; species Gryllus bimaculatus. Next base: position 10,595,501 of record BOPP01000023.1, on the reverse strand, counting down.
TTCCTTTAGTACAATAGTAACTACCTAATATATAGTATTTTATATTATTCATACCAAGACTTTTGAATTTATTGATAAAATATTTAAATAATTCCCCCAGAAGGAAGTTGTGACCCTTTTCCCATTCTAAAAAGATGGTCGTTTTGGTGCTCATGAGGTTTATCTTCATGAATAATTTACATTGGCATAATTTTTATTATAATGTCGCATTGTTCAGGAAATTATAATCTTTCATTTGTACTCCTGTAATGTTAAGTGTCCATTCACTCATTATTAATCTGTGCAGACTGAACCATCATCAAGAAATTGGATTGGACTCTATCCAAAAGGTGCTACACAGTTGGATCAATATGTTACATTTGAGTGGACTATTGTTAACCCCTCCAATGAATACCTCAAGCAACATAAAATTACTTTCCATGCGAAGTATCACATGAAAAGTGTTGAAGCAGATAAAGAATACTTTTTTATATTTGTGAACAAGCAAATGAAGGTAAAACCTTAAGTAGCATATCTTCATGTTGAAAACAGTCCTTTATATCCATTTCATTAGAATTTCTCATCCTGAAATAATTGTTAATATAATCTTAAAATTAATTATTATATTTGTATGAAATGGTAAAAATATTGTTTAATTTTTAAGTATTTGTATATTGATTAATACAATTTTGTTTCAGGTTATAGGTTCAAGCTCTTACTTTGGTTTTCTCTTTTATCACACTTTAGAAATTGATGATCTAAAAGTTCCAGAAAAAGTTGGAACACGTGGCAGTTCTACACCTGAGGTACCAATGGAATTTTAAAGTTATGTTTCACTCCTCCAATTTACAATAATGTTTGATCAACCATGTATTTCTCTTTCAGTCTCTTAAGAGCCTTTCTGAGGAAAACGTCTTGAAAGATGGGATTGACAAGGAAATTTTACAAGAACTTCATTATCACACTACTCATCTTAAGCACAAACAACATATGCAATTGTCAAGTACACATACAAGTGACAGCATCTCTCAAAATATATCTGGTTTTAAAGCTGACGTCACACTTACTAGCCCTGATTTTCCTGTCTCCAATAATTCCAGTCTGAGTAATAACAACAATAATTTCTGTGCATTGTGTAAACGTCCTTCTAATTTTGCTGAGATTGAGCAAAGACTGAATGCTAAGGTAATTTATTGTAATTAGTGTATCTAAAAACAATGATTTTTTATTTATATCGAATTTAAAAATAATTTAATCAATAAAATGATGTGTTTTTAAACAAACTGTTAAAAACTTTTTTTTTAACTTTTTTTTTTAACTATTTTTAATTTTTAAACATAATTTAAGATTTATTTTTTCCTTCTAGATCAAGATGTATGCAGAATATGGTCATACCTTAGAGAAAAGAATAGAAGAATTGGAAAAAAATTTTGAGATGAGTCAAGTAGCCCAAAAGCAGCTTAAATTAATTGCCTACCATGCGAAACGTGAAAAAACATCATACCAAAAATTTGTCAATGAAATGTTGTCGGTTTTAACTAGTAAAGGTGCTGTTCGAATATTAGATGGACATGGAACAGAGGTATAGTAAAAGATTATTACTCCTGTTTGTGAATACATTTTTTAATCCAAACAAAAGTGTTTCATAAAATGTTCAAATTAAAGAGTGCATTTTAGTGATTACAAACTTAACATTGTTTTATCATTAAGTTAGCTGAATTGCATAATTATGCTCTATGAAATCATGGAAGTTAAGCAATGCTAGTCACCACAGATTCCCAGATGGGTAGCCATCGGACCCTGTTTACTAACAGTGCTGAGCCCCTGAGGGATAAAAGGCATTGGCTGACTGTAGCATTATGAGACAAATGACAAATAACTTAACGGGGGATTACACCAAATATATATATATATATATATATATATATATATATAAAAAAAGTGTGCTTATGAGTATGTGAAAATATATGATAAAGATTGAAATTTAATCAAAAGCGAGTGATGCTTGGATTGACTTTTTTTTCGCAAGTCTGTTTTATTTTTTAGGATAAAATTCATATCAATACAAAACAAATGAATGCTATGGAGAAGTTCGATTCAGCTCTTCCTGCAATTGCACCTTTAAAGCCAGATCTAGAGAAGGATGAAGCCAAGAAGAGACCTGATGAAAATGTTAATGTTGCGTTAAATGAATCTCTTGGAAACACATCTGATAATCATGAACTAAATGAAACCTATTCTATTGACAACTTGGTTGGTGAACCAGTAAGTGTAATTCTTCCACTAAGTGATTACAGGCAGACAAAGAATCAGAGTTATGAAGAAAGCAGAAACAGCTTTGCCAGTTTAAATGATGGTCAAGGTGATTTCCACTATAAATCTCTATCATCCAAAGAAAATATACATGACATAAAAGAAAATGTCATGAAAGAATTAAGGAATGCAATACGCAAAAGGCAAGATAAATCAGAAAAGTTTAAAAGTGATCCTTGTCATGCCATATCCAATGAATCCTTTAATTTATCCATCAATGAAACTGTTCAAAGTACAAGTGTTGAAGAGCCTAATGCTTTAATTATTAAAGGTGAACGTTTACAGTATGCTATAATTCGGTAAGTATGTTTTTCCCTAATGTCCTATCTCTAAATAAGTGTTTACTCCATTTTAATTAGTTCTGAATTCTGGAAGTCAGTGTTCATTCTGGTTGACAAATTAAGTATATTGAAACATTTGAGTTTGGCTGTTTGTGTACTGTTATATGCTGCTCTATTATTAAGTTTGTCAGAATTTTCATGAATTGTGTCATTGCAAACATGGGAACAAAAAATTTTCTTTGCAGAATCCAGCAGTCTTCTTAGAAATATGAAAATTTCCACAAGGGAAAAATAAGAAGAAAAAAAATGTGTTTGATCATTACGTATATTTTCCATATATATTTGTTCTGTGATAATTTTATAATGCAGAAATGTTGCAGTGTATGTATAAGCTTTTGTAGACACTATATACGAAATATATTATTGTCAATAAAGTAAATGAAGTATTGATTTTGAACACATTTTATTCAGGAAGTTAAAACTCAAGTTTGCAACAGCCTCAATTTTTTTAATGTGTTTCAGTTTGTGTTCATCCTTACGATTTCATTACCCTAACATTTGTGATGAATAAAATTAATTTTGATTAACATTTAAAAAAATTTATGAGTAGTTTTTAGAATAGAATTAGCAGAAGCAAATGTTGAGTACTTTACATACAATTATAACATTTTACAGAAAAGTATAATTTAATTAATTTCATGGTACAAACTTCTTTTTCATTACGGAGAATTAATATATTTAATTTACCATATTAGAGATAAATTTAAATTTGTCATCACAACTTGTTAAAATGTAAACATTTTTATTGTTAGGAACTCTATCCAATCAAGATATTACTTCCTTGCTACATAAAAATTTGGTTTACGAATAATTTTACTGCATATACTCTTTTTATATTTTGCTCCTATATTTTGTATATGCTGATTAGAGATGTTATTGAACCTACATGAAGTTTATTGACAGGAAAAACTACCTCTGCCTTGCACCTCTGCACTACCCTGGCAAATTTCCAAGCCAAGCTGCCTATAAATAGATCAGCTGTTGTTCAAGGAGCAGATCTAGAAATAGCATCAACCCTGGGCAGTGTTGGGTGTAGTACTGCTGCTCACCAAATGTTCCTTGTTGAGAGCCAAGTTTTTTCTTTGTGTATGGATTCTATAAAGTTATTAATTATGCAATGAATCAGCTTGATATTCAATTATGTTATTTGAAATTAATTTCAACAGCATATATTTTTTAATTAATATTCTAAGTAACAGTGACTAAAGAACATCCCTATTAGAGTTCAAAATATAAAATTATGCTGAATTAATGCAAATGTAATAGGTAAGTATTCAAGTTTTTCAATTAAAAAATTAGAAAATTATAAGAGAGAAAAATTACAAACATTTTCTTCCGAGACAAAAATAGATCAAGGGAGACATTTTGGTACTTGGCACACTATCTCCCCAAGTGACGTAGCAGTCACGTTGGTGAGGGATGTTGGAGTTTCTCATGAGTAAACGTTTCTAGGGAAGCCAGTAACGAACGAAGTGGTGCACGAGTCAGTCACTCTGATACAAGAAAGAACAGTAAGTGAACATGTGTTGATTTTAAGGCAACTTGAAGATTTTGCTATTAATTTTACTTTTAAAGGGCTGTTATTAGTCTCTTTGTGTATATGATAATGATGCTCACAAGTTGATTGTGTTCTTAAGTTTTGTAAATATTAGTTAAATATGATTTTCTATCAAAGTCAATTTTTCGTTTGCTGAAATGATTATATATGTGTAAGAAGTAAAAAAAAATATATTTTTTTTAGTTGACTGTCGAATTGTAATAATATGTTGAAATGAAGAAGTAAAATAAAAGTATTGCATTATTATATTTGTTTTTGCTGCATAAATAGGGAACATTGGACTGAGCTGTACAAAGTTAAAATGGGTGCTGCAGGGAGTGTTCAGTCAAATGAAGTGAACTCAGATCCATCATTGTCTCCTCACTCTTTGCCTCAGCAATCTGCATCAGATGTATGTACCTCTCTAGACATTCATTTCCCATTTTCTTCACCAATGTTTATTTCGAATATTGTAGGTCTGTGTTTAAATATATAAAACAATCCTTTTTTGATTTTCATGTTTACCACAAGATAATTTTGTTTGTGTTTTTGTGCCAACTGAGTTTTATTCAATACATGAAATGAATGTCAAGCTTGCATAACAAAAAATTATCTCATAGCATGACTTATTATTAATAGTTCTAAAACTAATGTCCATTATCATTTATACAGTTTTGATTTAGTATATTGTTTTAAATATTTTGAATGACGTAACATGTAGGAAATGATCAAGAATGTAAAAGTATGTTTGTTTGTTTTTAAAATATATTTTCCAAGTTTGTACTTGGAACCTATCCTCCTGATTCAATGAAATGATTATTTTCTGCATTTTCTTTATGGATTCAAAGTATTCTTAATTATATACATATATCTTATTTCAGGGATTGCCAGATGATACTAGAGCCACACAGACAAACACAGAAACTAATCATAAAGAAGTAAGAGCTATTGGGGAGGAATTGTGGTTGAAACAAATCCAAGATTTGGGGAAAATAGTTCAGAATTTAGCTAGTGAAAATTTAAAATTGATTGATTCTAATAGAGAATTGAAACAGAAATGTGAACAGCAAGAAAGTGTTTTAAATGAAAGAAACAGTTGTGAAAAAGATAAAAAAGAAGAAATTGACGAAAACCTACAGATGGTAACAAACTTACAAGAAGAAGCAGCTAATGACAAAAAATTAATTGAAGATTTAAAACAACAGTTGCAAACAAATACTGAGAATAATGCAATTGAAGTTGAAAAATATCATGAAAATTTAAATTTCATGCGTATGAAAGTAAAGGAGTATGAACAAGTGGTTGAAAAACTTGAAAAAAATGCAGTGGTTCAGAATGATGCTATACAGTCTCTTCAAAGTACTATTTCATCTGTAGATTGTCAAGGAAATTTGGTTGAACAAAATGCATCAGAAATGAAGGATACAATTGAAGCATTAAAACAAAGTCATGAGGTCTGTCAACAAGAAAAAAAAGATCTGGAAGAGCAACTAGAAGAAGAGAGAAACTTAAGAAGAAAAATCAGTGATGAAAAACAGAAACTTCAAGAAGAGTTTGTACAAATTAAACAAACAATGCGTTTGAATGTAGTGAAAAGAACGTCTGAGAATTCTGATGCCGATGGTTCTGACTTGGATATTAATGGAGAACCTGACCAATCTGCATGTGCAAGTGGTTCCAGAAGTGAAGAAGCTAGAGCCCTGAGTCCACGAGCTGCTGCTGAACTTCAAGTATTTCAGAAGCAGATGAAAGTTAAGAGAGAAGCTCGACACAAGGCATTATCTGCCATATCAATGGAAATGGAGAGATTGAGAAGGGAATTAAATAATGAAAGAGAAGTAAGACACAAAGCTGTAAAAGAATTAGAGGATGCCAGAAATATCTCTGACCCACATCACATATTTGAAGAAGTGAATGCTTTAAGACATAAATTAACATCAGAACAACAAGAAAAAGACAGAATATATAAGGAAATGTTAAAAATACAAAAGGAAGGAAATGAAGAAATTGAAAATATTTTAAAACAATTGGAAAAGGAAAAGACAAAAACAGATCATTTAATGGGAGAAAATAAGTTTTTTAAAGAACAATTGGAGGAGTGTGAACAAAAGCTGGAGTTTCATTCAGAGGAAAACAGACAACTTCAGAATAAGTTTGAAACTGACCGGCAAAAATTTCAGCAGCAAGTGCTAGCTCTTAAAGATGTTGTAGCTATCAGCAAACAAATGTTAACTGTTCGAGAGAATCAAGTGACTCATTTGAAGCAAACTCTGCAAGATGTTGAAGCAACTGTAATTCAGAAACATCATGGATCTTTAACAGCAGAGCTTAGAGCTGAGTACGAAACTCAGATGGAAAATATAAAAGCTTTGAAAGCCTTATATGAAGAGAGAATGCAAGTTATGAATGTTGAGAAAGAAAAATTAGTTGGTGAACAGAAAGAATTGCAGAGGCTAATAGAAGAAGAGAAAATAATAGTTGAAAATCTGGAAACAAAACTACAGGAGAAGGAAGAAATAATCATGGAGAGAAATGCTACTGTGTCAGATTTGCAAGACCAGTTGTCAGATGCTATTGATCAAAGCAGAAATTTATCATATGAATTAACATTAATCAACAATATGTTTACTCAAATCTTAGGAAGTAGTGAAATGGATTTGGATCGCTTAACAAAATTACTTCAAGAGAATCATGATTTAATTACTGAAATTACTACAAAGGGTGATTGTGAGAGTGAAATAACTGCAAGTCTCCCAAAATTACTTTTAGATCTTGTGTCTCGTGCAGAAAACACTGAAAATATTGCAGGTGACAAAGAGTCTTCAGATCAAATTTCTGATAATGCCTCTTGTTCTACATCAGTCAATGCAGAGCAAAATGAAGCCACAGTACCTTTTGTCAGTGTGAACACAAATGGTAGTCCTCTCGCTATGCAAGATATTTCCTCTAATCTACCTAAAGTATGGAAAGTTCTCCTAGAACTAGTTAGCCATCATGTACCATCTCCTTCAGAAGAGACAGAAGATGACAGTAAAACAAGCTGTTATAAGAGGGTAGATACCCCTCATGGGCCCAAGAATGTTATAAGTGTGAGCAAAACTTTTTTAAGGCTGAGAGATTTAATTTTGCAAAAGAAGTCCTTGCAAAAAGAAGTGACACGTTTAAAACAGCTTAATGTTCACCTAGAAACCAAGTTGAATGATCAAGAAAGGCGTCTATCATTAGTTTCAACTGAATTACGGAAGACTTGGAATGTTGTTGATCATATGCGTGTTCAACATCAACAGCTTCATACTCATGAGAAAGTTCTTCGATATGAGTTACAAGAGAAGCGTAAGTTATTGATGGAACTTAAAGAAGAACTAGAGTATTGCAGAGAAAAATGGGAGGATGCGAGACAAAAGAATTCACAATCTGAAACTGAATGGCAGAAATTAAGGAAGGAGTTTGCTTTAAGAAAGAATAAACCTCTGAATAATTCTGGAGAAAGTGGATTTTCAGAAGAAAAAGATGATGATAATTCTGACAATGATGGTACAAAGATGCAGACTCAAAGAAAAAGTTCAAATAGTGGATTTACTGACTCTCAGAAGAGAGACTCTACTGATCAAAGTGTTACAAAGTCAGAAGATCCAGAAGCTGTTAACAGTTCTGCCTCATCTCTTCCAGACCTTGTTGCAGTAACAGCAGACCTTTCCCTTCCTCCAACCAATGTTGCAGGTTCAATAGGTGCCATTCCATCAAATGAAATTATTGGAAGAAATAATGATTCAATATTGGAAAACATTGTGCAAGATACATTCTCTCTTGATAGTGATAGCAGTGGACCTCCTATTTTAGAGCCATCTCTTCTGGAGGAATGTCCAACAGTATCTCTTATCACCCTGTTAAAACAACAGTTATCATGTTTTTCAAAAAATCTTGATATTATTACTACTGGTTTTGATACAAATGATCATTTTAGAGCTTTGCAGTCCATTTTTGCTCTTCCTGCTATTCAGATACCAGAAAATCTCAATCCTCCTGTTGAGCCTGGAACATCGTATCTTCAGAAAGCTAGAGCTTCAATTGACAGAGGAATCCAAGTGACAGAAGAATGCCATGATAAAGTAAATGAGTCAGAAGTGTCTGTCTGTGAAATAGATTCACCACATTTCTCAAAAAGTGATGAAGTATTTCAAAAACATGGAAAAAGCATAACAAATTCTGTTGAAACTCCATCCTCTTCAAGTAGTATTTCACAGCCTCATTCTACAGTAGGTCAGGAAAATGTTTCTTCTCCAGCATCAGAAGCAGAATGTCCCAGAGAAGAAAGTTGCTTGGAAAGTACTGATGCTTGCTCGAATTCCGAGAACAGTAATTCAGAAAGCCGATCAGAACGTTTACAACGAATGGAAAGGCAATGTCAACAGTTATTTGATAAAGTTACTCGTAGATCAGAAACAAGTCGTTTCACTTCTGATGAACCAAAAGATCAAAATAAATCTCAAGAAAATTCTGATGGGCCTGCAAGAAACTTCGAGGATATGCTTGATGCTCGAGCAGCTAGACTGAAAAGGTTAGAAGAACAGTCTCAGCAACTTTTCAAAAAAGTTACAAGAACCACACATCGAAGTACAGAATTGTCAAACAGACTTGAAGAATTACATGAACAGTATGGTAGTGAAGATATTCCTGGAAGCACAACAGTAGATAACACTCCCCAAAACATGCCAAGCGATTCAATATTAAGAGAAGTACCTATCCCAACAAATGATCAAAAACTGTCAGATCAAGCAACTTCTGATACTTCAGAAGATCTCGCCATTTCCCTTCCTGGACCCTCTGTTTCTCACATACCTCCTCCATCTCTTGAAGATAAGTTAGATGCTCGTGCAGCAAGGCTCAAGAGATTGGAAGAACAATCACAACAGCTGTTCAATAAAGTTACCAAAACCACACAGCGCAGTACAGAATTGTCAAACCGACTTGAAGAACTTCATGAACAGTACAATAATGAAGAGGCAGAAGGAAATGCTCTTTCTTTACCTGAAGGAAACAGTTCTTTAGTAAGTGATATACCTAAACCTCCTCCCTTTCCTGACCATCTTCAAGCAAATTTGCTAGTTTCAGCAAGGACAGTAGAAAACGAAAAAGTCGTGCAGACTGAAACCGCCTGTTCCACATCTAGTTCTTCCTCTCACATTCCCTCTCCTCCGTCTCTAGAAGGTCTGTTGGATGCACGAGCTGCCAGATTGAAAAGATTAGAAGAACAGTCTCAACAACTTTTCAAGAAAGTGAAGAGAACAACACATCGTAGCACTGAATTATCAAATCGATTAGAACAACTGCATGACCAGTATGGAAGTGAAGATTCTACAGGAAGTGTGACACACCACTCCACAAATAGTATTCCACCTCCTCCTCCTTTACCAGAACACTTAGGGGCTATGAGACTACCAACTACTTGCCTTCCTTCTTCTTCAAGCCACATTCCTACTCCTCCTCCTCTGCCAGAAAACCTTCCATCAGTTCGCCTACCAGCAAAAATGGATCAACCCACAAGTTCTAACAATGAAGAACAGGACGTATGTGATGAAGAAAAGGAACAAAGATAGTGCGTTATTTTGTATCAATGTAAATATGTACATATATTGATATGTGTAACAGGAAATGACATTTTTTAATTGGTTTAAATTGACGAAGCACAGTATTATATTGTTGCACACAGTGCCAGGTGCTGCTGGTATTTGAAATAAATATTGTTTTTATCAAGTTGCATGACACTTAAGATTCATGTAATCATGGTTAATGAACTATTGAAAGAAATGAATAATTTTGCACTTATTATATTCATAATAAAGACAACAATGTGTATTCCTATTAGGTTGTCATTAATGTAAGTGCAATTATTAATTGTAATTTAAATGATTTATTTTGGTATATGTCAAGAATGAGGGAATTTATTTCAATAATTATTTGTATTTCTGAATTGAAATTATATTTAAAATTACAATGTATTTTTATGTTCTCAAAATGAGTTCAATATATTTTATAATTATTAATAATGTTGCATTTCATATTCTTTCTTATATTCTGTATCCTTCTTGAAAATGATTATCTCCATGCAAAGCCACAATTCTATTCTAAAAATCTATTATCTTTTTAATAAAACAGTGCAACGTACAAATTGAATGTCAGTTGTACTGTTTTTTGACTAGTATTTGACAAAGGTAATTCCCATCATAAAAAAGGAATTTTAAAATGATTTCAAGTTTGTTTGTTATCACATTAGAAATAATAGACACTTTCCATGCATCCATGTTTCTAAGTGTTCCTGGTTGATCTGCTTTTTATAATAATAAAATAATAATAATTATTATTAATTATTATTATTATACTTTTAGAACATTATTCTTATTAATCAAAAAAGAAGAAAAGTTATTATCCCTCATTGTAATTAATGTCTGGTACTCTACACTTCACTTTTTTTCCTCCATTTCCTAATTTTTACTTTCCCTTCCTATACTATAATACAAGGAGAAAATGTATTGACATCACCTCAACAATAGAATCTCATATTTGTATTGCAAAATCAGTTTACTATGTTCTTTTGAGCTGTAACTTCACTCATATGTTAGGATTAAGGTATATTACTGCAGTCCCTAAGATGCTTAGGATTGGTGTACGTGGCAAACACAATTTTGTACTGGAAAATTGGGATATCTAAATGGATGGATGTGAAATGCACAACTCTATCAGATTAGAAGCTTTTCAGCTGAAACTTAGTAAATATATTAAGAGTAAAATTTAGTTGTGCTGTTCAAGAGATCATTAAAATATTTTAATTTTTGGGGGTACTTGTCATGAAGCTCCTGTGACATTTTCAAAAATTTCTGGAAAATGGGTGAAAAATTTTTCTGTAAATTTTTTGCTAGACTAGAAGAGAAACAATGAAATTTATTCACATGCATTCAAACAATGAAATAGTCCTAATTTTCATTAAAAATTGAAATTTAGAAACTTGCAATTTTTTTTTTTTTCAAACCTGTTCTACAGCTCTGGCATAAATACTACAGATTTATTCCTCACTGCAATTTATCCCTTAATTTTAGATCTTTGAATGATGTCATGTCTTTTTAAAACAAACATGAGTAGTTATTGAGTAATAATTACCTAGTGACACCAAGAGAAGGAAATGCTGCACATTCCCATTAGTTGTGTAAAGCTCAATATTTTAATTTGATATGAAAAGGTATTTGAAGTGGACACAGAACATTAAAATTAAATTAGATTTTATTAAAAAAGCGGACATCAAGTCCCTTAATTATTTACAATATATACAATAATGAATCTTGTAATGACTATTTAAAGTAATTGAACACTTTGCACAAGATATGAAAATTACATTATTCCTTACGGAAGCAGTGGCTGACTAACATTACAACATGATTGAGCAAATAAATTCATCTGTACAGAATTCTTCTCACTTTTCTTACCAACTTATGTTCATATATTCACAAACACTTTTAATTTACACTTCATTCTTCCCTTTATTTACACACATTTATAACAGTATGATTTTAATTATCGCCGTTTATTTTATCTTTACTTTAATCTGCAGCACTTTCATACATTTTAATGTCCAGAAGCAGACTGACAGAATGAAAAATAACTGCAGGATTGAAAGTTTCAAATCTCCTGCAACTTCAACTTCTTTTTTCTGTATATACATTATGAACATCAGGCAACGTGCCAGCTCAAATACACAGGCATTTGGATGGTTATCAAATAACATACCAATTGTTGTTAATGATAAGAGAATATATGCAACAAATCCCAATACAGCAAATGGATTCATGCCCTTGAAACAAAAAAGAAAAAGTGTTACATAGCCAAAACATTAGAAATTTATCACTATTGAGAATCAATAAGTAAAAGAACATTTGTACAAAAATCTCTTACCATATATTGTACTGTCAGTTCTTGAAATCCTATTGTAACAGCAATGAAATGGAGGGTCAAATATATATTGCACCACATTGGAAGTTTGACATCATATTTTTCTCGTGTTCGAATCTGTCAGAAAGAAAGTTTGATGTAATGAAACTAATTCAAGTGTTTCTTCAAAGACCATGATCCCATATTCTTGATTGTATGCTTTTGAAAGCTAAATGGAGGACTAAAAGTCCAAAATGATGTTAGCCAGCAGGAAGAAGAATTAAGTGCCAAGAAAGTAGAAACTTTGCCCTACCATGACTGATGAAAATTCATAAACATGTTATTGTTAACTTACATCTAATTTATCCTCATCAGCTCCAAGTCTTGGCCTGCCTGGCAGCCAACTAGGTCCTTTCCAAACAGCTGCAAGTTTGTTTTGCCACCCATCCATCTGATGCCATTTTTCTATGACATGATTGTTATAAAATACCTGTAACATTTGACAATATGAATTAATTACGTTTTGCAAAATGTTACGATGCAACAGAAAATTAATAAATTAAACAGAGTATCATAACGAACATAAATACCATACACATTTCATTCTATTGTATTCTACGTACAGTGTTGTGTCAATCGTTGAAATATTATTGTAATATTTCTATTAAATTTTAATTTATCTGCATCTGCTTAATTTATTTTTTTATCAATTTTATTTAAATATTAATAAATTTTAATTTTTTTAAAGTTGAAAATTTTAATAGTATTACAAATAAAATGTAGATTATGATCACACATATTAAGTAGGTACTAGTTTTCAGTAGTACAAATAGTTATTGGAATAATTATTTACATTCATCCTCTACTAAAGGCATTGGATATATTAGTGAAATTCAACTGCATAATGTGAATACACAATGGTCTTTCATTTCAGGTAATTTATTTCAAGTGGCCTGGAACTTACTTGCAAATACAGCGGATTAAATGTTGGTTGATTGTACACCAATCCATATATTATTTCTTCCTTTTCTCGTTCTTCAGCAAAAGTTCCAAAAAGTCTGTCCCAAATAATAAGGAAGCCTCCATAGTTTTTATCCAAGCAATATAAATTGCAACCTATGTTTTTTTGTTTTTATTTGAGCATCATCGTGAAGAAAAACAAAACAAAACAAAAAAACAGCTTTTAGAGTAGAATATTAGCCATCTAAAGTGCTTTAAATATTAGGTGAAATAAAAGGCTGTTTGAAAAAGGACACAAATAACATGAAAAAAGCTTCTTATGATACAATATGTAGATATTTGTATGATACAAGGATAGTTATAGCTTGATTTGTAAGAGACATTTCACAAAAAACACTGAATTGCCATGGCTAAATGTGCTTCAATTAGGAAGTGATACCGAGAATTTGTGCAGGTGGATTGTTAGAAATTTATTGTTTCAATAATAAAGAGGTATTTGCAAACTTCATTGATGAAATTGAAGCAGTTGATAAAAGTTTTTATAGTCATTTGTACAAAAAAAAAAAAAAAAATCAAGATTCATGCACTTACCATGATGCACTCTATGATGCTTTGGAGTATTGAAAACCCATTCAAGAGGTCCCAAAGTCTTGACAGTATTTGTATGAATCCAGAATTGATAAAGCAAATTGAATTGTTGATGTGTCAGAAAGAGAGAAGGTGGAATGAATAATGCTAATGGTAGATAGAAAATCTGAAAAAAATTACTCTTATTACATTTTATTCTATTATCAAGAAAACACCAATATCCTTTTATCTTCTGCATTATTTTTTACTTACAAAGCTGCACCATCCTTGAAGAAGTGATTGACGTAAGCCAACAGCCAAATTAAATTCTTCTGAACTATGATGAACTTGGTGTTGTGCCCACAATATATGAACCTCTGGAAATTTAAAAGAAAAACTTATCATATATATTCATTTGTGCTGAAATAGGTAGAAAATAAGTCGTCTTTCCTTAGAAACTATTGAAAACATTCTTCTGATTAACGTAAGAATATTTATATTATATTTCAATTCTCAAAACACATGCTCTCTTAAATATAATGTAATAATATAAGGATGGATCCAAAAAGTGTTTGAGATTATCCACATAATTATTTTTGAGTAAAATTGCAGTAAAATGTTGGAATAGGTAGGAATCAAATCTCAATGGTGTCCTTTTAAATCCCTGTCTGCTTAAACATTGGCACTTACCATGACAAGCTCTGTGGACCCAGTAATAGCAAAAATCAACACCTATTACTGATAGATACCAAGTCACTGGTGAATCCCATGGTAAATCAGTTACACGGAAGTGACTGTAAACGTAGATATATGCTGCATTTTCTGCTCCTCGGAATACAAGCCTAAGAATGAAAATATCCATCAGAGCAATAGAATTGGAATGATGTTTAAACATAAATTGTAAATTTTCATCCAATTAACATAAATCTTGTATATTCATTTTTGGTAAACAGAAACTTGCTCAAAAAGATAGAAATTGGTGTAGAGTTGTGAATTTATGCAATATTTATGAACTTTCTTAGGCAGAAATAAGTAAGGAAACATTTTCTAAATTACAAACATGTAAGAACAAGAAATGTTACAAACCTTCCACATTCTTGAAATAGACCATGAGAAAGAGATGTTATGCCATCATTCAAACGAAGGGTGGGTTTATTTTCCAACCACAATAATATGTTCTCCACTATCAGGAATGCAAGAAAATATGGCCATGCCTGAAATTAAAAAGAACATATATTTATGAACCTTTTATTGGAAGGAGAATGATTACATTGCCATGTTTCTTAAACTTAATTTGTTATTTTCATACATTTCCTTTATTTATTATTTTCATACATTTCCTCAAAACCTCAATAAAATATCGGAATAGCATTATCAATTTATTTTTTTTCCCCTCTTTGAAATGTTGATTTAAGATCCGTTGCCTTTTAGAGTGATATGAACTCTGTTTTCGGAGCACTATTTGATCTAATGGATGAATGCTGGAGGCATTTTTCTAAGTTTTTGAAACATGTGACTTTATTCGGTTAACTCAGCCAAAATAATTGTGACAGTGATATTTGTGCTTTTCCAATTGCTTTGTAGCAGTAGAGACTTTGAAATGGAAGATTGTTGGGGAAATCTAGATTTACCTCACTTTTCTTGAACCGAATGCCTACTAACAAATTTTCTCAAGAGTTTTTAAGATGAAATTTATTCTAACACAATAGAAGCAGTTATATAATAGTACTTTATGAATTTAGTTTATAACTTCACGCTTTATTGCTTGAATGCGTTTTGAAAACTGGCGACGTTGGCAGCGAGTTTTCAAATTTGTACGACTGCAATAAAGCAACATTATGAACGAGTTGCCAACGATTTTTTTTTGTACAACAACATAAAAAAAATTTAAGAGAATCAAACTTAATTTTGCAAAACAACTTTATTGTGATGGCTCGGGTATTTGATATCTGTGCGAGAAAACTGTGGTCGGCTTTTCTGTTAAGATTCTCTCGTTGCTATTGGCTGAACGTGTGATGACGCAATCATTCGTGCCGTAAAATACCAACACCATCTGGAGATATCTATCTCCAGGGGCTGTTAAAAATGCCAGATTACAAAAGATTTCTTACCACAGAAATGTCGTTTGTAATGCTGGCATACAAAAAAGGCATTTTCTGAGATACAAGCATAGAAAATTATTTTATTTATTATCAGCCAACTGCCATTAGCTACTTTGTTTCTTCCACTATCTCAAATGCTTCCACAAATGTATTATAAACGTGGTTTTTATAGCATGGTGGAAAAGGAAATTCGGATGGGGGAGAATCACGAAGCAAAAAGCAAGCAACCCAACATTCTCCCTTGATGATGGCATTACCCCGTCGCGACGCGTGCTGTTTTTCCGGGGCTGGTCGGACGCGCGAGGGTGGCAGTAGGCGGTCGCTGCTCTTGAACTCTACACTCGACCCAGTTAACCGTACAGCCTTGTCCCTGCCCGCGCTCAGGGAGGCGCGACTTCCACCGCATTCCACGGTCGCCTCGACAGGCCATCCGTTCGCTCGAAGCGCAGCGCCGCGCCGCGCCGCGTCGCCCGCCGTCACCCGCGAGGCCGCGCGGAGCCCCGCGGCAGCTCGACGCGACGCGACGTGACGCGACGCGACGCACAATGGGCCGAAATGGGGATTTCAAGTACAGCACCGCGGAGCGAACTGCAACCTCGTCTTTCCCAGCAAGGGCAGGTGCAAGGAAGAATTACAGAGTGGTGGAGATACTGGTGTACGCAGGGTTGGGCAAAATACTTCAAATTTAGTATTTAAATGTAATCAGGTTAAAAGTTTAGAATTTTAGCCAAAGAAATGTACCTGAAAGTGAAGACGCATAGATCTCTGAAATATTGTATATCAAGACTTAATAAACCAACTTTCGTACATTTTATTTACTGAATTCTAAACTTTGACTTGCTTGTCTATAAGAAATGAAACTTTTTTGTTAAAACAAGACAGACAATCTTGACAGACAGACAGACAGTCAATAGAAACTTGATATTATTTAAATACGTAGTACTCAAAACACATTAGGTTTTGACTTGTTAAATATGTAGGGCTATCCACACTCCTTATCTACTCGTTAAATTTGTACTTGTTAGATCCTTGTCAAGACTCGGCGGTACCGTTCATTCCCGACTATTCTTGGTAGTATCGCAGGAGTGTGAGGTTTGCTAATAGTTTCAGGGTGTCTAGCCTGTGAGCCGCAAATGAACCCTGTCACAAAGTTCATAAAAAATAATTTAGCAAACGGAAAGCTCCATTTTAGGCAGGAATAATGTTTACGTTTCCGAAATAATTGAACCTTTAAAAAATGAAACCACTTCCTGGCACGCACAGCATTAATTGCACAACCAGAGAGAGGTTTGCCATGGGCCTTGTGCGATTTTAATTCAGATTTCATCACAGAGAATGTTTTACCAGTTCAATTACCCCTCTCCATTGAAAGTTGAATAAACAATTTATTGAAAATGATTAATAGAATCCCGGGTGGCTTTGGGTACAGCTTCATATTAGAAAAACGTATATGAATAGGGGAACGAATTTGATCCGTGCGGAGGATAGATTAAGTATTTATTTACCGAGAAACACATTTCGTCCCAAATTATTCGTGTAGTAGACCTTCCTATCGTTCTCGGCATTGAGACCAGCGCGTCTGTATTGGGACTTCGATGGGTGAGGGGTTAGTTTACTGGCCTCGGAACCCTTACTGCACGGGTTCGATCTCTGCCGAGGATTTTCGACGGACAGAAAATCCACAGTAGACATGTCATACTTGGATGTAAAAGAACCCTGGCAGATGCCCGGCAAAATTAAATCCGATAACATCCGCCCGAACGAGATCTCACTTTCTCCGAAACAGATAGTTTAGATATAATTAACCGAGACAGACATTGGCGGAGAAAGTGAGAGTCACACCTCAGGTGTATCAGGGGACCTCTCACAAGGTACACCTGCTCGGAAGGTTCCCAGACCCGTTTCGGAGGTAGGCTTTTAAAGAAGTCTGGTTCGAAAACTCAAGAAAAGCAACGGGTAAACTACCCTGAATATATCCTCCCAAGAAAAAAACATCACCTAACAGGAATATGACCAAAGAAAAGACCTCTACTAGTGGCAGCTGTGCTCGATTAACCAGCTGATGCGGAGAGCGCACCCCGCACGGGTAGGGTCGGCATTGTTTGTTATCGGCAGTGATACTCGTAGTATAGGAACGAGCGTTCTCGCGACATAGCGGCACGCTGGTCTCAATGCCGAGAACGATCGGGAGTGAGTGCCTTTGTATCCGACTCTGATAATTATTATAGCCGGACACAAAAGCACTCGCTTCTGATCGTCCTCGGTGTGATTGAAACAAGCTCCCCAAGTTTTCAGATGAGCCTCTGGGTAGTCTGGAGGCTTCACAATCCATTCCAATCGTTGGTAGAGTCCTCCTGTCCACTTGCAGATCACAAGGCGTAGTGAATTAACGAAAAGCTCCAAAGAAGCTGTTAACCACTTCTGAAGGTTGTTTTTGACTTTCATAATGGGTACCATACGTTAGGCGCTCAGCTCTTTATATTAAGAAGAAACCGCCTAACTTTGTCTAACGACGCCGTTGGCTAGCACCTTGTTCCCTCCACATACTAGATCTAGTGAAACGCTTCACATATGTATTTGAAACAGATTTTATGCGATTTACATTAATCAATTTTCAACAGAGAACTACGTTATTGCTCAATTAAGAATCAAATGACACGTCTGCGTAAAGATGTTCATCCATTACAGCGTTTTACACCACGTATATAATTGTTTTTGCTAACATGAACAATTTTATTCTCTGGTGATTTATAAAATCTTAATACAATTTACATACCTCATCAAGGGTCAGTTTATTTAGGACGTCAGTCTCATTAAAACAATGGAAGACTCTTCCGTTTGAGCATGCATGCAGTATTTGCGCATTCCCTTATGTAGGGGTAACGAATAAAATACGAAAGGCTTTTGAGAGTAAATACATTTTCTTCGCGTTTCGAACGCAAGTTAACTACACGTCGTTTCGGGAGCCAAACTTCGCCATTCGTAAATGCTATCTTTAGTTTACTTTTACATGTGACGATTATCATCGGATGATTCAGTCCTCGTCAGAGACACATCACATATGTAATGTACAGACTGAATTTACCAAAATCAGATACTCTTCGTCGTTTGAAAAATAATTAACGTTAAACGTAGGACTGTGCGCTTGTTCTCGTGTAACACGGGCTATGGCAAGTGAGAGAGCGGCTGCACTTCGCGTTGAGGGTCGCCATTTCTCTGGAAAGCTCCGTTATTAATGCTATTCGCCGAGACCCGACAGCGAGCGCAAGACGAATAGCGCGCGGGGGTTAACGCATCACAGTCACTTGGCGTACAATTCACGCAGAGATATTTCGACCTTTCCATTTCCAACTGGTGCAGCATTTGCGCAGTAGACATCCGGGGGGAGGGGATAGGTGGATCGGACGAGAAGGCCCAACGGCCGCCTAGGTCACCACAGTTGAATCTGCAGAACTATTTTTTTTTTCTCGGGGTTAATGAAAGACCGCGTTCATGCTACTGAAGTCGTGGACCGTGATGGCCTTTCGCGCATTGAAAGCGCGGTGGCAGAAATAAAGGGACGACTCGGTAGAGTTGTGCGCGTCACGGAGGCCGAGTGGCACAGATGCCGATCTTGCGTTCACGCGAAACAACCATTGCGCGCATTTTGAACCATTGTAGAGCCGCTGTTACACGAAGTGAAAATGATAGTAAATAATAGTTTCGTTTCCATCATCCCCATTATATTCAATATCTACACGTTCTCAATTACTTTTACAGTACTATAGAAAGATGTACTTATCGGAATGTAATCACAATATGAATAGTTATAACTTAAGTGACTTCCCTTGATTCAATAATTATTTTAGCGATTGTTTCACCAAAATTAGTTTACTAATTTAGTATCGACTCTAAGCATTCCCTTACAAATTTCATCAACTATTTTTAGGTTCAATGTTTATTTTAACGAAGAAAAATTAATAACCTGCAACAATATTCATTTATACACAAAGTGAAGAAAATATGGTCACAGCTTCTTTTGAACTTCCTAAGCAGATCAAGAAGAATTGCTTTTTTTAGCTATCGTTTTTACGTGTTGTAAGAAACTGCGGGTGAAAATTGTATTATTTCATTCATTTAATATTTATACATCATATAGCACCTCTGGGTGGTCTGTGGATTCGCAATCAGTGCAAAACGTGAGCCCTTAGCCCTGTTTGAACAAATATTATACAGCTTTATGTGCCCATCGCATCCAATAGTTTGAGTGAAAATCGCATCTCAGTATCTGCTACTATTCAGGAGATATTTTAAAGGAATATAAGTTTATTACCATTTACGAAACCGCCAGACCGCCAAGAGAGGCTCGTACAAGATGGGGCGTATTAGCAAATTTGGCGAGCGACTTATATTAAAAAAGCTTCTGCGCTCTGCCGGGGAAGACGAGGACTAAAACATATGTATTTGATTTTTCATGTAATGAAAGGTTCAGTAAAACATTTTTTTTTTAAATTTTACATTGTATTTTTTTGTATTTCTTTTGAGAATGTCCATATTCACAGCCGTTTAATTTATTATAATAATAATTATATTATATTATAATAATAATAATTATATTATATTATAATAATAATTATATTATATTATAATAATAATTATATTATATTATTATAATATTATATTATATTATTATTATATTATTTGTACATTACGCAAACATAGTGTGGCTTTGTGGAAGTTTCGGAGCACTGTGCCACGCCGCGCCGGTAGGCGGGTTGGCTGGCTGGTTGGCTCGCCGCCAATGAGAACACTGCCCGCGCGCTTTCTTCGTGCGGACTACGCGGGTGAAACTGAGCAACGGTCAAGGGTCGCGACAGACGCACAAGTCGAGGTACAATTCAAATTTCCCGCGTAAAATGCAAATGCTCAACGACTGTACTTCATCGCAAAATGTAATTTCCAATCGCCTCGCAATATTGATAAGGTTTTTTTTACGTACATTTCCGCCCACCTCACAATTCAACACCTGGACTTGGTCCTACATTGTGAGCATTTGTATGTTAAAAAGTCGATTCATTTATATGATGTGTTTTTATATTCATTTTTGTTTCTCTCTTGAGATCAGAAATTCATTTGTAGCTTATAAATTTTGCCATCCGCGTTTGTCATGTGTTCATCTCGCATTTCTGTTTCGCTTTAATTTGAACTTCAGCTACTTTCAAGACGTAAAAAATATAAGAGAAAACCTAATTACAAACTTTTCAATAACAACAAATCAAACTGTTTAATGATGGTATCTACAGGAATTCGCGATCCTTCAAATTACGTCTTATTCAAGTATAGTAGTTTTCAAGTATAGTTTATGTTCGTAACGGCAGGAAAAAAAACATGATTTTGCTGAACTAAAGGATGAAAGAAGAATAAAAATAATTTGCCATGTAATATCATTTACTTTCATTGATCGTGTTTTTCGGATTAAAATAGTACAGAAATTCTGATTAACAAGAAATGAGCAGTAAAAGGTCAATAGTTCTGTTTCTTTTAATAAGTTTGTCGCTTAGCTACAGAACAAGCTAAGAATGGGTTTTCTGCTTTTAATTTAACATTTTTTTAAATGTATAGTACTATATAATTATTTATATCAAATGTGTTAGAAATTTTTGAAGAATAAACGCAAATCCAATTCCGGATTCACCCAAAAAGTATGTATGTGTAACACTTAATATATTTATCAGGAAGAAATCCAGCAACATTAAGGAAGAAGGAATTTAATCAAAACATTAAATATTTAAATCCATCAAATGTTTCAGATTAGCAAAATATTTGTTTATGATTTTCAATGTAAACTTAGCGTTTTAATGACTGATTTTTTATTGCAATAGTAACATTCAGAAACTGATCTATTGTGATCTACAATCATGTTTTATAACAGGAAATAGTGTTCATAACAAATTTACCCAAGAAAGTGACCGAATTGTCACATAGGAAAAACCAGAACAGAATAACAGACTGCCTTAAATCGCTAAAATATGTTTCACGGTTAGCGGAAGAAACATATCTTAGACGTCTGACTAAACAGAAAGTGTCCCGAGTGAAAGATCTCTCCACAACAGGAACTTTCAAACATCGCTCTTACATTGACACACTTTCAAATCTAAAACGATTGGCAGAATTATTTCCGCATCGACAGCGGGTGTTAATTGATACAATTTAATCTAACATTTGTTAGACGAGACACTATCCACAAAATAATTTCCGTGTATGATAAAACTTTCAGAATGGGTATTTGAAGTTAAGTTTCGACGGCACCAATAAATTAATAAACAATAAAATAAATAAATATAATAAATATCAAATATTCCACTTGAATCCCTCGAAACAAGGCGTCTCTCGAAATATATTTCTTTTCAACTTATCTCTGTTCAATTGACTGTACTGAATTGTCATCTACCTCATTTAATGTTCCCCAACGTTCAAGAAAATTACGTCAACCATTTTATGTATAAAACGCCATAAGACAAATTGTGGAAACAATGACATTGGTAAATTTGTTAATGAATACTATGATAAACTCGATTTTTGCAACTCAAATTATAACTTTAAAAATTGATGAAATCTATTTAGTAACTGCTGTATTATTATGACGTGACAAGCGCTACGTTGTATGTCTTTATATGTTTTTGTATAAAGGGCATATCCCGTTCAATGATGAAATAACAAATAAACAAATTAATAAATAAATAAAGGAAAATAGCTGGCACGTACCTGTCTAAATATGAAGGGCACGTCTTCCGGGTTCTTGAAGGTGGTGTCGACGGGGTCCACGATGTAGAACATCTGCGCGGCTCCCTTGAGCAGGCCGGTGGGCAGGCGGCCGCCGCAGTCTTGTCGCAGCAGCGTCTCATTCATCGCGAAGGCCGTCGGCGACGCGGCGTCCATGGCGGAGGGCGGTGTGCGCGGCGACGCGGCCGCGCCGAATATACCCCGCGCGCGCTCGCGTCCGCGCTCGTCGCGGTCTGCGACGCCGTCTGCGCCTGCGCCGTGAGCGGCCGGCCGGTCGGCTGGCGGGGGCGGGGCGCGGCGCCGCGCGTGGTTCGCGTCGCTGTCAAACGACACGCGGCGAGGCGCGTGGAGATGGCGCTGACAAAACGCGGTCGGGCGCGTCGAACGAACAGGTAGTTGGATGCTGCACCGCTGTTCAGGCGGCTAGGTGACACGTGGAATCTGGAGGGTCGCTGATTAAACGTTCAGCCACGTGAATGTAGATCACCGTGGAATGTAGAATGTAGATCGTTGTCCGCTCCCGGCGCTGGAATGCGACACGAATGTTTCCAGACGGGAAGCATAGAGTCTCTATCAAGTGACGCAATCGAAACGGACAGACACCTGTACGGGTGACAGGCGAAGGGACGTTTGAATCGAACGAAAGCGTGACGTCTAGTTTGTCCCGAGTGCGTGAACGAAGACGTAGATGAAGAAACTTGTAATAAACGGGAAGCCAATCGTCTCAAGACGGGCTCCTTCAACCGGTTAGAAGCACTGCAACTCTCTCCAAGTGTCGCCCGTCCCTGGCGGGAGGCTGGAGGCGAGGGCGCCGGTCGTTCGTTCGCGGAGCGCGCGCACCCAAGCGTCGTTCTCGGCGCGGTCGAGCGGATGCGCGCCGCTACGGCCGCGCTCTATATATACACACACTGGCCTCGCTCGAAAACACGGCGCCGCCCCGCGCCGCGCGCCCAAGGCGGCGGCGGCGGCGGCGGGCGGGCGGCGGCGGCGGCGTGCGGGGCGGGCGGCGGTGGCGCGTGGCGCGGCGTGCTGCGCTGGGCTGGCTTACGCCGCCTCGCCGCCTCCGCGCGCAGCCACTCCACTCCAGCGGCGAAGCTCCTTCTTTTTGCTCAAACCGGCTCGCGAACGCGCGGCTCGCACGTGAGTTGGGCGAAGTCTTGCCGTTGGCTCGTTCGAACGCGTGCAGAGGGGCGTACTCGTAAATACTCCAGCACTGCAACGTTATGTCAGGGAACAGAAAAGTCTCGAAATCAGTGCAGTAAACATCTAAAAAAATCAGTATCGCAAGTGTGATCCAGCAGCAGAACGCCCCTAATCTCGTGGGTCTGAATAATCGCAAGGGGGGGGGGGTCATTTTTTTTCCATTTCTGTTCAAGTTTGCAGCACACGGTTAATTTGCGTTCATTCTCTTGTTGGCAGAAAACGTTCAGGCCAGACGCAATGTTGTACCACAAACTGATGATGGCACTAAACACTTAAAGAACATTTCACCAGCAGTACCGTTTATCCTGGGAGCTGTTTTTGATCAAACGTCACTTGATCGCCCTATGGAAATATAGAGCCCTACGTTACGCACACTTCTTCCACGTCACGACAGTCTCCAAAAAAGAAAGAAACTAGATGTAACTGTAGAAAGTTTCCGAAACGAAAGAAGTAGAGCGTGCCATTTGAGCTTCGCCCTAATGCTCTTAAGAGTCCACCAAAGCTTGTGCTTGTTTAGAACGGAAAGGACTCATACAATTGAGTGAAGAGTTTCTCCCACTATTTTCATGCAGATAAACTATAACCTTGGGCACTTATCACTCAGTAAGGATGTTGTTATATTTAAGATTGGCAAGGTCTGGTGTGTGACCTCTGCATCGATCATTCTTCGGCTTGTGCTAGTCTCTTCAGCCTGTGTATAGGGGTATTTAACCTGAAAACAGCAATCATCGTCCCGCATTTTTTCCAAGAAAATGTGAACCCTGGAGTGATTAATTTTCACATTTCAGCCACTACTGCAATAGTTACTCGTCAAAGAAAAGTGTCAATGATGGCTCGTGACCTCAATGTTGGTGGAATAGTAACAACAATGGTAACCTCTGGGGTGACCCAGAGGGCTTCACGAAAACAACTCAGCACCAAAAAGCCATTGGCCATACTCATGGTGTCAGGTTTTGTAGACGGAGACATTTTCGTCGTTCCCTCATCGCTTTCGAATTTTTTGAGAAGCACTATCTTCGAGAGTAGGATTCATCGCTAGATATGACTACCACAATCATGCAGTATACATTAAAAGATATGTCGAATAAGCTATAAAGTCCTTACTTTATCATAATGCCAGCTTTATGGCAGTGCCTGGATGGAATGAATGATTTTGTTTGGTAAATGCATTTGAAGACCTTATGTAAATGATGCTAGGGCAATAGGAGAATGACTGGTAAGGGAAAAAATCTGCCTTTGCACACCACAAATTACATTTGGAAAAAATTTCCAAAAATTCCATTTTCATGTTGTTGTTTTTTTAAACTATAGACATTGTGGGGTATTTGCCGGATCCGTCGCTGTTGTACACAACATGGGTATGGGTCAAGTACATATTATAGGAGGGGGTCTTCAACCTCTCGCATCAGGTTGGATCACATTAAAAACAAATCAATGAAATCCATGGTCCTCTCTATTAATATACTGAATTTGGATGCGAAAGATGACCTTCAGATTAACAAGGCACGCCGAGAAATTGATTTTTTTCTTATAATTCAATGAAAACGGATACTATATTACTCCAGCAATCAGATACTAATATAAATCCTAACAAACAAATAATAAATCGTACAAATAATATAATCATGATTTTCACGTGCGTGTGCGCATGTACTCGCATGCTCACACAAGCACGCTCATATATACATGCACAGACTGTCAGTTTGTAAATGTCGGTTTGTTCTGAAATTTTATACACCCTTTTTAAATGATCAAGCTAAAATATCAGGGCCTGAATTATACTCATAGCGCGGAAGACTCGAAGAACTGCATTTGAATGGAATCATGTCGTGTCCGTGATGCATTGAGAAACGCCTCACGAGAAGTTGTGAGTGATCTTCAAGAGGTATTTTAAGAACTCTACCGTTTACACTGGCGTCTAGAATGAGTTATTGCTGACAAGGGCGTTTATGACGCAAGCTCCGTATTACTTCGTCACTTCGGTCTAAACAGGTACTGCAGCTCCTACTGATGCGTCTCGTACTTACAGTGACACCACTGCAACGAATATTGAAGCACACACCGGAGGAATCTCTGAACGGCATCGTTGCAGGAATAATCAGGTCCTCAATTTCATGAGACTTTTTCCGATGTATGTGGTAATAATACATACTATAGTGTGATACATTAAGAAAATAGTTCTGTATACAAGAGAAGACTGCAAACTTTCTCATACACTACAAACTATTTATTTCGCTAAATTAATAAAGGAGTCACATAAACAAGGGGTGAAGTGTAAATGTAAACCAAAGTGCTTAAGTGTGATTTAAACGATTTAAAACGTTATTTGAAATAGAAAAAAATTAAATAGTTAACAAACATTCAATGAGTAATAAAATATGAAGTAAAAAATTCATTGATAATAATTGAATACATGAAATATACCTATGTAACAACCTTCTAAAAACCTCCAGTAAGGAGTACATCTTCTGCCGACCCGAATAACCTTGTAAACAAAATAAATCATATTGAATTCGAGTCTTGTTCAGATTACTGAAGTTGAAATTACCACAGTTTTCATTTAGTAGGTTTACACCCCTCTAATCTAATGTGGAAGTCGAGATTCGCCTGAAAACTAACTTTGGCCATATATGAAGCCATTCTGATGATTGACGACGATGGTAACACCATTGAACTAATTCAACTAATGATTATGAAATGAAATAAGTTTTGTACATTGAGTATAATCTTTGCGATATAAACCTCGATAGCCTATACGATGTCACATCAGTATATCAGTACTCGAGAGTTGTTTACTCAGGTGAAGTGTAACATGTAGTATCACACGATGTAAATATGCCACACAACACAAAAGATGCTCTCTTATCTCTGAGATAACGCTTCAGTCGTATAATCATTTAATTCTCTCAGGAAATAAAGAAAAAGAAATGTGTTTACAAATCTTACAAAAATGACTCGGTGAAGAGGCCGTTGCGATAATACAATAGTATTTTATTTTCTTTAATTACATCGAGTTTGTGTTTTAGATTATTTTACTGATTAATATTTTGTCAAAATTTCAAATTATTGCTGTTTTATTTATAGAATATCGAACTATAACTACTCAATATTCTGACATTAACACATTATTTTTATGTAGAGTTGACAGTCCGCCAACTGCTCCAACCACCTATTATAACAGACTCCTTGTCCTATGTCGCCGTTTCATATATCAGATCATAATTACTGAGACATTACACTGCTGAAATAACATTACTTCCAATCTAATATTCATGGATTAAAACTCTTTTCGATCCAGTCTGCCTGGCCGTTACTTGGCACTTACGCCACGGAATGAAATGATCTTGTTTATATAATGCATTTTGCAGCATTATAAAATGGCTGAATAAATGAATGAATGACCGACAAAAATGTTATCCACGCCAGAGTTCTCCTGATTACGACTGTCACTTTTCAAAGCGTTCTATGACTAACAGTAATACCACGGCTTTCTAAGTTATCTCAACAAGTCAATGTTAATCAAACGCACAAAATGGACAGTAAATGGTCACTCGAGATACAGATTGACCGAGGGAGTACAGAAGTCAAAACGAATATGAGAAAAATATTAGAGGAAAGAAAGAAGGAAAAGTAAAGATAAAGTAGACTGGAGAGAAAAAAGAGAAAGAAGAAGGGAGAATGCACGAAGTAAATGAAGGAAGACGACGGAAGAAAGGGCACGGGAAAAGTGGGAAATTGAGAAAGAGAAGAGAGAGAACATGAAGATAAAAAAGGAAGATAGCGAGGGAAAATGAAGAGAAAGAGTTTGAACTTACAATGAAGAGCGAGTGATCAAAGGTAGGTAATATCATTTCCAGGAAACCGGGAGTGTAAGAAGACAGTAATGTTTTGATTGCAAAGTGCAAATTGTCATTTAGGCATTTTATAATTTATCTTAGTTCTTGGTTCATAAATTGAAACATTACAGAGATTTTCAAGTTACAATATAACACCAAATTGTGTTTTTGATTTGACGTAAGGTTTTTTGGCCGTACAATTTCCTATTTAAGCATCTAAATTAATTAGGCTCTTATATACGCGAAAATTGGATGTATAATGCACTACATTGAAAGTATAAATATTTTATATAATTATAGATAATTTTTTACATTAATTTTATTTTACTGCTTATTGTTTCAATAAAATGATGAACATGAGCATCTAAAAGGAATACAGAAATGTAAATAATATTTATACTTCATCATTAGTACTGGGTGAATATTTTAATGTTTGAATGGAAGACATTGCATAAATGTCTCCAATTTGGGAATTTTAATTAATATAGTTTCCAGTTTCAGTCCGAAAGCGTTTTTCGAACACGCCTTACTTCGTGTGCTTGCGTAGTAAAAAGAAAGTATTGTTAAACTATGGCGGAAAGCGGGGATTTTTCGATAGATAAACTCGTATTGTCTTGGTAATAAAAAAGAGAATAAATCTTGTTCCTGTACGATGTATGGAAAGAAGAAGAAGTTAAGTACTTCCTCCAACACTTGTGTCATTAGAATCCACGCTTTTTGAGTTCTTGATACTGAAACATCTATTGACAGGAAAACGTCTGTCTGTCCGTCCGCGGTCAACAATTTCTCTAAAAATATGATATTCTCCGGTCGGATCAAGCGATCTGGAGGCCCTGCGAGTTTGAAACGAATGTCCATTTTAGGGCTCCTAATTGTATGTTATTTTTTCTATCTCGCTATCGCAGTAGAGAAAGAGTTATGTAATGTTGGCGAAAAAACGGCGAATTTTCGGCAGAAAAATTCTTCTTATAGGTCCCTAGTAACGAAAATGTGAATAAATCAGTTGCTAAATTTAGAAAAAATCCTCTAACAAGTGGGGTAGCCAAAATCCATGTTATGTGGGTCCTTGATACCGAAAAGTAGATTGACGGCAAAACGTATGTCTGTCCGGCCGCCTGTCCGTCTGTGAACACATCTAGCGGCTAAACTGTTCAGCCAATTATCTCCAAAATTGATATTACCCAATCGAAGTGGCTGATGTCGCATCCCCTTGAATTTAAAACCTATATTTTAATTTTGGGAGGTACTGTACATGAAGCCTCATTGAAATTTTCAATTTAAAAAAAATGTGCCATCGATTTGGATGAAATCGTACTGTAGGATAGTTTTAAGAACATTTAAGAAAATGGTACAGGTCTCATGTTGGTTAAAAACACTAATTTTTCGAAAATTACAAAATTTCAATTTTTTTCGGCGTCTTGCTACAACTACACTTATGAAGAGACACTTTTTTCTTAATAAAATGTGTTCACCAAAACAGATATTCAAATAAGGTCATGTTGCATTTTACGACAATAGGAGTATTTTTGGATTAATCTGACGTCAAACGTACACGCCAGCTCCTTATTTTCTGCGCTTCGTGAACGAAATTTTAGAAGTTTTTTGAAGCAGTTGGATGCTACGTAAGTTAGAATTTGTATATTATTTAATATTTCGTTGTTCGTTTTTTCTTCGAGCTTTTGTTATAAATTTTAAAATGAAACTTTTAGTAAATATTTAAAACCTATTTTTTGTAAATTGCGTCCTTTAATTGAATTAAATGTGAAAACGAATTGATGATTTCGCTTTGCTTAATAAGATGTGGTAATGAAAAGTAATGTATGTAAAAAACGAGAAATTTTGATTAATATCAAAATATTATATTTTTCTATCCATTTTAATTTTCTCGCTAACGATATCAACTATGCTAATTGACAAAAAGTGTATCATATACAAATTAGCGGTCATTGTTGCTTGTAACCCATTGTTGTAATGCCTCACTGATAACAAGGTGATAACAACTGATGTCTTTTCGTTAATATAAACAAATAATTTTATGTACTTCTAAAATACGTATCGTGCATTGTTGGTACGTTTATGTAGAACGTAAATACACAGCATTCAAAGGCAGAAAGTTGTTTTCGTCAAGGCAATTGAATTTTTTAAAAAAATGCATTTTTTCGCACGCTTTGTTGTTTAAGAATTTTTCTAATTGTTGTTGAAGTGACAAATTGTCATATTATAATATTACATAGTCATTAACAATATCGCGAGATAGTTGGTGCTGTTGTAGCACCATTAGTTTCTTGTATAAAGCAAAAAAGGCTGGTCCCGATTTCTGCGGAACTGTATTTTAAAAAATTGCAAAAAGGTAACATTAAAAAAGTATAATATTGATGATACATATTTTTTCTTAAATGCAATCTGTTTAAAAAAAATTAGATCTTTAAAAAAAGTCATGTACAATGTTTTGAAAAAAAGAGTCGTTTTCGCGTATTTCAGCTTGAAGTTAATGTAATTTATAAAATATTCTGGAAAACGGCTCCAAGTTTCTTAAACTTTTCCCTCGGTTAGGAAAAAGTACGCTTAAAAATGGTGCACGTCTTACTTTCGTTGATCTGTTTGAATTTTTGAAAATGCAAACGTTACAAATAATTTGACAAAGAATCTGCTGTTGTAGCACCTGTAGTTTTTTAATATTTTTTTTTTTTTACTGGATGACTAGGCATTTTTTATCTTAACGGTGAAACAAGCATATTTAGACACTGTTAATGTTGCTCGTCGACATCACACAACTCATGAAACGCTTTGAAAATTAATTCCCCGTGTCTTCGCCAGAGGGTTAAAAAAGGGCGTTTGCCTGAAAATGCGAAGTCTATTTACGAGCAAGTGCTCGCCGCAGTGACAGATAGAGAGAGAGAGAGTCACGCGCGCTCGGCCGGAGGGAGAAAGGCGAGGGCAGGCGCTCGTGGAATGGAGTGCGATAACTGGGCGAGGCTATCGCTTGTGAATCGCGCTCGTTGCGCAACGCGCCACCAGCCGAGCCCTGGCGGCCGAGCAGGCCGGCCGGCGCGGCGCGGCGCGCGACGCTGGAAGGTCGTGAAAGGCGACCTCCTGCCGCGCCGCTTCGCACAGCCATGCCACAACAAACAGAGCCTCCCCCCTCTCCCCACACCCACCACACACCTCGTATCGGCCGGCGGCGGATGGTTTTCTGAGGCCTGGAAATGGAGTAAGAAGAGACAAATGGATAAAGTATAATACAAATATGCCGTAGACAAAATACTCGTCAATAAATAAACACACATGTAAATAAATAATTTCATTCTTTATTTTAAAAGTGAAACTATTTTAGGAGAAAATTGTTAATTCTGTGTTATCAGGTCTCGCGCACAGGTTTTGTCCTCAGCGAAATGCAAAATTATATGTATATTCTGTATGTATATTTTGTACTTTTTAAACTCTAATAAATAAATACTTATGAATAAATAAATTAAATTTGAAAAAATGTAATGGCCCATTCCATTCATGGTACGCTCACCTAACACATTAAAATATATTGTACTAAATTTAAATGATGCTGGGTTATTTACACTGAAGAGCCAAAAATACTATGGTATGGTTGTTGGTTTAATTGAATTTATTGAAAATAAAATTGAAGAACTTATTTGCAAAACGCGATGTCATGACTAAACAATCGTCATGAAGCAAACAACCTCAAATCATTTATTTTTAAATTTCATAAAAAACGAATGATTTTTGCCTCTGAGAAAATATGTTTCCTTGTTTCGTAAATATTCTCTAAAAAGAAAACTGTACAATGGCCAACGATGTTTGGGAATTAAAACTAAGTTTAGGTGAAAGAATATTTTGACTATAATTCTGGTTTAAGCAGAATTTTCTTTATACGAATTTCATTGCATTTTATAACATGCTATGCATCACTTAAAACAGTTTTGAATAAAAATTCTGCTGTCCCTTGTTCACTTTCCGAGCTGCAAGTTCCGTTTCCGGCACATCTAAAAATACCTATCTTGCTGTTTCCGGTACGCTCATATTGCCTATCTTGCTGCCGCAGGGGTGACTTCGTGTAGCTGTCCCCTTCCCCTGCGGTAAGGGAACGATTCGACTTCCCGAGGGAGCCCTTGCTCTAAAGCAGGGGTGTCCAACTTGCAAGGCCTCAAGGACTACTAACCTCGCACGCCGTATTTTCAATAATAGGGCAATCCACAGCTGACTTCCCTGTATTGTTAATCTTGGTAGTTTGCATGGCTACTCGAAAACAGTAGGGGAGGGGGTATGGAACTTTCGCGATATCTAGCCGTACCGTGCGTAATGCACGGCATGCAGTGAAACACATTGGGATGATTTAGAAATTCGGAATTTTCTAGAATAAAATTTTAAATGTAAATTTAATTAATTTTTATATTATGTAGATTTGACCCCAGCATACCGTGTACGCTAGGCGCACAATGTTTTCGCCCGACATGGATGCAAGAGACTTCAACTTTTGGCTACTTACCTTACGTAAGCCACAGTAAATGTAATCCCGGAATGTCAAGTGAGACAACCCTGCTCTAGGGCAAGCTGTGTCTTAATTACACAAAACAAACCAAAATCAGAGTTTGGCAGCGCATCTTCCACCGGATCTGGGTAACGTAAACTTGATCAGTTTTGGAGTAAACCAAGAAGTCTAAGGACAGACTTACACTATCATGCACTTGCATTTAACGTTCTGGTGTTTCTCAACAATAAATAACCCAGGACTCCAAAGTGTCGTTCACTTTTTAAATATAAGAAGCTGAGTTGTAAGATGTCATGTCAAAAAGGCATTGGTTCAAAATGCAATAATTCGAGGAGCAGGTAAAAGAAAATTTAATGAATATAACTTCATGACGTTTCTTAACTTAGAATCATTTTGCAATTCTGCAGTTTGCTGTAAACAGAAAGAAGATTGTTTTGAATGCTCTTCTGGTGTTAAGTGGGGGCGCGATAAACTAGTTTTCTGTGTATTGAGACACTTGAAACAAAACTGCCATTATATGAGTGACACTACATTACAAGATACAGGTTATAAGGGAAAGTTTCCGAATTTAGAACGCCCACGTATTTTTGTATTTAAGAGTATTTGGACCATACACGGTAGCTCTAATGTCCGTGGATACACTACCGGGATTCTTTGTAAATTTCAGTGAATAGCATTAATTGAATAACAGGATTAGTGTTACCGAGTTTTTGTGTACAACGTAGTGTCTTATTGTTTTTGTGCTGTACATCGTAAGCCATTGTATGCAGAGGAAAGAAATAATTATAACTATTATTATGTAACTAAACGATACAAATATAATTCATTAGCTTCCGAATACAAATTATAAAGACTAATGTTGCCCTTGGAGTAGTTAAAGAGTGTCATCTGTTTCTTATTTCTAAACGAGTTGCCTAAATCGGACCACAGAAGGTTGCCTTAATTGGACCGATCCATCTTAGGTGTCTTGTAAGCACATTTTATATATTTCTTCCTAGTTGGAAAAAAATAAGAAAGCAATCGAATAGAATCTATGTAAATAGAACTTGACATTTTGTGACATCTGATGCCTATCTAGTTGTAACTCAGTTCTAGCAAAATTGAGCAAAATGTTAATAAATCCTCATCAGATGATTCTATCGATTAACTCAAAAAATATGAACTAAATTTTTTAACAACATGGTTAACATGTTTTTTCTAAAGATTCCGAGATATCACCTATTAGATACAGTGGAAAGGACAGTTTTATCGAACAGACCAACCAACAGGCAGCTAACTCATTCGATTAAGAATAAAAAAAACGTTCATGTTTACAAAATCACAAAGAACGCGATGTAGAATATAGCTGGTTCTGTGTGATATATAGAAAGGGAAAGTAAGAATATATGAGTAATTCCACGTCAAATCGCACACTCACAAAACATTACTATTTTTTAGCGACTTGAAGCTTTTTTTTTAGGAGTTCTAGGGTTAAAAATAGGTGACACGTATTTTTTTTATTTTTATAATTCCAATACTCTCAGAAATATTTGCATTTACTTTTTCCAAAAAATAATGCGAGCACTAATGTTTAAATTTTGGGGGGGATCATACCGTTTCATTCAGAAAAATTAAATTAAATTTAAATTTAACTTAAAATTATGTACTTTCATGTGATGTAAATGTAATTTTTGTAAACATATTATTTCAATATTTAAAATATATTTTAATTTTCAAATGCACATTTTTACTTTAGGTCTTCACTTCAATTAATTGTAAAAATACTCATGCATTTCTGCCGTCATGAATAGATCTGCCAAATTTCAAAGATGGACACACATAAATAACATTGTCCGCCGGACTCGCTACTCAGGGCGTCAATGACACGACGCATCGTGACGTCCAAACATAATGCAACCGTGAGACTTATGGCATGCTATGAATCGCAGAAAAACACATACGGTCTCAAATAGAAGTCTTTTGACAAAATGCGACTATTAAGTCTATTTATAAACAACTGACACTTCAAGGGTCTGCCTGAAACAGAACAGCCTTCTTCCTCAGATATACTGAGTCAGTTGTGTAAACAGAGGAA
Organism: Gryllus bimaculatus; assembly: GCA_017312745.1. NCBI lineage: Eukaryota > Metazoa > Arthropoda > Insecta > Orthoptera > Gryllidae > Gryllus > Gryllus bimaculatus. Next base: position 10,561,403 of record BOPP01000023.1, on the reverse strand, counting down.
TCCGCGAAACATGTGCATCTGTTCTGTGAAGTTGGTAACCACAGACAGACTTACAATAATATCAGTACTATTGTTTTTTGCATTTTATTAATATGAAAAGTTATAATTGAAGAAGTGTACGTTTAGGTTATTATAACCAGCATTCTTGAGAAGTTAAAAATTGACTTTTTACAATAAAAAACTTATATTATTGGAAAATATCGTTTTCAAAATTCCTCTTCATAATGAGTCAAGTGAAGTTTTTTCAAGACAGTGAGAATCATCCATACTTATTTATGTCGCAAATATGATGGGCAGTGACAATGATGAACAACATGTACTGCTGGTCTTCGTCATCCTAACGTATCACCTGAAACGAGTAATAAAGAATCTGACCGAATAAGTTCGTCTTGTGTTTCGTCTGGTCTTTTCACTCATCCTTCACCGTCTCCTCTCTTCGTGAAGCAAAAATGAAATTTGACGCTGGGAATTTTCATTGTCTAGTGTGATTTAAAAAAATATCCTTTCTTCCTTGAACATGTCTAGCATTAAGAAACGGTTTGATCTGAAGTTGCAGAGATTAAAGCAAAGGTTTCTAGCCACGAGGTTCTTTTTTCTATTTTCTAATAGCCTGTCAGAAGATGTTTATCATATACAAATTGCCGTAATTAATTACACAGGTCAACAAAATGAAACTAGTAATCATCAGATATATAAGCATATTTTTTCTAAGCCAGTTTCCAACACTGATTACACTGGTACTAGTTTTGCGCCATCATTCATCATTTTACTACAATAGCAAATCCGTTTAGTACACCAAAAATCGGCCATATTCCACATCCAAATGGCGTTATTGAATGTTACTCAGAAAAACTCCCACGTCTCTGGTGAACTGCTTCAGGATTTTTTTCCGGCCTTGGTGAAAACGCTGGGCATGTTCACCACATGTCACCGAAATTATCAGGAAAGAAATCTAAATGGGAGTGTAGAAAGTTTATCTTAGCCACATTCTACCGCCTAGTTTCTAAAAATGTACACAAGTCTCTTGATTCAATTAATAAAATCTGTTGAGTTTTTCTTTCTCTAGGAAGTATTCACACACCCAATGAGAACTAATCCACGCTATCTTTTAAAATATTTCAGATTTGCGAAGATTGCTTCCTTCATTTTTTCTGAGCTGATTTTTGGAAAATTCTTTTCTTTTCTGAAGATTTTTCATCGTTGACTACGCAAGTCCTTATTTTGGTGAATAAATAACACATTCGCAATATTAAAACCATCATATCACAAAAATGATACGTGCTAGAGAAGATGTAAGTACACATTTGGAATCAGGGCGTGATACATAGTTTTATTTCTGATGATTTTTCATTGCTGATCTATGTTATTCATTTACGTAGTGCTACATAGTGCTTTCTTTAATTTGGAATATTTTAAACCCACAGAAAAATTAAAATATTAAAATTATTGCATTTAGATACAATCTTAATCATTAGAATGAGGTGTGAAAATATCACACATGAAGGAGAGGTCTATCTATTAGATTTTCCGTAGGAAACTGTAATTTCTTTCATTCAGCAATATTATTTATTCTTCATGGTGTGGATAAATAATGAAACATACTCTCTTTTCCAATTTGTTTGTAATCAATCGTTCATTTCTTTTGAAGACCATCTTAGCAGATTAAGAGTTCAAATTAAGCAACCAATTCGAACCGATTGCATACTTTCATTTTTTTCCATTCCTCTTTTTAATCGGGCGGGGAGGAGCGACGCAGGGCTACACCATATACAGAATTCGTTCCTTTTCCTGTGTAATAGACAATTACGATTAATAAATACCTGAACAACGCAGGGTACTTCATTTACTTTATTAATATATTTTCAGTCCATCGGAGAGCGCAAAGTGTGTGAAAGCGGTTTATGCCTGTTGTAATTATTTCGCTTATCCGATTTAAGAACAATGCATAATATCTAACAGTACTAGATTTGTTGATATCACATGTGCAATTATTTTTTGTAATCTGTATGTAAAAAAAGTAAAATTTTCATCCGTCTGACATAACTCGTTGGTCAATGCTTGATACAATACTTGATACAATGCTTGATATTTTATTAAGTTGATCGTATTATAAACGATTTGGTCAAAAGTGAAAATATTGGGTGTCAGTGCCTTGAGTCAAAGAAGTTGTTCGTAAATTACGTTAGCCAAACATATCACCAATCCCTTCAGCAATAATACTGTAAATACATTAGACATTAACCGAGAAGAGGACATGCTAATTCTTAAAAAGAATCTTGTTAATTCGATTTTCAATTGAATGCATTTCCTTTAAATTTCTTTTCATAGTTTTATTAATTAATTTATTTTTTATATTGGCTTAATATTACATTTCTATCTCTATGAATTTCAAAATATTCTTAGTTCTCCCAACTTCAGTGAAGCGTAGATATGGTTACGGTGCGCGGGAGTGTGTGTGTGTGTGTGTGGGGGGGGGCAGTGAACCGCAACGAGTGAAACCGGAAACGGAAGACGTGCGCGAAGAAACTGGGTCGCGCCCTGCGAATCCACGTGACACACTGGGGCTTGGTAATCGATGCGATGGGGGATTGAAGCGATGTGTTTATAGCTCAAGCGAATTTATTTGGCCCGTGCGGAACACGTCACGTCGCTTTGGCACGGCCAAGGCCGTAGAGGTATTGGAGATTGCGAAAAACTGTCCATTCCAAATGGTGACTTCGAAGTTTCCGTATAGTTACATGACTTTGAGTTGCCACTGGCACGTTAAAGGAGATGCCGACCTAAGGCCACAGAGAGTCGATTTCTTTTGTGGTTTTTTCGTATTTACGAGCATCAGTTTAAGTTCTCGTACTTACATATTTTGCACACATTTTGTAAATTTAATACCATATGAAAGCAGTATTAGTTAAATAAAGTACTAAACAATTATTTACATGAAAATTCCGTCAATTCGAGGACTTAACTGCTAGGATCAGTGACTCATAAAATAGGTATGAGTAGACAATTCGATTTATGTGGTGTTAAATCAGCTTTACTATAATTTCCTATAAATATCATATTCAACCTTTTATGTTAAAAAAACAAATACTGACACGTTCGTGTCAGTGATAAAGGTTTTTTCACAATAGAACATTTTAAAGAATTATTTTTGAAACGATTAACTTGTTTTGTTTTTTTAATTTATATATTTTCTTTGTTCGTTCATGAATATGAATTCGAAGAACGAAGTTGTTATAAATTACTCAATATTATTCTTAACATTTCGGTTTAAACAAAAATTACAATTTTATAGGTAGTTCCAGAAAGTGGCCTCTGAATGGACAGGTATTTGTTACATTATTATTGATGTGTAGGAAACGCCATGGATTTGAAGAGGATACCACCAATCCTTTAAGTAGCGAGATCGAATTCTGAGCAGCTAATGAAGTTTATTTGAACGTTTGTGTCGCAGGTCAAGAGTTTAGAGTAAAGTATAAAATATTGGATCATTTACTTTTAATGTATTGAGGGATTCAATGGAAAGGTCTTTATGAATTTGTTCGTTTCTATTAAACCGTGGGATATTCGGATCATGACTAAAAATGATTCTGAATTATTTCAATTTTTCCTAAATTATTTTTGCTGTAGGATAAGTGTATTTAAGAGAAGGATGAATTATCAGCTTAAAAACTGGTAATTGGTGTTTCAATTTTAATGGAAGATTTTTTTGTTTATAAATGGGTGTATTTTAAATATTTTAATGATTATTTTGTTAGCTGTGCGTTTTAGACAATTCTTCCAAGATAGTCCTTTGTTTATGTTTGAATCAAAATATTTGATAAGATAAATAGAAGGTATCTGCTGAATTGTATAGTTATTAATTGTTACTATTGACATTTTTAATATGTCGCAATTAATATTCTTGTGAAAAAGTCCTTTTAAGCATAATATTTTATTTACACACGTTTTATTTATTTTACATTTGTATTAAAATGCATTTTTAATATTTAAATTAAATTCATTTTCAAAGTTAGACAAAAAATTATAATCTTTCAAAATTAATTGTAATTTGTAATTGTAAATTGTAATACTTAATTTCTATATGTTAGAATATGTTAACATTAAAATTATTTTTTTTGTATTATTATTGTTATTTTATATTAGTATGTCAGCTTTAGTAGGGTAGGGTTAACACATTAATTTTGTAAAAATGTAACAAGAAGATATGTAATATTTACAATGTTTTATTATTTTTTTTATTTTTAGTAATTGCTTTTGGGAATACTACCGGAAATATAATGTGTACTCTTAAGTTACATAACATTTTACCCTGCTCTATTCTAAAATTACTAGCTGAAGGCGTAGAAAGCGAACCCATCTACAAGACGCTAGTAATTGTTGACATGAGAATCGATGACAAAACAGGGTTAAGCGAGCGTATGGGTGTACGTAGAAAAATGGAAAATCGGACGACGCTCTCATCGCTAGGCGAAGTCCAGCAATACGGGGTCATTTGCGGTCGAATGGAATGATGTGTTGTTATCTGAGAATAAGTAGGGCGCTTACGAGCACGTGCACACGAGGGGACACGTGAGGTCATACTGGGTCTTTCATGAGGAAGCAATATGGGTCACGTGAAGAACTGGGACGCTATGCAGGACTATCCCATGCCTCACAGGAACGCCGTTCGAAACCAGGCAGGGTCATCAAGGACCATGTGGGGTGACGTGGGTCCCTGCGAGGTCGGTCATACAGAGGCATGCGGAGCCGTTCTGGGGCCACGAGGGGCCGTCGGGGGCCACACAGTCGAGTTGCGGTATCTCGCCACGTGTTATTGGCTGCGCGAGTGCGTTCGGCCTGCTAATGCCGCGCTGCATGCTTCCTGCTCGCAGGAGGCTGTTTGTTGACGCGCGGCAGGTTGGGGAGCGGGGAGGAGCGGGGGGCCCGGGAGAGCTGTGGCGGAGCAACGTCAGCGAAGCGGCCTCCGGAGAGCGGAGACGCAGCGCGCGGCGCCAGGCGACGGCGCGGCGCGACGCGCCGTCGCGGCGCTGGCCTCCTCAAGGGTAGGGCAGGGGGGGGGCGGAGCCGGCGGAGCGGGCGGAGCAGCGTAGGACGGGGAGGGACCGGGGCCAAGGCGCGCGGGTAGGCGAAACGGGCGGGGCGGAACAGACGGGACGCGATGGGCCGATGCTGTACGGCGCGCGGTGGCGAAAGCGGGGCGCGGCGGGGCGAGCTGTCCTCAAGGTAGCGCAGAGCGGGCGGAGGCGGCGAGCGGGCGGAGCGCGGTTAGGGCGGGGAGGCCGGGGCATAGACGCGCGCGGGTAGGCAAACGGGGCGACGGACGGACGGACGCTATGGGGCAATGCCGGTACGCGGCCGGAGTGGGCGAAACGGGGCCCCGCCCGGGCCCGGAGCTGCCTGAAGAGTAAGGGAGCAGGGGCGGGCGTGAGCCCCGCCGGCGGGCGGGATAACCGGCCCGAGCG
>BOPP01000023.1:10488762-10555813 GCA_017312745.1 Gryllus bimaculatus | reverse complement strand
TGGTAGGGCGGTGGGGACGGGGCAAGAGGCGCGGCGGGGGGGGACGACAACCAGGGCTCCTGTTCCCCGCCACGCAAGTGCTTATTGATTGCCCTGCAGTCTCGCGGGTTGCTTCGATACACAAGACGTGAGCTTCATTTCGTCGCTTAGTACTTTCTTTCCTTTCGTTTCTCTCTCCAACTCTCGCTGACTTCCACAATTCACTTTGACTTATCAAATAATGCCATGTGATCTCAGTTTGGGGGGCATTGTTCTTTTATAAGTTAGTAACGTACAATACCTGTGTCAACTTTGCCCGTTGATGTGATACGCTACTGTGTGCGCGCAAAAGTAATTGTAATTTCGAAATGAAGTATCTTTCGATCTTACTTAGATTATCTCTTGGTGATGAAACGAATTCCTAATGTTTCGTTGGCACTCTTAGTGAACAATCGGTTATAAAATATGGAAGACGTGATCGTAATATCCGGAACATTGCAGCGCTAACAAATAAAATGTAAAAGTGACTTCAAATAGTATTTCTGGAGCTTGAACGGATGGGAAGTAAACAAAGGTGGAAGCAGCATTGACGTTCATAAATCTTAAAATGAATTATAAAAAAAGATGAGATAAACAGACTTTCACTTTGAGCTCCGAATTTTCCAAGGTTGTAAAAGTTTGAAATTGGACCCATCGAACCAAAACATACTTGAAAATGGATTTTTCTTCAAATAAAATTTGTTCTCTACAATTTGTTCTTTAATTAATGTCATGTAAGTTTTTTTGAAAACAGTAATTTTCGATTAATTTTTAGTGAAATATTGGTAATATTTCATACGCTTACATATACGATTATCTCAAAAGCGGTTCCAATTTTTTCTTTGAACTTTTTGTTCGGGAGGACTAAATACATAAATGCCATTTCAACGTACTCTTTAGATTTTTCAAAATTCAAACTAGTATAATTTTAATTAATATTTATTAACAAATAATAAAATTAATATAATAAATATATTTTAAAATCTCTCTCACGTCATTAATATTTATATTACGGGTGTATTTTATACTACATTCAGATATATAAAATATTCTCAAGGGATATTTGAATCATATTTTGGCGAATAACAGCTTATTTTAGAATGTTGGTATTCGGAAATGTCAATATCCAAGTTGTACTAAAACGCATTTACAAAGGGGGGATATGGTAGCCATATTGAACATGACGAAAATAAAACGTAAATAATTCAACAAGAGTTTCAGGACACATAAGTGTTCAAGGCTCGAATAGACAGTGAATATTTAACTGGAATTAATGGATATTCGTAATACAATTTTTTTTAAGTTAATTTATTAAATGTTTGATAATTATATAGTTCAGTAACTAATACTCTTTGATGTGTTGAGATGGCTTACATTATAATCACTTAATCTCGTTTCAAGGAAGCGTTTATGGCGGCTGGAGAAACAAAATGCCTAGATGCAAAACTAGTCGTGCTAAAACATCACGTAATTTCTCGCGAAACGTACTCAAGTATTCAAAAAAATGTACACGACCTTATTTCAAAATATATCTTTAAGAAACAGATTTCATTAACGTAAAAATTCTCTGTTTTTAATATTTTAGTTGTAAGAAGACGCCGAAAACAATTTGAACTTTTGTTATTTTCAAAAAATTAAGGTTTTAAATGAATATAGGACTCGTACTATTCTCATAAAAACGTCCATACTATTCAGTAACAAAGTTTAATTAAAAATCATGCAGCTACTTTTTTGAAAATGTTTAAAATGTCTCAGGGGCTTCATGTAAATTACGCTCCAAAATTAAGATATCGGTGTCAAATTCAAGGGACTACCACATTAGCAAGATTGATTGAAGAATATACATTTTGGAGAAAATCGGCTGAATGGTTTAGCCGCTTTCGTTTTTCACTGACAGACAGATATGTTTTGCCGTCATTCGATTTTTCGGTGTTAATGATCCACAAAACGGATTCTAGCTACACTACGTTAGTACGTAGTACGTTAGTACGTAGAGGATTTTCCCCTTAAATTTAGCAACGGGATTTATCCAGTTTTTCGTTACCAGGGTCCTGTAATAAGAGTTCTCCTGCCGAAAATTCGCCATTTTTCGCGCAACAACAACTTTTTCTCTACTCCGTAGCGTGAAAGTAAAAACGTAAAAAAAATGGAAAGACAAAACAAACAGACTGGTAAGAAAACCAAAAATGCACACGAGCAAAGTTTCAAACGGAAGCTTCTCGAAGATGAGGCATCAGAAGAATCAGACTATTGTATTAATTCAGGAGTCTCTATTTTGTAATCGCTAGTAGGGGTTGAAAATGCCTGTGATGGCCAAACGCCTTGTTTGTTTTGTGGTGGACTATTTTCAACCAAAGACCGTGAAGAACTAAGGGTTGAGGGAATTGTGTGAAACGTGGGCGCATAATGTGCTGTGCTGGGGCCGAAAAATAGATTTACATTCGTGATTTTTGTAAATTAGTTTTTTTTTATTTTCCAAGTTTTTGTAATACAATAGCATTTACATATGTAATTAGTATCTCTAAACTCATCTACTAATTAATATTTTAAGGGGGTTCATATTACCAGCACATAACTATTTTCAAATATGACTTCTTTTGAATTATTGATTTTTACCCACTTTCTGAGCAGTTAAGAAAGTACATAATTTTATATAGTTTATGCATGTTGAAGTTTAAGTTATCATATTTGTTGTTATCGTATTTGTTTTAACAAAAACGCAGTTAATTTTTTTATAGAGAAAAAAGTGGGGGCTTATATTTTCACCTTCTTCTCACTTCTATGGTCTTCCTAATATATCACATATAAGTTAAAACATCTCTGACATCTGCGTTTATAATGAGCAATAAACTAAATCTCGCAGTATTTTGATGTTAAGATATAAGAACCTACAAACAATTTAACTTCCGTTTGGAAAATTGCAAATCTTCAACAAAATATTTAATTAATTTTATAATTTGGCCGATAATATCAATCATAAGCCCATTTCGCTTTTTATGTTAATGCGTTTAAAGCCCACCATTACCATATCATTAACATGCCTCGAAAGCGGCTGCGCCTAGTTTTTACCCAACCGAATCTATTAATATATTTCCCGAATAATTTCATACCATTAAAATATCCCTCATGAATTAAAAAAGAACACAAATTTCTAATAAATCTTTTAGCAAAGTTATTATTATCCTTCTCTTCCGGGAATGGAATAATCAACGTCTTGTACAAGGTTTGATTATTTTGAGCCAAGTGAATGGAAGGAGAACTGTATTATTAAATTTTTGTCCAATTCTTTGTCTTTGTAGTTGACCTAGCGAAGGCCGTGTTTCCACACGGCAGGTGGTTTGGATATTCGTAAAGTTACATTACTGCTACGATCATCATTGCTGCCACCAATTCCTGATATGGGCAGCTACGAATGCATTGTTCCGTACTCCCGGCACTCTCCCAGTAAAACTTTCCACCTACCTTTACTTAATGACTAAATGCGTTACTGAAATAAATCAAAAAAGCAATTCATTAGAAATTGTATGACTTTCCAGAAACGTTTGATTGACTTTGATAAATTTTCTCCCCGCATTCGATATGTTTGCGAAAAACTGAAAGAGAGCTCTCTTAAATTTTGTATTCATGGGGTGGAGTAATTTTTAGGAAATCTTATTTAAACAGTAACTTTTCTCTTGTCTTGAAGGTTGCGCGTTTTTATTAAACTCGTAATAAAAAGTTATTTCAATGTGTTATATAGCTTTAGTTATTTCTATATCTTATATCTAATAAATAAATTACTGAACAATATTATTCGATATTTTAATATCACAGCAAGAGACCGTTATAATGGTTGCGTTTCATGAAATATTAAATGTTTCAACGATTCTAGCCAAAAGGAAAATGTTAGTTCAGTTTAGAAAATGTCTGTCAGAAAATTAGTTTTTTATCCAGTCGTGAGCAAATGCAGTATAAGCAGGATTGGGCAAAATATTTTACATTTAACAGTATTTAAATACTTCACCGAATACTTTGGAAAACATATTAAAATACATTCTCAAAATACATTAGGTTTTGAAGTGCTAACTACATACGTATTTAAAATACTTGAAATACCCAAAATACAGTAAATACAATTGTATTATATATTTTTATTGCAAAACTTTATCGTAATATTAATGCTAATAACAATAAATTAGTAATGGAAAGACGTACAAATTCCTGAACAATAACTATTGTATAATTTTGAAATGAAAGCAAAAATAAGATCCTTGAATTTTATTTTTATTAAAGCATTTGAAGTATTTTTAATACACCTATTTTATGTACCGTATTTAATTATATCTCAAAAATACAGTTTTTCAAACACAAAATGTATTAAAAATACAGGTATTTAAATACTACCAAACCCTGAGTGTAAAGCTAGGGAAACGCAACTTTAAATGTGTGGCAAAATGAAATGTCAGAAATGCGAGCTTCCCTATTGGGAACGTAGACCTACTCCGACGCTGTAGAACTTGATACCCTTCGAAAGGGACGCAAGGGGAAAGTAAGAAAGTAGGCCAATGAAACCTCTTGAAGAAACATGGTTCTCGTTTTAGTTTTCTCACGAAAACCCTCGAGAAGCAATTAAGGGGGAAGGAAGCAAGGTTCCACAATTAAGGGCTGATGAAATTGCTTTCATCACTTCGATTTTATAATACGAGAGACCCGTCACCAATAAAACTTCATGCACGTAAAATATCTCTCTCTTCACAAACGATAAACAATTCTACTGGCATAGAAAATAGGCATAATAAAGAAAATAATTAGTTAAAATAAAAAGTACTATATATTAGTAAACAAGTTAGAAAATATTAGTCAAAATGAAACAAAACAACTACTAGTTCATTGTTTACATGGAAGTAACTGTTGGGGGAACAAGTCACGTTGGAATAACACAAGCACACATAAGCATCCATACCCGAGGCACGATTCCAACCCGCGGCCCTTCAAGCTAAGGCAACTACAGCCCTACAGCCTTAACGACCTCGGGTATCACGGCCGGCAATTCTCATTTTTTGATCAATGCAAAATTGAACTCATTTCACACTATCATTTTTCTTGCTTGTGAGTAATTTCATTCACTGTATCAACATTTTGTATTATTCTTTTAATGCTACTAACAAAATAGTTATAGGTAACAAAATAGCTGTATTTTCCATTTCTTTACTATCTTCCTAAAATATATTATACTTTTTTAGTCATTGTATCACAATGTTAACCCCCCTAAATTTCTTTCAATAACTCTTTATAATTATTTTTCACTTCTTTAATAGTATTGTTATATTAATTTAATTCAAACAGAAAGATACATACTTAAAAAAATTACGGTTTGAAAATTTAAATCACACACATTAAAAACACAATTCACAAGTTACGTAAAAATGTAACGAGAGGCTACTGCATCTAAGAGCAAAGTCCTCCAGAGATAAATTCAATAATAACGATCAATTTTCCGGTGGCTGCTAATGAGAAAGGGAGATATAAGGGTAAAACAAGAAAGATGATGAAATTTACTTTTTGGAGATATTTTTGACACACTCAATTTCATTGAGACCTAGGATCATACTCCAGCGGTGTTATCCGCCCATTCTTGTGTCAACCTGATATGTGATCTTATAGCATAGCGTGGGAGGTCTTGTTAATAAGATTTGTTGAAACACGAGACACGAAATACGAACTCTGGAAAGCGGAATCTGTGGGAGACTTTCAGAACAAACTAGTTCTGTATTATTATGAAAATGGTGACCGGATTTCGGTTATCGGTTACAGCAACTGATTCCATGACGACAGAATTTAAGTACTAAGCAAACTCAACACAGCTGGAAGTTCTTCACGAAGATATATTGAATGGGTGTGGTATTATCGTACATTGTATCGAGCTGTACAGGATAAACGATAAGTCACAAATTATTCACTTACCACATACAATATTATTACACTCTTGTGAGTGAATATCTTCTGTTGCGTGTAAAAATCATATAGTCTGCCACGGTCTTAGTATCAACACGTACCTTATTATATGTTTCGCTTTTGCTCGGGCAATCCACAAATATGTTATAAGAAGAATCCGATCCAAAATAGGCGACTGATGGAGCAATACTCTACAAAAGGGCCACGGACCCCGCGCGATATTTCCTTTCTCTTCTTTGTATCCTCAGTGCATATTTACAAACACACTTAAATGCTCTACACTATCACACTTGTCGAGAGACGGGTCGGGAGCTGAGCTCGGCTAGGGCAATGCTCCGCTGATGGAAGACACATAGATGGGGATATCCTCGCAAGTTGACGTGTTCTCGTAGATCGGCATTGGATCTCACCATCAAGTGGGGAGGAACACCGCCTCCTGTCGGTATTATACTATTCGCAACACTAACGGGTCTAATAATGATAGCAGTTGACGTGCTTGTAAATACCAATCAATCTGTCAGTCAACCAAATGGGTCAACTTGTTTCATATTTTGATTTTGCTAGTGGTGAAGCCAGCCTATTTAGAATTTAAATACTCAAGAGTACTTATGTTAATTTCTTATAAAATAATATTTTAAGGCTACAACTTTTGAATCTCAACTTCTAAAATTTTGATTTTTGGATGCTCAAAATTGTTCGTGCCAAATTTGGCAGCAATCACTCCAGTGGTACTTAAGTTTTCGTGGCTTATGCACACACACGTAATGTAACTTCCCATTCTCCTAATAACTATCCATTCTCATTAAACACGTTATTTTTTATTAAATAAAATATTGATATTATTATATTTGCTCATTGATATCCCCAAATTCCTACTTGCGAAGATGCACTTCTCCTGTAACCATTACTCCTTTTACAACATGCGGAGAGGAGGAGTCGCTTTGATACGAGGTAGTATCTATTATAACAAACTTATTGTAAATAGCCACCTTAAAAGACGTTGTTAATCTATTATATAATTCTCTGAATTGCCACGTTTATATCGTAAGGTTTGAGCTATGGAGCAAGATGGAAACCTGTTTATTTGCATATTATTACTTATGGTTTAAGGATACACTGCCAAGAAAGAACTTTCGGGTAGTGCGTCTCCAGTAAAAAAATCCACCGACAGGGCCGCTATAAAATTGTGCTTTTGGAACAACATCTGACGGAACAGCTAGGTAGTTTCACGACACGCAATTCGGTTTCGCAGCATAAATGAGGTTCGACAGCCATGGAAATTTAATTCACAAAGTATAGCAACACTGAGTAGAATTCTAAAAATATATTTCGTTTGGCAGATATTCTGGTTATATTTGTGTGGCCTCTTGAGACAAAAAATCTTGGTTGTGTTGAATGTATTGAGGCATTTGTTAAAACTCCAGTTTCCGACCACCCTGACCCTGGTTTAATTCCGGGAGACCAGAAAAACAATATTTTTCTGTTGTTTCCGTTTTTCTCTATATCTCTTTAACATTAAGTCATTTAGAAAAATCATTCACATCAATTTTAAAGAGAATCAAATGATCTACAATGTTTCAATGGAACATTTCTTTCTAAAGCAATTTCCAAGCAAGCTAAGAAACAACTTTTTTTAAAAGGTGTTTTTTTTCATTTCACAAAAATGTGAGCAAAACACACATTCAAATGATACTATTACAACGTAGCATAAAATAATGTTTATTGGTTGTGATATTAATCTCAGTGTTTACATTTCGAGAGAAATGTCCACATTGTCGAAAATCGTAATAAATAAACACCAGTGGGAATCTGCGGCATATCAAAACTACTCAACAATTGATTGACATTCTTGGGAGATGATTTTTTAACAAAAAATAATTTAAAGATCTGCAATTATATGAAGTTATACAACAAAAAAATTGAAGCCGCAAGAATTGTTATATTTGGAAATTGGCTTAAAACGTTTAAAGTTGTGTAACGATGCGCGTAAGTAAGGAGTGAGAATACGGTCCGTGGCCCGTTTATTACAGTACTACTCCGGCATTCGCCTCGTATTGATTGGAGAAAACACGGAAAACTACGGAATGATACTGAAAATACAGCCGGCCGTAAGAATTCTCCTCCAGACAGCAGGTGAGTTCAACATAGGTTTGTAGTTAGTGACGACAATCCTGGAACCATCGGAACCCAAATCCTAGGAGCTCCCAGCCAGAGTCTTTGCAGTGACATCTATTGAAGCGCTGAGCCACTTAATGCGGTTTCATGTTCATCTTCCAAAACGCCGCTAGGGTCCCGAGGTCACGGAATGCATGAACCAGGATTTCCTCGCGAGTCGTGACACGCGAGTGGGGTTGGTTGGAAGCAATAAGGAGACATCCTTCATGAAGGAGTTTCGTCGTTTGCCCGCAGCGGCGTCGCGGCCTCTGTTCGGTGATGTAGCGAATCCCCTCGCATGTTTCGGAGCCATAAACCTTTTCCTCGCTGGACCAAGCGGCCGGCTTCAGAGTTCTTCGGCTACGCGGCTCGCTACGTCAAAATAAAATTTTGTTTCTCGCGCGGCGAAATCCACCACGTGTGGGCGTTCGTACATTACAATAATTTGTACTATTATTATTATTATTATTATTATTATTATTATTATTATTATTATTATTATTATTATTATTATTATCCCAAATCTGTTATCTCTATATTTTAACATATCAAGAGTTTTCATTTAAAAAATATATTTGAGCTTTCTACTGAACCTAATTTCGTGTTGTTTGGTTTAAACGAATGGTAGTGGGTTCTAGATATTCTTGCGGATCCTCTTATTAACCAGTTTTATAGTATAAATACTTAATTTTAATACCTTACACAACACTTTTGTTTAAAAGTAACATAATGTAATAATGTATCCTCTCTAATGCGATGACAAACTTATGCGAGGTTGACAATTACTTTCGTCAAACAAAGAAATACAATTCGAAGAATATTCGTTCAATTCCATGTTTGAAACGTTTAATTTTCTAATTCATATCAGCATTTTAAGAAGATAGGTAACAATTTTTGCATCGCAGATATACGGTCACTAGATATTTCAGTTTTCTTTCTGCCCAGACAGTACTTCGAGTCTGTTGACGGGGGAGAGATCCCGTGACCCGCCCGTATATCTTGCGCTCATGCCCAAAAGGGGCAGAGCCAACCGGAGCCCAGCGGTCGGTCGGGTCACGCGGACCGCCACGCCGCGTGCGAAGAACCGGCTGCTTACGTAAAGGGACCACACGACGTGCGGCGGAGGCGGCGGCGGCGGCGGGCGGCGGCGGCGACGGCATTCCGCCCAGAGGGCGGGCCGATGGTGCGCTGGGCCGGTGGGATGGGCGCCCGCTGGGCCCCGGGCTTCAGTTACGCGCCGCACCGCGCCGCACCGCGCCGCGTCGCGCCGCGCTTTTCCCACGCCCGACGAATAGTCTTATCATCGCCCCCACAACGAGCTGAATGCTACTAGTCTGATGGAGATATATTGAAACCTTCACAATCACAGTCAACCACAAACACAATGCCTTTTACTTCGTCGCTGCGGACTAAAGAAAGTTATCTAATGCTGCGCGAAATTTGGGCAGATAAACTCTTATTCTAGGGCCCTGGCAATGAAAATGTGGATACATCCAGTTGCAAAATTTAGAAAAATGTTCTCTAACATGTGGTGTAGAAATAATCCGTGTTTTGTGGGTCTTTGATACCGAAAAATTGAATGACGAAAACGTCTGTCTGTACAACTGTGAACAATGCTAGCGGCTAAACTTTCAGCCGATTTTCTCCAAAATTGATATTTCCCTATCCATATGGCTGATGTTCTTACTCGTTTAATTTGAAACCGATATTTTAATTTTGGTGGGTACTTAACCTGAATCCTGTGGGACATTTTCATTTTTTTAATGACTCCTTCGTTTTTTATTACATTTTATTGTTCGATAGTGTCAAGGGTGTTTAAGAGAATGGTAAAATTCCTTCGTTAGTTTAAAACACTGATTTTTCGAAAATTGCAGTAGTGAAAAGTTCAAATGTCTTTCGGTGTCTTCCTACAACTAAAATATTAAATATAGAGATTTTTCCTTAATAAAAGCTGTTCCGTAAAGACAAATTTTGAAATAAGCTCAGGAACAATTTTTCGAAAATATGAGTATTTTCCGTACAATGTTGCTTGAAAATACGAGCGAGAAAGTACGTGCCGTTTAGCACCGCTAATTTAACAAGTTTATCTTATACATCTGAACCTGTGCTTTCCGTCTTCCCTAAGAAATACGGAATGACCTGATGAAGTATCGACAAAGACATGAAGAATGATGATGAAGCAATAATTCAATGAGAGACAGCGGAAGTCGATGAACCCGGAGAAATCCTGCCAAAAACCGGCTTTGTCAGCCCCAATATTTACAAGCATAGAACGGGAATTCGAGCCCGGCGTCGGCAGTGGAGGCGAGCAGTCAGCGCCACACGCGGCTCTCCGCGCCAGGTGGTTTATATTCGAAAAGGAAATATACTAATTTTGTATTAAACTCCCGATGCTAATAAATAATAATAATAATAATAATAATAATAATAATAATAATAATAATAATAATGAGTACCATAGTCAAGAAGAATCACGCCGTTATGAACTGAGTTTTTTTGGGGATGTGATCAAAGCGATGGTCACCTACTCAAAAACGGTTTCAATATTTATCCCGTGAAAGGTAATATAACAATTACCTTCCACAGGATGGATGTTGGTACGGGTGACCATGAAAAGTGAGTGAATATGGTAGACAATTGATGAGGTGCATGATTGTATGAGAAACCAACCACTTCAAATCAAAAGAAGGAGAATTTCTCACATGAGACTCGATTGTCTGTTTTGTTTCCAGGTGTGTCAACTGCTGTGCCCAATAGTTTCATTAGTGTAGTGCATGTTATAACACGGGAGGTGACGTCGTTACTCTCCCACTGGAGCGTGAAATCCGGCGCCGCCCTACACACCGGTTTTCTGTTGTGGTTTTTTACCTCCAAGTTTCACCAACAGGGCACCGGCCCTGTTGCGACAAGCAAGATCCTGTCACGGGTGCTAACGTAATGCATGTAAGTGTTTGTGTGTGTGTGTGTGTGTGTGTGTGTGTGTATATATATAAGGGAATAGGAAGGGACAACGATGGAGAAAGCAAAATCGTATGCGGCCCAATGCACGTTTGGAAAAGTACTGCGCCGACTTTCGACTGGTATTGATGGGTGAAACCTTGGAAAACTACAGAGCAAAGCATCTGGTTGCTAGAAGTCTTGTCCAGTCGCAGACTGAATTGGACCTAGCTAGCTTACTAATGTCGAAGATTCACCACTGTCAAAATACTCAAGGCCTGTTATATCTGCTGCGGTGGCTACAGCAGTTACCATTAGCCATCTCAGACGTTAATTAATGGTTTATTTTACGTACGTGGAGAAACTCGGGTCATCCGTCTGACCATGCAATTTTGACCATTTAGCGGAGAAAGAAGGTATCAGTCGGGCAGGCAATTTAAATTCTTAAAGGGGTTTCTTTTAGTTTTGAAGATACTTACATGCAGTAAATCTACAACATGGAACAACCGACTTCACTTCCCCTCCGGAAAAAGGCGTACGAATAATTTTTCCGCCCTAAAATATCCACGGTTTCGATTAATTGATTGATAGTTAGTGATTCCGCACACGTCAACTACTCAGTTCATTAGTCTCGTAAGTGTAGAGTATGTTTTTTCCTCGGGAAGTAGCGGTGGTCTTCCCCCGCTGGATGGCGAAATCCGGCGCCGACCTACCGTCGGCTAGTGGGGTTTTCTCCAACATCACCCACCATCGGGGCACCGCCCCAGCCGGGACAAGCTCTAAGCTCCCGACCGGTCTCCCAACAATCCCCATGTGTGGTAGTGTAGTGCATGATCGTGTAAGTGTGTGTAAGGGGGGACGATAGGACACGGAAGATTGCGCTCGGTCCGTGGCCCGTTTGTTAGGGTACTGCTCCGGCATTCGCCTGGTGTTGATCGGAGAAATCACGAAAAACTACCGATCAGAGCAGTTGGCAGTTAGAATGTTTGTTCAGTCAGCGACTGAATTCGACCTAGCATACAAGCTAGTGCCGAAAGTCCTGCCACCGTCGGGATTGGAGCCTAGGATCTCCCGGTGAGAGGGACTGCAGAGATATCAGCTGATGTTCTAAACCATCTCTTCCGGAACGGCTTCGACCGGACTTGGTCCCACACACAGTCGTTAGTGGGATTTCAGCTCCACACGCAAACCGTTCAACCACTGAAGCCGTCATGGAACATGGAACCTCCCTGAACAATCGAGCTCGACCCCCTGAACAATCCCCAAATCCGGGCTTCACTGTAGTCCTTTATTTTAACAAAATCCCGATTTCTAATTTCGAATATTTCGTACGCGCATAAAGCGAACCGTCCTTGGAGCCAGACAGTTTCCAAACTACCTATCCTAGTAATCCCTGATCAATGGAAGATCACAGAAATTCAGAGTGGGGCTCCCAGAAATACCTTCCCTTCAACGCTAACACGCATTTACCGTGTTAATTTCTTTGTTGCGTTTGGCAACGTTTTCACCTTGCTGTCTGAGGTCAGCAACCTCACGAAAGGAATGTGCGTCGAGTTGCGCCGCGTGTGCAAGTGTATCCTATTTCGCTCCTCGACATCACGTTTGGGGTAACGAAACACACACCTGGAATTATGGCTGGTAACTCTAGAAACTAATTAAAAAATAGTTCCCGAGTTTTCTGTCTATTTTAATTGAGATTCTTCGAGGAGATATGGTTTGCACTAAATGAAACCTTTTATAAAATGAAATTTCATTAATCTTAAACTCTATTTTAAATTTTGATTTGCATATACATGGCTATGATTACAAAATATTTATTCATTTTTTAATGATACGTGTTACATAATGAATTTCCGCTTCTACAAAATGTCTAGGTTGTGAATAAATACGTCGTGTATAGTCTCTGGCCGCAAACCTCCGTGAAAAACTTGGGCGGTATAAACGGAATCTACGAAATGTCTTCCACCTGATCAGCATCACAGCGTACATACTATAACGTTCTCCCTTGTCGTGCGCATACAGATGTTAACACTGACGTTTAGCGGGATGCTTACTTTAACTGGTGTGGATATTATCGTTACTGCCCCAAGCCCTTAAATTATATCATGCCTACGCCTGAAAGTAGGCAACACATCGAACACAGATGTAAGTTTTTTATTATTGCATATAATTGCTAGATTACATTTCAAGATCATTAAATAATGCCTTGTATGTGAAAATGATCAATGACATTGATTAATTGCATGGAACTCTTTTCGATAAATATTGAAGTGAAACTCTCAAGTATCTAAAAAGATATTCACATGTATTTTATTGATTGTTTAATTATTGATTGTTTAATTATTGATTTCGAGCGCGTCAACTGCTAAGGTGATTAGCACCGTAAATATACTGCATGATTTTTTTTCATCGATAGGTGGCATTGATCTTTCCTCGCTTGATGGTGAGATCCGGCGTCAACCTACCGGGTAGCGGTACCGGGTACCGGGTAGCGGGGGTGATCCCCAACCAGGTATCGCACCAGGGTGGTACCGCCCCAGCAGGGACAAATCTAAGCTCCCGATTGACCTCCCATCGTGTGTGGTAGTGTGTGTAAGCAACGGGTGAGGATAGGAGAAGGAAGAGGAAGGAAAGATCGCGCTTGTCCCGTTTTGTTAGGGTGCTACTCCAGCGTTCGCCTGACGATGATTGGATAAACCAGGGAACACTACCGATCCGAGCAGCCAGGCGCTACAATTGTCTTCCAGACAGCGACAGCTATCTAGTTAGTGTCGAAATTCCTGCCCCCGGCGGGACTCGATCTTAGAACCTCCCGGTCAGAGGCACTAGAGTAAATTCAGTGACCCACCTCTCCTGGAATTTATTATGTTAATAATGTTCAATGGGTATATTTGCATTTGCACTTCAAATAAATGTGTTCTTTTTTATAATAAATGTTTATAAATTCACCCAAAGACGATTGATGCAATATGAAAATGTCTCTTCTAACTTTCTTTGATGAGAGCAAATATTAAACATTTCTGAAGATCTGTCAAGAAATCCTTATAGACACTATTCTTAGCAAAAAACGAGAGGAATTGTACTTTCCGAAGATTGGGTTTCGATAGAAACTTCTATAAGATTTTATTAGATGAACCGCTATGTTGTAATGTAGGATATCCTAGATCGCGAAGATGAACTGTTTATAGCACTCTTATTTCAGACACAAACGCAAACCGCAAAGGTTGACCTGAGGGATCTTGAAATATCCACGATAGCGAATATAAAACTAAATATCCTTATTCATTTTACATATAACAAGCTGAACCCGAGCGATTACATGGCACAAAAGAAGGACCTTTAGAAAAGTTGAAACAAAAAAGTACTATACGACAGAGCCCGATACGGAATATCGAAAACCTCAAACGTATTGTTTGATGTTGTTCAGTTGTTATTTTCCAAGACCAATGAATTGGAAGGTTTAAAAAATCTGAAACAATATAATGCCTAATTAATACAGAGCTAAACCGGTTTCTGAAAATGTAATTGGTCTTTTATATTTACCAAGATGTGTACGAGTATGTGGCTGAATATAGCGGGAAATCCTGCTATCTGCTGTGAGCTCAAAAACGTAATGCATTTTCATAAAATTATAACAACTGAACATATTTTGTAAATACACATGACAGATAATTTCTGGACATTGCAATTATGTACACTCAACAAATCTTAACATTTGGAAAAGATTCATTAACCTTTAAACTAGAAGAAGCTATGAAATGTTGAGTGCTCTCAATAGATCTAATGCAACTCGCAAAACAAAACAAATCAGGGAATGTAGGCTGTCTTGAAAACGACGCAATGAAAAAATGACGACAGAGAGGCGTTCAATCTATGAATTTAACACAATTATCGTTAGCTAACTAAATATGCTTATTAATTACATGCAAAAATCGTTATCACTATGTAAATGACACGCGTGTAATTAAAACTACACCATCATGCAAATAAAACTCCACAATGCAATTAAAACTGCGCCGTACAATTAAAACTACACCGTGCAATTAAAACTGGACCGGGCAATTAAAACTGGACCGGGCAATTAAAACTGCACTGGGCAATTAAAACTGCACCGGGCAATTAAAACTGCACCGTGCAATTAAAACTCTATAACTACCCATCATAATTCAGAAAAATTATCAAAATTGTTTAAACCTAGATGTGACCTAGGTATTTCAAGTCGGTCATGAAATATGAACAAAAATGTACTATACATCACAGATAACGTACAACATTTAACAACTGTACTGTAACATTCCCACCTCGGGATACGTAGTGCGAGGGCTGGGCGTCAGGTGTGCTCGGTAGAAGGTCGCGAACATTGTCCAGCAACTTACCTTCCACGGCAAACTTCGACAGCTGCCGAAGATTTCTAGATGACTGCTCCCGGTAGAGCTAGAGATAGCCTCAGGATCGGGATCTCTCTGGGTTAGTAACGCACCGTGAATAAAGCTGTGTTCTACTAGCGGTGGCGCGTACGCCCTCCTGCGCTCATCGTGGCGAGAGTCTGGTGTCGAACGACACAGCGGCGCGAGCCCGCCGCACGTGGGAACATCTCCATTCAAACCAATGCGCGCGTTGCTGTTGCGACGTGTGAAGGGGCCCAACTCTTCCCTCAGCGGAAAGGCCCGGAGGCAGGGCGAAGTTCGGCACCTCGGAGGGTGGCGGCGGCTTGGCCGAGTCTGGAAGCAGTCAGGTTCCCGGCGCGAGAACCGCCCCAATTCACTCCAGGCGTCGGCGTTGAATCTCTCGCAATGATAGCGTTTCTGCCCCGACCGGCTATTTTCAAGTGCGAAGTACTTGCAGAATTCTTTTTCAGGCTCTGCTTTGCGCGGTCGAGCATTGTGGGCAATCGTCAAATGTTGAAGTTCCATGTAGAAATTGGCGGCGAGAACTTGCCGGCCAATTTGAAGTAATAGAGTCAAGATTATTGTCTTTCTGCAGTTTCGCTTTCTTCAAAGTCAAAATCAGTATCATTTACTAAAAGTCCATTCATCGTCTATTACTCGTGCAACTTTTCTTGAACGATGGATTGAAGAAATCCTGGTAGAGTAGGGGTATTAGTTACGAAATCGGCATTGCTTGACAAAATCTAGTGGCCGATCTCTGGAGAATCAGACATGCCTTCGCAACGTTCTCAATAATTTGCGTTCTAATTTTCTCAGGAGTTCGTGGTATCTCCTGTGATAGATCTTTCACAGGAAGTAATTTCGGTAATTTCTTTAGATTTCTGGAGAAAGTAACGGATATAAGTTTACTCACGCGGTTAATACTCACCTCGAAGTCAAGTATTCGTCTGTTCTCTTCGCAGTCAATTATTCGTCTGCTGCGAAGGCTATGAAGGGCTCCTACCTCATAAGCTTGTTCTCCAGCGCAAAGTTTCGATCCCACATCATTTTTCTCCTTTCGTCTCATCGACCTTGAGTAATTCAGCAACACGGGACTCGCGTCGGCGGATTTGCTGCCGATATCGACACATGGTATAGCTTCTGGATTTTTTTGTTCTCCATATCTGATTGGGTGACGGAGCCTTCCTCTCTTCATCTTTCGCGATATGACCGTCTCAGAAGTAGGCCAGGATTGTTTGTGTTTGAGAAGATTCCCACGATTGTTACATAGAAAACCCTCGTCTTCCTGCGGACATCCTCCTGGGATGGGGGCCGGTTGAAAAGGGTGGCGTGGCCAGGATTCTTCGGGGAGGGTGACTGACGTCGTTTCTTCCGTAATTTGTATTGAAGATGCCGAGTGCGACGCGTCTAACTCCTAACGTGCTCGTAAAATTCCTTAGCAATTATTGGCAATCTGATGCGCGAGACGTGGCGTTGTTCACGGGGTGGCTGACAAGGGGGTGCAGCACAGAGGCGTCAAATAATATACGAATTTACGCGTGAAAAAGGTTTCCCGAGCGACTCGTGGACGTGCACGTCGATGCGGTTGGCATGTGAACAGGTCGCCCGACAAGACGACGACTATTTGTCTGGCCTAAGGGCTGCGGATTTGAGACCTTAGAAAGAGCTACTCGAGGGAGTGCGCAAGAAAAGATTTTTCTGCGAACAAAAGATCCGTTTACAAAAGAACGCGCCTCGAAATGAGGTCGCGGGTGACGTCAGGGCCAGAAACGTCACAACTTATAAACAATGAAGAAATAAAACAAAATTGGTGAAGTAAAGGTTAAGCTAGGTGACTAAAGGAACAATATAAACTATTTAACTAGAATGAATTAAATGGTTTTACATGTTTTGATCTTAAATTAAATTAATTAATTAAAAAATATATAAACGTCAGTTATGATTACACAGTCTAAAAAGTACACCAGCAAAAATGTGTCAGAATTCACTCATTTTTTTTATTTGCTAATCTTATATCATGTTGATCTCTCTCTCAAACCTATCTTAACTTTTTGTGGAAAGTAATGTTGTCATGGCTTTGACAGCTTCTTGTAACATTTCTTTCAGGACATGAGTAGTATCTTCATTTGCACACATTTCTTTATCCTCCAAGTCACTATCTTCTATGTTCTAAGTGATCATGTGCACACAATGAAAGTCTACTAAAATAGGTCTTTTTCAGAAGCAATATAACGTCTTCAGATGTATTCCTCTAATGTTAAAGATGTAAAGAGAAAGGTCGTTTATAATGACGAAATTCAAACAACTCTTTTCTAAACAAAAAACCTTAGTGTTTTAAATATTTAAATAGGAATCTAAAGCAAGATTTCAAATAAAACATGTTTTCACATGCCTTCACAAAAAAATTTAGAAATCGCTCTTTGCAACTTTATTTTTATTTGTTATTAGAACGTATTTAGAATTAGGTCAATGTCAGATTTTATAGCATCGTGACACATTCAACTTCGTATGAAACTGGGAAGTTCCCAAACCACTAGATTGAGTACTGTATCGATGTAATTATGTCATGGTCATCAGTTTGTCTTCCCGACTTCTGAAAACTGCTTGCTCCATTTCCCTTTCCAAGAAGTTCACTTATCTTTAATATAAACATTCAGTTTTATAACGTTTAGAAGAACAACTTTTTAACAATAAAAATTGTATTAAAAATTAAATCTGACATTCTTCAGCTTCACAAAAACAACAACACACGTGTAAGAACATCACTCGGCATGATAGTAGCGGGGTTTCAATCTCATTGATTACTTTACAAACTTTTCAGAAATTGAAGATTTGTAGTCTGATGAAATGCCTAAAATCATTTTCTTTCTTAAATACTTATAACTTTTTACTAAAATATTACTTTCCTGAACACTACCCTGCAATAGGTTTTCAAATATGCGCATCTCAATTTTTGGAAAAATTGCTTGGCACAAGGTTTCTGACAAAAATGTTTATTATTTTAAAATGTCGTGTGGTTAATTAATTACATGTTTGAACGGGAAAGAAATGAAAACGCAGTTTATTGTATTGCGAATACAATACTATATTATTATTATTATTATTATTATTATTATTATTATTATTATTATTATTATTATTATAATTATTGTTGTTGTTGTTGTTGTTGTTATTCGCGTATAGGTCACTACTGACCTCGCGTCTCATTTCTCTTTCGGAGACCTTGTTGTATTATATTCTGGAGAGATCAACGCGTGGAATTATGAGGATTAGGCTTTCGGCTGCATCACATAGTTAAGACAAGATTGTAAGCCTTAAAAATCAAATAGGGGGGATAGGATGATATCTTTTTCTTCGCAAGTAGGCCAACTCGGACCACGAGTGCATCCTTCTTCAGCAGGTGCAAGTACCTTTATGATAGTGAGTGATGAATGGATGACACACACATATAAACATACACAAATACACCCATGCCCGAGGCGGTACTCGAATCCGTGGTCCTCTGGATCGAGATCGCTACGGCACTACTGCACTAACGATCTCGGCCATCTTGACCGGCAGGATTATATTATTATTACTATCATTACAATCATCATCATTATTATTATTATTAATAATAATAATAATAATAATAATAATAATAATAATAATAATAATAATAATAATAATAATATTGTATGGTGATGATGAGGGATGAAAGAGATAGGATGATGGTAGGAAGTGGTAGGTGGGGTAGTGGTATTCTGCGAATTATATCGAAAACACCTATAGATTTGAATTCCAATTTCCCAATGCTCTATATCTTCTATTACTCGGGTCTCGGGGAATGCCATTAAACTAGATTTATTTTGTCAATAATTTAGTATGTACTTACTGATGTGACCCAAATTTGCTACAAGATTTTGTATTTTAATGTTATGAACGTAGCTTGTACATTCAATGATTGAAATTGAGAAGTATAATAAATACTATTTCTCCTTTCAATTATCATTCAGACATAAGTTGGACAATCTTTGGCTGTTGCTTCAGGATCAGTCAAAATGTCCGTTCATTTTAATCTTCTACCCCTCTCTTCATTGTTCACACATTTTCTGTTTAATTCACATCCTCTACTGACATGATTACCCGCACATAATTTATTCTTTTCTTTTTCTTTCTTACAATCTTCACTGAAATGATTAAAACCCCAAAACTTGAAAATATGACAACATTTACAAATTCATACACCTCTTCTATCCTAATTTTACTTCCATACCAAGTTCAAAGGAGCATTTGTAGTATCGAACACTTTACGTTTCTTACTGCAGCTACTATAGAATTATTTCATACATTTCCTACAATAGTTTCCCTGTGTTATATTTTTTTCTTACACCGCCCCAAATTGCATATGTGTATCGCCGCCCCCCGCCGCCGCCACTACCGCCGCCGCCGCGTCAGTTCCCTGAGCAGCTGCCCCACGCGAAATTGGACTTCGTTGTGTCGTCACGTCCTCCAGCACAGTCATCTACTTCGCACCGCCTGCCACCAGCGCCTCCAGAATCTGCTGTGGCCAGCACTGCCGTCACGCACTCGTTTTAGGCGCTCAATACTTAGCATACGATTGCCAAATTATTGTACTTTCTCCGATTTCCTCAAAACTGGAACACCGTAATTTTCAACACTTACTGTCCTCCCACTTCATTTTCTCAACTGTCAGTTTCATACGTCATTTTCAAATACGTATACCTCACTTTCCAGTCCTCTTTTACAGGGTGACCCGTTACTACGTCCGCACCGTTTGCCAACTCAACTGCTACAACTGAATATACATATTCATGATACAAGACCATAAGCCTGACAAAATGTACAATTATATTGGCGAGAAAGAATGTGAAAATACTCTGGCGGGAATAAAAAAAAAACTATTGCAACACCGGGAAGGACACGAGCACTCAAGTAGGCGATAATGGACATTAGAGATGAGTTAGTAGAAGTCACGATTAACATTTCACGGATGACTGACGCCCAATGACAATGTCAGCGTGACGAAATGGCCTGGTCACGCATAATAAGACGCTGTCCACTGCGATAAGGTCGAGTTGAGACTTAGGTATGCCACGGCGTCGCACTCGTTCGTCCTTTAAGCATTTGGTCCAGTTTGAGTGGGGTCGGATTGTCGGTCTGCGCGAAGCCGAGTGGGACTTTCGGCGCGTTGCTGTCCACATGGGCCGTGATGCGACGTCGGTGCTGAGGTGCTGGCGACGATATGTTGATGAGTATTCCCATAACCGTAGACCCTCTTCGGGGCGACCGCAGAGCACTGACGAACTGACTGAAGATCGTCGCATCGTCAGGGCGGCGTTGGTCGACCGTAGAGCCACTCGAGTCGAGATACAGGAGAATATGGCCCCAAACGTGTCTCGACGCACCGTTGGAAACTGGTTACTTGCTGTAGGATTACTATCGCGCATACTGCTAACCCGACTGCCCCTCGCACCGAACCATCGTCGGTAACGTCTGACGTGATGCCTGGCGGGTTAGCTGGGAGACGGAATGGCGTGCAGTGGCGTTCAGTGATGAGAGCCGCTTCTGCCTGCACGCAAGTGATGGTCGTGCGTGTGTGCGGCGTCGCAGAGGCGAGCGCGTGCATCCGAAATGTGTTCGTCCACGTCACGTAGGGCCCACCCCGGGAGTGCTGGTGAAGGGTGCCATCAGCTACAACGCGCATTCGCCTTTGGTATTTGTGGAGGGATCATTGACCAGCACTGGTTCCATCCAGCACGTTGTGTGGCCTGTGCTGATACCTTTCTTTCAAGGGGAGGTTGGTGCGCTGCTTCAAGAGGACAATGCCCGCCCTCAGATCGCCCGCACTACGCCACACGCTCTCCGCAATTTTCGTCAAATGACCTGGCCGGCTCAATCGCCGGATTTGTCCCCGATCGATCATGTTGCTGTTCTCTCCGTTGCTAGACGTGCGAGTCTTAAATAGCTGTGTCTATGCAATGGTATGTAGTATTCTGTCTGTATCTAGTGTATACTGAAGAATAAATTGTACAATGAAATCGTGGTGTTGCAATACTTTCTTCCGCCATTGTGGATCAAACGGCTCAATAGAGAGATTTTGCAGAAGAAGGGTAAGACTCGTCCTGTAATCCACTTTGAACTCAAGTAATAATTTTTTTGTGGGAAGTTTGTATGTGCGTATAGCCGTGTGAGGCTTCGGACTTTTAAACTGGACTCGACAGAGCACAAAATTCGAACCAGAGACCGAAAAAAACGTAAGCAGCCTATCATGTTTCTCAACCTCGAGTTTATGTTCATAGACTTATACACGAAGAAGAAGAAGAAGAAGAAGAAGAAGAAGGGAGATGGCTCAAATTGAAGTCTCCTAGCGCAATACAGTAGCTTGAACGGGAAGCACATGGTCGCTAATAATTAGGCCCACTTACGACGCTGATATTACATGAGACCGAAGAAATCAATGTGGCTAGTTCAATGTATATACACTACTTGATTAAAGTAAAGATATAAATACGTGGATCTCACATCAATAGTAATGTATTTTTAGTCATAGTTTTTTTAAATATAACATTTTGTAGCTCCAAAGCCGGGGAACAGTCACGAATTGTTTTGAACTCTTGAAAAAGTTAGTGTGCTTGTGGTTGAGGCTACCGATAAGCACAATTGCAGCCTACGAAAATAAAAAGGTTTATTAACCCTAAGTTTATATAAAATGAGACACTTTTAGTCGAAGTCAAAAATAAACGTTAGTTACCTCGTCCTCGTTTATCCACATATCTCTTCGGAGATTCATTATTATCAAATGCTTGAATCCCCAAATCTCAGACGACTCCTATTTTTCTACAGTTTTATTAAAATTTGTTTCATAGTTAATTGAAATGTATGTTTATCGACAATAATTAAATTTCATCATATTAAAGGCAAAACATGACTTGTCGCTGCCGCCATTACTTTCTGTCCTTCGCTGTCCTCTTTATTTCTGTATTGTTTCTGAAGTGACGTTTGAATTTGTTCTAACATTTTCGTTCTAGGTCTCCCTCATTCTCTTTTTATGACTATTTTACAGTCTAAATTATGCATACGAATTGGTTATGTTTGAAAATGTGTACAAAGA
Source organism: Gryllus bimaculatus (assembly GCA_017312745.1). Classification (NCBI taxonomy): domain Eukaryota; kingdom Metazoa; phylum Arthropoda; class Insecta; order Orthoptera; family Gryllidae; genus Gryllus; species Gryllus bimaculatus. Next base: position 10,533,268 of record BOPP01000023.1, on the reverse strand, counting down.
ATTTTGCTTTCCTGTTCCCAATAGTTTCTCTTCTCCATCAATTTTTCTAAAATTACATTATTAGATTTTTGTCCGGGATGCCTTCAATATTTTTCTCCACACCACATATCACAAACTTCCAAACGACTGTTGCCTGTAAAAGTGTAAAGAAAGGTTGAGATTTGAAAAATATCTGTCTTGGTTTCTTGGAAGCTCACAGTATGATTGAAACGGTATAATTGTTCACAAGCCCCACAAGTAAGGCGACCACTTGTCTAGAAAGTGAAAACTTACCTATCAGAGGCTGCACATTCCGATGCAACTTCTTCTCCGAAAATTTAAGTCAATGTCCAACAACGATAGCCAAAATTTATAATCGGACAAACACGTTGAGAAGCACTGAGGTTCGGAACATTTGACATTGAAGCTGAAGAAGATTTTCGAGATATTGCATCAACAAGATAGTTCCGACCATCATATTTTCATCAAGATTGTAGAAAATTGTGCCATACACATTAACTGGTTCAACTGAACACGAAGAAGTGTATCTTGCTTTTGAAAAACAAAGCGTTTGTGATTAGTTTGAGATCCCACAAAATGTTTAAAGTGGAAGCGGTTAATAGCTAAAAATATTTCAAGGAATTCAGGATATGTCGGCAATTTGGCTTGAAAAGGAGTTAGCTTCTTAGAAAAACTCCCAGAGGTTCCCATTTGTTGTTTATTGCTTGCTGAAGGACAGCTTCTACTGCAAATTGGGAGGCACGACTAAAAAGCTAGTTGTGCATTTAAGTGAAATGCTGATAGGTTATTTTCGTTCCAAGTCAGCAAAGTATGCGTCTGTGACTTTTGTAGCAAATTGCAGTCGTAGCGAAGAGCCTGCCACTGATCGGCGTTTGGCTTACATCTCTAAAAAACATAAAAATTGACCATGCAAAGAAATCGTCTCAGTTGAATTGCAGTTTTAGGAAATGGGTAATTTTGCAGCGCCTGAATTCTCTCAGATAACGGGCAAATACCAAGTGCAGAAATGTCTTAGCCCAAAAAATAAACTGCTTTTTGAAGTGGTTTTGTCGTCGTCTTATTTACAATAATACCAGTATCCCATAGGTAAAACCTGTTTTACGTGAATATTACCTTCTTATTTGTTTTTATATTAAATGAACACGCCCTTAACACAAGCAAACAGGATATAGGGATATCAGTTGGATGTACTGGAATCTATAAAAAGGCCTTTACTACAACCAACATCCAAAAGACTGCGATCCTTGTTCAAACACCCAAACTCAAATGGAGTAATTTGACAGGGTAAGAATCTGGGAATCGCCTGCGCATTTAATTTTCGATAATCCTCCCAGAGCCGCTGAGTTGTCTTTCTTAAATGCTCACGGACACGATCAGGTTTGAACCCGCAAACTCTGGTACAACATCTCCTAACCATTACACCACCGAAGCCGCGTATATAATAATATGGCTGAAATGCAGCTGCAAAATTGAAAATTTTATTGATTAGCCAACACTTATTCGGTGAAGTTAAAGTTCTAGTCGAACATCTTCGACTTTGCTAGCCCTAGATTACAAAGGCGTCGTTTGTCAGACGAAGCAACTAATGCCGAAAGCTTCTCCCACTCCTATCCCTCACTTCCCGTTTCTGAAACACTGTGTACTTCCATTGTATTTCCTTCATACCTTCATTCCTTCAACAGTCTTTATTTTTACCCACAGTAGTCTGCGTTGCCTTTGTAATAATGCTTGTTACAGAACGCCTTTGTGATCTAGGGCTAGTAGCGCAGCTCGCCGTTATATACGATGGCAATTAAAGATAACTAAATAAAGCTCGATTGTCGAGGACCAAAACGTGCTTGCAGGTGCAGTTTAGCGATGCTTGTGGTTGGTCGGTGGCATGTCTGGACGCTGCTTGTATGGACAGTCATTTGTTTTGTGTCCATTAATGAGAATTTTATGTGAGCAATGCACTACATACGTGTAATTTCTCAATACTGAAAATCGAGAACTGTGCATGGGCATTTTGGGTCATTTCTCGGCTAGAAGATCACATGGAGCTTTATCTTAAAGTACATTTGATTGCTAATTCATGTGTTAAACTAGCAGAAGGCAAGAAGCGAATGATGCTTTGTAATTCAACTGTAACTATTAAAATTGTGCCTGTGAACATGTAACTCACAAACTTGTTTATAAACGATGCACATTCAACATCAAAACAAGTGATTTCTTTACCAAGAGCCCTGCTATTCCAACACTAATCTCAGCCACTAGAGCAATGTTCCCTCACAACCGTTAAATGTTGCAGAATAATATTTGCAATACAAAGATGAAGATTATTGGTGAACAAACAATCTGGTAGTAAGGAGTGATATGATGGAAAATTCCACTCCGATTATATATACAGTGACATCAGATATTATAAACTTCCATTTAAATTCGAGATGAAAGTTTAAAGATAATTGTTTCTTGCCAAATGTGTGAATAATAGTTCCATATCCTGCCATAATTTTTAAAGATGTTCATTATGAATGGAGAAAAGCGTCCTTAGCACTGTATGGACACTAGGATCGGTATCATTGAGAAATGGAAAACGTAGATATGGTTTATAAATAAACAGGCGGTAATTTGATTGACGACGATCTACTGCGATTAATGGTTGTTTATTCCGTTTCCCGCACGAAATTCGCTTGGAGGAATGCTCTTGTGTGGTTCTGGTACGAATCTGAAATAATAACAACAGTAATTTCGATAAAGATTGTGGCCAAAATTTGACGTTGGAAATTATTTGTCACGACATGGTTAACAAGTTTACTGATTTAAGATGTCAAATTCTCAATTTTTTCTTAGAAGTGATATTTGATTAGTCAGTAAGAAGTTTGAAATATGACTTAACTCCTGTGCATCCGAAGAAGCACGGCATGACGACACAGGAATATTTTAACTATATGGTTCTACTCATAGAATCTTATCCGCAATGACTGGTAATCGAGTAATGTCGTGATAGGATTATGTTTGTAATGTAGCCTTCACATGAGGAATCCGTAATCACGGCGCTTTGTGCTGTGATAAGCTTAAACTGTCGTAGAGGCTAAATTTTGCGTCTTAAACGTTGCAAAGTGTTCTATTGCCTTGTTCCTCTTTTGTAGTTATTTTATTTCTTTTGTTTCTCTTTTTACAGGGCCTACGAGTTAATTAAGTTTTAAGATATTCCTAAGGGTTGAACGTAGGAAGGTGATCGATTGTATCAGCGACTTCACTCACACTTTAATCAAACGTTATATAAGAATCAAAGATCATATAAGAATATTTTGTTTTCTCGTCTGTGAGGCCGGCGAGGAAAAACTTCGCCTCGATTTGAAAAAAACCGTAGACGAGGGTATCCAGGCAAAAATTCGAAATTTTTGAGGCCACTCGTGCAACGGTCGGTGTCACCTGCAAGGGAGCAGAAGTTGGGATATGAAACTCTACGCGGTCTTCTATTCTGGTATTTTGCATGAATCTGAGTGACTGGGGTCAGTTCTGTGTGTTTAAACTTCTTGATTAAAGTACACAAGAACTCGAACCTAACTCAATAGTAATGTAATTTCAGTCATCATTCAAATAAATTCAATCCCCTAGACTTCTACAAAGAGCAGGAAAACAGGAACTGTTTATAACTGTTGTAAACTTAATGTGGTCGAGCCTGCCGATCACCACAAATATCCGAATAGTCCTCCCAAGTAGCGGCTAAAATTATTTAAATTTGCCAAATGATCGTCAAAAACAAATTGCAAATAAATTTGTGTTAAAGTAATGATAAAGCTGTTCTTAAAATTTCTTAAGGAGATAAAATATCAGGAAACAATTTTATACTTTGCTAGTTTTTCTGCATCCTAATAGTTTAATTGAAATGTGGATTTTAGGATATAAGGATTTTAGGATATCAATTAAGAGCAAAACTCTTTTTATAGGGAATATTTTAAGGAACATTTGTAGTCGTTGAGAAAATGCCCCTTGAGGGTTTTTGAAGATGCGCAATTCTGTATTGGTTTAAAATCTAAAACTTTTGAGATTTCCAGAAAATGTATAAGAGATTCTTTGGAGGATTTGTTTTCGCAAATGCATTAATTTAAAAAAGCCTGTACTGTATATATTATAATGTTTCGAAATTATTTTTGTAAGATATTTAAAATGTATTGCAACTGAAATTTGATTAGACGTAGTTTAAGAGATTTTGTGGTCCTAGACTATTATGTTTGATGTTGAGAGAAAGCTTAGTTGGTACATTGCAATAATAATATATACAAGCGCAATTTCATATTTGAAAATTGAAACAGTACTTTGTAACGACATGCTTGGAAAAAGTTAAGGGCCTTATTTTCAAGATTGCAAAAATATATAACCTGTTTAATCATTTTTGAATGCCCAATATTTACTCTATTTTAATACTTTTATTCAACTTATGGTCCATATTTTACTCAATATTTAAGACATTTTTAGTCCATATGCAGATACAAATTTAGGTAAAAAACATACCATATAAATTCTAGTCTTAGTACTGACCCTTGTACACATCACACTAGTATATCATATTATATTCTGTTGTGCAAATGAACAGCGTTGTCGTGGTGCATATTGCAGAACTTCCTGTGTTAATATTTACAGTGAAGTAATTCTTCGTCGTTGATACTTCTATTGAAGTGTTGTGTAAGTATTATTAAACCTGTTAACACGTCTGCGACTGTCGAAACGGCTTACATAAGATTCTTCCTTTCTTAATATGCATTGCAGACTTTGAAGAACTGGTAGTTCGCGTAAGTTGCGTGACCACAGGATCATCAGCTCACGTTTGCCCTCGGGGCCGAGAGAAAATCACGTGCAGACGTTGAGAGCTTTTTTTTGTTCTAACGTGCAATTGTTCAACTCTCGTTCTGGTAGCAATCACCTTTCAAACTACAAAATACGTGGAACGATTACAGGATGAATAAAATTGCTTTTTAATCCGCGGTTTGGGACTTTTTTGACATTTACCGTTCTCTTCAACTTATCAAAGAAGATTACAATAGAAATATGAAAGAGCAAGCTGGCTATGAAAATCGTAGCTTGAAGAAATGGTTCGTATTATCTCACTTAAAGGTCGATCCCGCATTTTAGAGATGCTAATCAAAACATGTTCATCAGTTTATTGCGAGAAAAAAAATTGTGTCTTATTCATCTTAAATATTTGATTAAATTAATGTTATGTATATTTCATAAATCTATATATTTGAAATATAGAAAATAAAATATTTATATAAGATGTTTACATATAATGAGTAAGTATTTAATGATCTTGTTCCGTGAACGTAGTTCTAGTTATTAACCAGGAAACGAAGATGTTCCTGCAGTGCTGGAACGCGAGATCCAACGCCGACGTACACATGGAGGCGACATACCGACTTACAACCTCGGTTTTTCCACTGATCATCAGAAATCAATGATATTGAAGTGGATGTAAATGTGCCTTTATGTAAGAGGAGAGGGGGCACGATGAGTTAAGTCCGTAGCCGCTTTTAGGGTATTGGCCTGGTATTTACCTAGTATTTATTCGAGATTCCTCAAAAACTATGGTTTAGCGTAGCTGGCCGGTAGAATTACAAGGCGTATTCGGAAAGTAAGTACCGTTTTGAAAAACAAAATAGTAAAAACATTTTTTGAAGCCATTTTAATTTTACATGTTAATGTAGTTCTTAAACTATTTTTCAACATAGTTTCCTCCGATGTTCAAACACGTTTCGTAGCATGTGACCAGTTTTTGTTGACCATCTTCAAAAAAACTACCCGCCATATCGACAGCCACGATTCCACAGTACTTTTCGTCTCATCGTCAAATCCAAAGCGCTTGCCACCTAACTCGCGTTTTTTAACAAAACATTACGTGAAATTCGTGGAAATTCCTTTAAAAGCATTGCCCATTGCAAAGCGTCTATTCTCATTAACTTCCTTTAACTTTCAGTGACAACAGAAGACCGACCAGTCCGGGCCTCATCGCGGACATTTGTTCGACCTTCATTAAACATTCTTACCCCACTTCCTCACCATTCCATCGCGTCTTCAGCTTAAACGTTTTTAACTTGACGTTTTTAACTTGAAAATTAAATTTCTTTAAATTTCGGCCGGAATAACATTCCTTGCGTTCAAAAATTTAATCACGGCACGAATCTCACAGTCAGCTGGAGAACCAATTGTATTAATCATTTTAAATGTGCACAACAAAGTGAAAACACAACATAGAGCAAGTGGCCAGTAAACTAGAAAGACTAGAGCGCATCCGCGGGACGCTCACCACAGCGATGCGGCGGCGCTAGAATGAAACGGTACTTACTTTCCGAATACGCTTCGTACGGCAACGGCAGCATTCGACCTGGCTACGTAGCCAGTGTGGGAAATTCGCCACCACAGAGATTGATCCTAGAACCCTGTAGGCGAAGCTGTAGCAGCACAGGGTGTCACTGAAATACTAATGCACAAAATGCACACACACACACATGTACACACACACACATGCACACACGCACACACACACACACATGCACACACACACACATGCACACACACACACATGCACACACACACACATGCATGCACACACACACATGCACACACACACATGCACACACACACATGCACACACACACATGCAAACACACACATGCACACACACATGCACACACACATGCACACACATGCACACACATGCATACACACATGCTCACACATGCATACACACATGCTCACACACATGCACACACACATGCACACGTGCAAGCCAATACGTATGGATACACACACAATGGTCTGCTTCCAATCCCGCGTTTTCGGTGTGCTGCCTAACTTGCGATGTCGATGTTGTAACAGTTAGCATAAGGGACTGTTATATTCAAGTTCGTGGGTTCAAACCCGATTTAAAGCCGTTGATTTTTAAGGGCGAAAAGATCCTTCGTAAGCCTTCCTTCGGAGGGGAAGTAAAGAGGGGAAGTCCCATGTTAGTAGATTTACTTGCATGTAAACGATCCTCAAGTATAAAAGAAGCCTCTGAGCTAAATTCAAATCGCCTGTTTCGTCACTCAAGAAATACCTTCTTTCTCCGCTAGTTGGTGAAAGGAGCGTAGCAATTTGCATGGCCAGGAGGAAGAGCAGGCCTCATAGTCTCAGTCTCGCACGTAAAATAAGACATCAATTCGATTCGATTCGATTCAATTCAACTCCGAAGTAGCGTACGAGATTATGACTATCGGGTGGATGGTCAAACACCTCTCAGTGGAACTGTTGCAGAAGATCTGTTGTGTGCCGAGATGTGCGAGGGCGACCGTATGGCCATCCACTGAATAGCGTATCTCGTCACCAGCAATTTCCCTCTTTCCTTACACCTCAAGAAATTCCTTCCCGGTCAGCATGGCGCATATCAGAGTGACGCCGAGTTGCTGGTGGCTGTCAAATCTTGGTACGCATCCCAGAGGGCAGGCTTCTACGGCACAGGGACACAAACATTGATCCCACAGAATGACAAATACATCAATTATTGGAGATGAGAATGTGGGAAAGTGCGCATTATGTTCTGAATCTGCTACACTAAAGTTTTACCATGATATTGTTTCGTTTTTTTGTTGAAGCACTAGGAGCACTTACTTTATAGAGGCGTTCTAAACTGTCTGAAAAGATATCCTTATAACAATTCCTTAACTTTGTAAATAATTAAAGTACTTCTGAAGCCGTAGACAATAAAACATCACTAGATTTCTGGAACTCTCAGGCTGAGGTATGTCTGGCGAACCGTAACTCAGAGTGAGAAAAACCAATCTTTCCCACCCCACTTAACTGATATTCAACTATCTTCGATAATTCGCTACATTGCAATATCGGAAAAGTTTCGTATTTCCAGCTTAGAAAGGATACGGCTTGGTTACGTTTGTTTTCATCTTAATGTCATTATTCAAAACCTAATCAGCTGCCGTCACCGCAGGTGGCCGCAGCACGCAGGGTGGGGGGCGAGAGAGAGCGAGGGAGGGAGATGCAGTTTCTCTCAGGTCATTCCTCCTCGAGGAGGCGGGCGACCGTGCCCTGTGCGGCACGCGTTGAATACAAGACAGCCGGTGAGGTGCAGGAAACCTAGTTGTAATATGTATTCTTGGCCATCCGGGATGAGCCGCGTCTCGGTCAATTGTACTGACGTTTCGGCCATCTTGCTGAGATAGCCGAAATATGCCGGATAGCCAAGAATACATTGATTCCGGCCGCGGAAGCCTACGAACCCTCGTTGTAATATCTTTGCCGAAAGTTCTCCCGACGCGTCTGGTATCGCTTCGCATTTCTACATTGTCTAGGTGCTCAGCTGTCACCACCAGCGTCGATGTTTCATTCTGCTCAGAGTCCAGCGACAATTGTAGAGCATAAATGAAACCCGGACTAAGACCCAAAGTGTGAATATTTGCAGTTTGGGCTGAGAAGCGTGGTGTCAAGCGCAATGCGGTGTAGAATGGGCTCTGAGAAATTCTCATTATTAGGGGTTCAAATTGTCATCTCCAGACTATGCATCAGTCATGTCCCACAACATTTTGAAACAGTTTTTCTTAATTATCTCGGAATTCCATTTTGGCACTTAGCACGGTTTTCACTTACACTGACTTTTTTAAACTATGCAATAAATTCGCTCAAAATAGTTTTCAACTATACTGACATAATGACACTAAGAGAGCCGCCCCTGCATTTTGTAGCAACTTTTGTCTACTTAAATTTCCAATTTTAATATTGTATATATTCACATTTGCGATAAAACGAGTTTAGGAGGTGTAAGAGAAAAATTTAATTAAGAATCTGTTAAGGAATTGTTCCAATTTTTTAGACTTACTCTGTAAAGCCGGTATTTTTCTAGGTAGCAAACAAAATTAGAAAACAAAGTGTAAAAAAGACACAAAACTGATGAGAATCATTTTCTGATTTGTTTCTTGACCGGGCTCAATTTGACTAGATCACACAGGAACATTACTACTCGTACTACACATTTACTCGAGAAAAGAATTTCCCAAGTTTACACAACGCAAACCAATTATATGGGGCAATAACATTCACCCGGAAGCGTTTGCAGTATACTCAACCGTCTCTCTGCCCCTTCGCGCGACAGGAAATGCATTCCATGGTCTGGTTTGCTGCGAAAGCAGCTATAAACCTCGACGTTTTTTTCGCTCTTATTTTGCTAGATGTGAGAGGAAGACCATATATTACAATGGAATACAATCTTTAGCTCGTTACCGATGCGAATAGTTTCTATTACTGAACGATCAGTATAAAAGAATTAAAAAGTCCAACTCGGATGGTAACCAACGTCTCTAAATACATTATAACAAAAGACTCGAAATTTCGACAGCTTCCCTAATGCCCAATTTATTAAAACAGACGCACAATGTGCTTATACATATTCTTGAATGCTTCATGATCTCATAGTATATAATTTCATAATATGATCTCATAGTGTATCAATTGTTCTGACAACTGCATCCTTACTTTGGATCTTAGATGGATTCGCTCATACATCATCTGACATATTTCATTACATCTCATACGTACAATACATAAATCTCAATCGAACTTGACGTCATATATAACAAAATGAACATAAATCATTTACCTGTTTTTCTTGGTTTAGATTACATCTTCCATTTACATTCCACGTGACTTTATTAGTATCTTTATCTATATTACTAATTTCCAACGCGTGCGGAAATTGCAAAACAAAAACACAACATCTATGCAGTTCCCGCCGTATGAGAAGAGTATTCGTTCGATACCTACGAACTCGAAATAAATATATACACACATCTGTATTTCTAATTTCCAACGCGCGCACAAACCTATAGAATACTACGCAGGCTACGGCCATGTCAAATGTGTCTGAAATTTCTTTAGTCAAGAACTCAAGAAAAATCCTAAAACAATGAAGCTGCTTCGATTTTGACTGAAAAATATTTGATTGTGTTACTCCGCCTATTCTCGTATTGCGCGTACCCACTGATCTCTGAGCCTCACTGCTCATGACTCAGCTGTCGTCATACGCCAGCAAGACTCCATCGAAGAGGCCTCCTGCCATTAAATTTTTCTATTCACATGTCACGTTATCGAACAGCTGATTTTCAATTTTTCGAATACTACTTACAAAGTAAAGAGAAAGAATGTAATACTGCAGCCAAACACGGAGATTTTTCGATGAAAAAAAGTCATTTTATGGGCCCCTGGTACCGAAAATGTGGATAACTTTTGTTCATACAGATAGTAAATAAATTCATCTAACACATTGTTTGTTATTCTTGGTAGTATTTAAAGAACTGTTGTACTGTATATATAGGAGTCCCAGAATACATGTTACTAACTTTCAGGACATATAGAGAGGTCTGTAATTATCAGTTTTTGCCAATTAACATAGAGTGGGTAATTTCATATAACGGAGTTACACACGTGTCTTTTTCCCTTGTTTTTTAGGCAACTCCTTATTCACACAAGTATGTCAGGTCACGTTATGCCACCAAGTAGATTTTATGAAACTGCCAAACACCTGTGCATACGATGTTGCCTATCAATTGGGGTCAAATGTCTCATTATTGATGCATAGAAATCCGTTTCATGAAATTTATCACAATAGTTCAATCGCACAAAGTAATCATTTGTGACCCTCTTTACATGCCCCAGAAGGTTGTAACCATTATTTTGAGACATTCTGAATACTGTACTACGTTACTGCAGTATTTGTAAAGAATTATTTAACAAATAAAATAGTATCGAATCACGTTGTAGTCAATAAAATATTATAGCTATTCTTTATCAGTGAGCGATCTTCTTTTGAAAAATTGTTTTGTGTGGTTTGTTCAGGAGCATATTTGTTGCTACAGGCCATTACTATTGACTTTGGTTTTCAAAACGAAAACGTAATCGATAACTAAGAAAGGTAAAATTTGGAACTCTGATTAGCAGTAAACAATTATTTAACCAAATGCACTAGAGAATAAAATGCTATTAATAATATCTATGATATGTATTAAACGTTGGGTTGTAATTGCTTTCAGTGTTTAGAAAGAAAACGTCAAAAAAGTTTTTGCCATCAGCTTTCGTCCCGAAGTTACTAAGTGTTACTATTCAAACAGAACGGTTATTTGACACTCACTGACATCATTTTGACTATCACTGAGATCATTCTGGCTCTCGCCAAGCCGAATTGGGGCCGTAGGTGGTGTGGTCGGTGAGTGACACGATGAAATGATTCTCCTTTATTTCACACACGTTGGTAACGCGTCTTGGGGCGTTTGTACTCCCTATTATTTTTGTCACTCAGTCAACTGGAGAACGCATGAAATCAAAGTATTTAAGTAGCTAGAATACAAAACAAGTACTATTCAAACCTGTTGTAATAAATTTTACATACATTGATTAATCTTTTGCTTAAGGGTCGGGTTATTTTAAGTTAATTTCAAAGCGCGATGAAAGTAAAAAGCGCAGTCCCTTAGTAGCTCAGAATTTTTGGCTTTTCATTTGTTTGTTGAGTTAATTCGCTCGTATACAACATTTTCTCCCCTGCTTATTGTCAAGATTAGAATAAATTCTCACAATGTAATTTTAGGGAAGATATCGGAACAGTGTAAATTACTCGTGAAAACTACCTCTGGCCTCTAACTGCGCACACTTAACTGACGCTTTGAAGCCTTAATGGTGCTGGCAGTCGGCTCACCAGACTGGCTTATGAAGAATACATATCGCAAGGTGATGCGCTCTTCGTCGAAGCTTAACTGTAACTTATCTGTCAAAAAATCCTACTTTCCTGAGCAGGCCGTACATGTACCGTACTCACAAAGAAACTCTCTTTTAGGTGATCAAAATTCGGTTTTATTTATATTTAATTCAATGTAATTTATCTATATTTTGAGAAAATTTAATGAAAATTGATATTTAATAAGTTCAAAACATTTTTTAAAATTTACTTAAGGAGAACTTGCTAGATTTATAATATGTATGAACTTATTAATGTTTTGAATGTAAAATTTTGAAATAATTTGAAGTAGTTTGAGTTGGTTTTATTATTATTATTATTATTATTATTATTATTATTATTATTATTATTATTATTATTATTTTACAATGTAGAACCTGATGATGGGATGGAAAAATATCCATAAACTTTGTTATCCTTAAAAAACGTTTTGTAATAAAATTTATAAGAAGAAAAAAATTGTCTTTAGATATTGGCCAAACATAATATATGTGTATATATATATATATATATATATATATATACAGGCATTATCATTCAAAAATTTCATATAGGTCTCTCTCTTTTCTAGAGTGATCCCATCGGCAAAGTCACCAACACGTGGGGAATGCTTCCCCATTCGTTTTGTACATATATGGCAACGTTGCGATCGACTGCGTCCAGACCTGCCGGACGAGGCGAGTTCAGGGCATCGTAACCCCGAAAGTGCCTGGGCCACTTGCTCCCCTCACCCGCCTCCCGTCTCCCTGTTCCACTCTAGGAGCGGCCTGCTGCGCCACTCTTAATTGGCGAAACTCGCCAATTGGGCGGAGGAGCGCTCTCTGGAACAAGCTGAAAGACTTCTGGAAATCCTGGAAACGAAACCAGTCGGAAAGAGAAAAAGTGTCTGTTGACTACAAAAATTAATTCTCTCGCGTACATGACCCATAAATTAGTAAAGAATGAAGAAAGGTGGCGGTGTTGTGTGTCCACGACTGGTTTGGACTATCCTGAGAATATCAGTGGGATTGAACAGAGCGCAATGCAACGTCATTTACGTACAAAAGGGACTATGTTTATCGTCAAGGGAGTCTGCGACGGGACTTTCTGAATACACTGCATTAGATTCACCGGTGTTTGCAACGCAATGGGGTCATGGAGGGCTTCAGAAACCTACAGGACCACTCTTGAAATGCATAGGATTATTAAATGGTTTAATATTATAAACATGCATCAAAATGACAATAGCATTAAATATATTTTTATACATAATATAACAAAGTATTTTTAAAATATAAAATTTTAAAGGTTTAAAATCACTTTTAGTATATTTATTGACTGATGATTCCAGATGCATCAATTTCTAAGGTTACTCACACATTAGTGGCGTGCCTCTAAAGTGTGAGTCCAGTACGAGTAATGCATGTTTAATCGCGGGCAGAGGCAGTGATCTTCCCCAGCTACGTGGCGAGATCCGGCGCCGACATACGTCGCCATGCAGGGATTTTCCCAGCAAGGAATGCCCCACCTGTCTGGGGCTGTGCCCCAGCCAGCACAAGCTCTAAGCTCCCGACTGGTGTCCCAACATACGTGGTAATGTGGTACATGTGAGTGTAAGGGTAAGTAAGGGGTGAGGATAGGACAAAGTGGAGGAAGGAAAGATCGCACGCGGTCCATTGGTTTAGGTACTACTCCGGCATTTGGTATTTATTTTTGTTTTTTATTGTATTTGGTATTTATTTTTACTTTTGGTATTTATAGAAGAAAGTATGGAAAACTACCGATAACAATACTCAGCCACTAGCATTCCTCTCTAGATAGCAACTGAGTTCGACGCAGATATATAATTAGTGTCGAAAATCCTGCCACCGCTAGTACTCGAAACCTAGGCCCTCCCGGTCAGAGATACTACAGTGACATCAGTTGAGCCATGTTTGTCAGTATTTTTAGTGGAATTAACATAAAATATCGTTTAGATGTTTTATTTTTAAATTGTTTACATATTAAAATATAATTTAAAACTGGGCTATTGGTAAAAAGTTATCTTAAATAAATTCAATTAAAACACTTTTCTTTAAATTTTGAAAACGGTTATCATTGAATTTAGAAGCCATCAATGAATTGGATGAAAGTCGTACGGACGCATAGAGTGCATCTGCTCCACCTGCATTGCTTCTAAGGCAAAGGCGCCTTTCTGAGAAGGAGTTTCCGTTTGACCGTTTCCCCACGCGGTCTCCTTCGAAACCCCGCTCCTCGCGCCTCTTGAGGGGTCCGCAACCGCAAACGGCCGTCACGTTCCCCTTGCCCTCCCCCCACCCTCCCCCCACCCTCCCTCCCTGGAATTCGCCCGATGCACCTCCACAGACACCGAGATTTACCGCATCCTCTTCAAAGTCGAAAAACGTTCCCCAGCTATGACACATGAAGCTTCATATTATGAAATTCGTATTTACAACTATAAATTGACTTCTCTCAAACTTTATATTGTATGAATATCAATAATTAAATATGTAATGTTGTATTTGTTATTTGAGTATTCCTAGCTGAGATCGCTAAAGCAGCAGTGTCGCGGCGATCTCGGATCGAAGGATTGCGGGTTGGAAATCCGCCTCGGGCATGGATGTGTTTGAGATCGTCCTTTCACCCCTCATCATTATACTATCACTTCATTAAAGAGGTATACATAATTCTATGCTCAAGCAGGAGGATCTTGCCCTTAATTGGATGTGCAGTTGGCTTATAAAAGTGTAATATTGATAACATTGACAGCATATTTTTATTTTATAAAAAATAATAAAGGTTAGTACATCATTGCACCATTAGCGATTTAGAATTATGGCACATTTCACGCCTTAGCCTACTAAGCAATTATGAGTTAATAAAAAATGATAAATAAGGAATTGTATTAGTTATGCACCATTTCGATTTTCTTCAAATTATTTTTATTTTTGGAGAAATTAAATCGCTTTCAAATATTAAATAAAACGATGTACTTTTGCTCATGAAATAGATACATAAAAATGGAACACTACGTTAAATAAATTGTTGATATTTTTAAACTAATATTGGGTAAAATATTAGTTTCCGATTAGTTATTTGAAATAATATATCAATTTCTGATAATTTATTTTTAGCACTATTAGCAGCGGCATTCAGCTATTGTGTGATACATTAAAACATTAAATAAGACTCAATATAAATGTGTTTTATTTTTGAATGTGTTGAAATTGTAACTTTTTATTAAAGAAATCACGAAATTTGGTGGAATGGAATGCTCAAACTTCTTTCTAAACAAATCGCTTAGGTTTTAAAAATATAGTTAACAACAGTGAGCAAGTTGTTGTGTCATGTCCAGGATATGAAAAATGCCTTTCATCCAACCAGACATGAACTGAATTTTTGAGAATTTTCTAATTTGTGGAGCTTTCTTCCTACCAACTGATTTTGACTTCCACGTTCCGACACAAGGACCGACACAATCACGACTGTCGCTGTTATTTACGTTGTTCTTTGGTTAATTTGTTGTTATTTGTTGAGAGAATATATTTCTGATTAAGACGGGACATGCCGGAAAATTTAATTTTACCGAGTGAGTGTTTTTTCACATGCAGCATGGGTGGCATTACACTCTGGGAATTTTTCGCTCTTCAAAAATACGCAACCTTCAGCTCGAGAACTCGTAAAAAAGCCAGTGTTAATCTCTGTACTATTTGGAGTCAGTGAATTGAGCCAGTAAAGAAGACCAATTATCTAAGTTGGTATGCTTATTACCGCCATAACTGCGTGAATATGAATTACTCGAGTTTTTAAACAAGTAAGTGGAACAATATTATGGGCGAAACAAAGCTGGCTATTCACAAACTCAAATGTTTTCTGACATAACTAATGATAACTAACATATGTAAAAGGGGATCCTTGGTAGAATATACGAATGGGTGTAAACCAGAATGGCTTAACTGACATTTTATTTGTTCTTAAAAAAAAGTGTTTGTTTTAAGATACGAGTATATTTCAGAGGCAATATATGTTCGTGGTTTTAATGAACAATTGAGTAGTCTTAATGATGAAACAAAGCATCTCAACTTTACAGTGATATTAACAAATAAACTGATTTCTCAGAATTTATAAAATGTCATTATACCGTTCTGGTTTTCACCCATTCATACGGTGTATGGGGATACTTGAAACGACTGACAGGCACTAGATGGCGCAGAAATGGTTTCAATCGAACAAAAGAAATGATACGATACAAATATGCATGGTGACATAATTTTAGTGACTGGAGGTTGTATGTCAAAAACCACTTCACAAGTACTACAGGTAACTGAAAAAGTAATGGGAAGTCAAAAAGGCGATTGATCGAATGTCCTGGAAAAGAACCTGTGCAGTTGATAATGATGATTGTGATGACTATGATTAATTTTATCTGTTTCTACCTAGATAATTTCTCTCCACAGTTGAGTCCAAGCAATTTATATGAATTCTATACTAACTTAATGAAGAATGAGGAATGAGGGATTGTAAGGCCTCAGCGAGGTCGCGTTCTAAACGAGATTCCTAGCACCCGGACAACACCAGAGCGCGAGGAGTTGCCTAACAACCAGGAGCAAATGTCACGTGCGTAGCTTCCTCACTCGCTCACTGGCACAAAGGGATCATGCCCATCCCATCTGCATGCACCAGAGATTTGTAACGCTTATTCTGAGACATCTTGAATATAGGAACGCATTATAAAACTAAAATTCACTCTAGCTTCACAAAGTACGATTTCTTCATGTCACAAGCCTAAATTTCTTAGTGTTGAAAGTATCTTTGGAGGCACAAGACACTGCCATAACTTTACACAAATTTATTTCCCCAATATAATCCTTGACAGTATTAGTTTTACACGCATGAAGAATGAGACTGTCATTCTATTAATGTTTACATTCAAATTCTGGTGAACATATATCAAACGTGAAACCCCATTTTTTTTCTTGAAGTGTTTTACAACCAAAAATACATTAAAAAACATGAGATCTCGGCGTTAATTTAGACGACGTAGAACTGTTAAGGGACATGATTAAGAAATGATGTGTTTTCACTTTATGCCAAGCCATCAATTATTCTTTTATTTTCATTCCTGGCCAGTAATTAAAGTTACCGAAATATTCTTTTGAAAGAAATTGTGCTTACGAAATTGTACTTTACGAAAGAAATTGTACTAATGGCAGGAGTTAAAAGTCATAAGGAAAAAAGTACCGACCGGTTTCTAAGGGAGAAGACCCGGCAATATCAATGTAAAAAGTCAGGGGTTTCTCAGTGATGAAATATAAGAATATGTACAAACGACATTAAAAGTTATCTAACACGTTTAGCATTACATCAACTAAATATTCATTTTTTTGTTTCATATAAATCCAAAAGGTTGCTAGTACCATATCAGATCGTATTTGAGGAATATACAGTGAATAGTTAATGATCCTCTTAATAAGAGACGACAGATGTGTATACTTTAGTTCTATAGTGAAATGGCAGTGTGAACGAAATAATTATTGTCATGCTATCCCTGTCAATCTTTTATCCTTAAGCTTGTTCATACACGAAAGTCATTTTATCATTGGGTCTACCACCAGCAGATGGCCTTAGCAAAGACCCTTGTGTTTTCAGTCACTGGACTGGCACCCCTAAATAATGTTTAACATTTCGCATGGAAGTGCAAGTAATTCCTTATCAAGCATGCACATACCATATAATCAGAAATATCTTTGGTGAGAAGGTAGGCTCATTCAAGGTTTTGCTGACAAATAAAGCAAACGTTTACGTAATTCCATACGTTTAGTGTCTTACGTAACATAATTCATTAAATGAGAAGGTATTACCATTGGATTGTGTAATATTAAGTTCTACAGAACGAAGCAGCAAACTTACTATCACTGTAAATAAAAATACATTTAGTTTTAACGTCTCATTTAATGTCTGAGCACATTACAAATTTAATTCGAGTTGTATAGTATCAATATAATGCAAAACGTATTGACGACGTAAAACAAAATGCATATATGAAGAAATGCTGATATACGCTCAGAATAACAGCGTAAAAATATGTTTTAATTAGTTAATCGAACTATTTATAACGTTTAAGAATAAAGGAATTAAGTATAATTTATTTTTTTGATTAAAATTGACATAGAGGACGAAGTTCACTTTTCTATAATCTATATAAACTCGTATTTCAATTCCGCTACTAGGAGAACGAAAACCTGGAAAAAATTGAAAAAGAGTATAGGCGACGATAGGTATCAGCTGAGAAGGAGGAGTGGCAAAACTAAAAAGCTAGCTGAGACGCAAAATAATAGAAAACAAACTAGCACGAGGAAGTCTGGGCGATTCTTCAGCACCACCCTTATCGTCTCCTATAACTCCATGACTAAAGAAAAATGAGGCGTCATTAGAAAGATTGAGATACTGATGAATAAAAATTATATTTTATCGAATTTTTTTATTTTAACTTTTTGCTCTTACGAAGGTAAGAAGAGAAAGTGTGGTTTTGGTCGTGCGTCGGAAAACAGCGAATTCTCGATATAAAAACTTATTGCCGGTTCCTGGTAACGAAAGAGTGGATAAATCCAGTCGCTAAATTTAGAAGAATAAAATTCCTCTAACACGTGGTGTAGCCAGAATCCATGTTTTGGGCGTTATTCACACCGAAAAATCGATTGATGTCAAAACGTCTGTCTGTCTGTTTGTGCACAACGCTAGCGCATAAACCGTACAACCAAAATTGTTCAGTTTCTCCAGAATTGATATTCTCCAATCTATCTAGCTGATGTAGCGGTCCTTGGGATTTGAAATTGATATTTTAATTTTGAGGGGTACTTTACATGAAGCACCTCAAAAATTTTCAAAGTTTTCCAAAAAATAGCTTCACATTTTTTTAATTAAATTTTGTTGTTGAATAGTGCAAAAGAAATTTAAAATAACGGTGCAGGTATCATTTTCATTAAAATTCCCGATTTTTCGAAAATTGAAAAAAAATTAAAACTACAAAATTGAAGATACAGATTTTTGCCTCCGACAAAGTTTGTTGTTCTGAATTAGCTCTTTAAAAAAGGTAAAGTACAATTTTTTTAAAAAATGAGTAGTTTTGCGTATTTTGCTCTTGAAATTATTATATTTTTTCTCAAAAACTTCTCCAAAGTTTTTCTTTAAATTTTCTTTTTATATAATAAGGGATGGTAAAAATTATGGTGCTAGTCCCATTTTCGAGATTTACTCGTCAAAAAATCTGCAAAATTGCAAAACTGCAAAAAACTGCAAAATTGAAGGTATAGATTTTTGCCTCATACGAAGGCTATTGTACAAATTTAGCTCTTTGAAAAAGGTCATGTATACTTTTTTGTAAAATTAGTAGTTTTGCGTAATTTCTGTTTGAACCATGAAGCATGGGCGTCCGGTCGTACATAACAATAACACTGTAATATTGCGAGAAAGTAGCTGCTGTTGTAGCATCACTAGTTATTTAATAATTGATATTTCTTAAGTAATCCAGCAAATTACATAAAATGTCATAAAAAGAGAAATGTTTTATCCGTGTTATCAATTTTTCTAATACATTCGCAAAACCTTACGTACAGTATTACTTTGAAACGTATTAAATTTGAAGAACGTAAAGTGTATACAGAGAAAATCAGAACTGTGTGTAATACTAGAGAATGAAAGGACATCCTTATACAATATTTCACATTCACGATTTTATGCGTGCAAATCTAGATTTTCAAATGAATGTAACTAACAATGTGTTCTTATTAAACTGTAGTAACATCTTATTCACATTAACATACAAAACAGTCACATTTTTATGTGTGTATAAATTCTCCTACAAAACGATTAATAGAACAATTGCAGAAGTAGAACTGCATAAATCAGACTTGACTTAATAAGGGAGTATTAAGCAAATCCGGGAAGAATCAAATGTAGTTGTAAAAGATTTTGCCACAGAATTGTTTGAAATAATTGAGAATGATCTAATATTAAATTTAGAGAATAAAGCTGAAGAAATCTAACAGGTCATCTTTTATGTGAATTTATTTGCATATTAGCAAAAAATAGTAAAAATGCAGCTGAACTAATTTCTAACTATTCGCATCATACATACCTGCAAGTATTTTTTTCAGCTATTACAATTTTGAAATTGCAATAATACCCGTTCATACCCCGTATAGAGGTCATTGCATGGTCATTAGGAGTTAGGAATTTTTGAACGGAATTATAACGTTATCAGATACTACGATTTATTGGTAGGTACAGTGCTAGATACCACACTTATTTCAATAAAACTATGCATGGCATTTATAAATTTTCAACTCATGAAAATACAAATCAGCGATGCCACATTCAGTTGGTGTACCAATATTTCACTAAATATTTACGAGTGTCAAACGAGTGGAAGTGTTCCCTCGACTTTAAGAGGATTTTTATTTCTATTTTGGGAGGGATCTTTTAATATGCATTTTAGCTCAGTGCCTGCACTGTCTAGATATTCAGGCATATTCCTTTACCCCAACAACTGTGATTATCTCGATTCGACTTACCGGTTCAATGTCCACCTTCATCATTCATGAAGGTCACAGTTGGTTCCTACCTGGGGATTTCCCAAATTCGCAGGTGGGAGTGGACCGAGTAGGTGGAGAGATCGCCGCCGATATTTTCCTCCAGAGTTTTGTCGTCTCCGTGGTTTTGTTTGAGGGTCGGTAACTGTTTTGGCGGTTGTCCAAGTCTTTCAAAAGTGAGCCGTCGATGCGTCATTGAGCCTTCGACAGGCTTACGTCAGCGGCGGCCGGCGCCAGGCCGTCCGTGCCTCCGATGCGCGCCGTGAGCCACGCCTCCGGGCACGTACGCGACCCCGCCCCCGCCCCCGCCGCCTGCCGCACTGCGCCGCGAGGACGCTGCGTTGGTTTAGCGACGTTCGTGGACGATTCAGTTCTTTCATTAACTGATTGGTTCATGATTCACGGCGCGTTACAGCACTTGTCCCGTAAGTGTAGTACTTTTTTTTCTCGAGAGGTGGTGGTGATCCTTCCTCACTGACTAGAGAGATCAGGCGCTGACTAACATCGCCTTGCGGTGATTTCCCCAACGAGGTATCTCCCATCAGCGTGGCACCACACCAGCCGCTACAAGCTCGAAGATTCCGACTGGTTTCCCCGCATGTTTTATAATGTAGTGCATGTGGGTGTGTGAGTATAAGTGTGATAATGTAATGCATGTGGATGTATATAGGATGAGTATTGGACAAGGGTGAGGTATAGGGTGGGGTGAGTATTGGACAAGGAAGTGGAAGGAAATATCGCGCGCGGTCCGCCCCCCTCTTGTTTGGGTACTACTCCGGCATTTACCTGGTGTTGAAGAAACCGTGGAAAACTACCGATCAGAGAAGTCAAGCGCATGAATTTCTATTCCTTTAGAAGTTACCTAAGTGAACGAAAGTTTAACGTTTTATTTTTTTAATGTAGTAAATAAGTAACCAAAGACAAACTAAAAGTTTTGTGAAACCGTTTTTCAATAAAGTTTTTGCATTATGAGACACATTGTTTTAAAAATCCGAAAATTGAATTCCCACGGGATTTCTGCGCTTTGTTTTGTGACTCGTAGCTCTGTTTGCGTTTGCTCTCCGCAGCGGCTTGCGATGCGTTTCGCTGTGGTCGACGCGTTTAGCCACGAGTATCGATATTTCCTTTTGCTTTGAATGTTCAGAGCCTTTGTAAGATTTTTAAAACGATTTGTAAATTGGCTAGAGAGCTCGAAGAGCTCCGTTCCTCCGTAATTATCAACGTATAAGTGTGTTTTTTGTAATAATGCTCTTTTTCTAGTTGGCCAAGACAGCAGAAAAACAAGGTCTTTATCTCAATAAGATTACCAAAAACCGGTCTTTAAAAGATTAAAAAGAAGACACACAAAATGTGACTACAAGCTAAAAGAATTAAAATCCATCAGACTCACCCGCCCCAACAAGCAACCGGAGAGAGCTCACTGTTCCCGGCCTTGCATCGTCAGCGAGAGTATGCGCGTCAACACAGCACACGTCGCGTCGGGCAGCCCCACAATGGGTCGAAAGCTACCCCATCTAAATCAGCATTGTTTTTCAGTAAACCGGAATAATCTAATATTCCATAAAATAATACTTCTAATAAACAAATGAATGACTACATAGGGTCGGGTTAACCCTTGAGAGGGCCCACAGCGATGTTTGTTTGGGGGCCCTTGTATCACAATTCACTCCATTATTCAATCCTGATTTTTTCTTAAATTTTTCAGTATAAACCTAGATTTGATTTTATATTCAGAAAGTGATGCGAAACAATATTTGTTAAGAAACAGTTCTGAAGCGACTTATACTTTTCGAGAAAATTGTATGTACTACTTGGTTGTGTATATAGGGACGTAAGCCACACAAAAGAACTACAACAGAATTTTCTATTTATATTCATAAAATCGCCTCGCGGCTAGCTCTTGCTCGGCGTGCGATTGCCGGTTAGTCAAGATTATAGTGTGCGCTTTCCTGGCAATGCCCTAGTGTATGCTGTGTAACGTTGCCCTTGCTGTGTGACGTTGACAAAATTCACTTCTCCAGTTGATAAGACCGGGATACGGCGTGAGAATGTCTACGTGCTAACCACATGTACTCCATTAAACCCATGGCCATGTTGAGGCAGAGACGTCGCCGGTACGCCTTAACCCGTTCACGGGCAGTCGCGCCAAATACATACAAACATACATACATACATACATACACACACACATTATATATATATATATATATATATATATACATATATATATATATATATATATATATATATATATATATATATATACATGCAAAAATTCACAAGAAACATTGAAACTATAGATTCTACCTCCACATGTGGACACAACAATACTTAAATATAAAAATAAGGCATATAATTACAATGTTAATCCTTTTGCATTCGAAAAAACAATTTTTTAATGTCTGGCCAAGAGATCGAAACATATTTACTGAATATAACACTGTTAAAATGGTTTATTTACTTTTACGTTTCCATGAATAATAATGTAGACAAATTTTGATTTTATAACCTCACATTTTTTAATTAAAGCAGTAATGTCTATTTTTTAATGATACAAATGAATGTTCCATTTTCTGACTTGATATTTCTTAACAATGTGAATTAATAGAAATATTTGTTTCAAACTACTAATTTAGAAAGTATCTATTTCAGGGAGAAGACCAAGTACGAAATTAGCAACCCAAATGGTACAAGGAGCGACTTTCGTACAAATTTTCTCCGGATATGTTTACATCATGGTTAAGATGTTATTATAGTAAATTCATAATATCAGCAGCTCTTCCCATGGCAGTTTGATCATTTTTGTCACACGCATTCCTATAAAACCCATTTTAATTTCCCTGGGAACCAGCAATTGTGGATGTGTTTTTGTGACAATTGTGCATTTGAGGTAGTGCCACACAGAAGTAGCTAACACCAGAAAGAATAGACTGCTACATCTTCATTTAAAATTTCAGTAGCACATTAACACTTCGTTTGAAGAAACCTGATATTAGTTTGTTCTTGGTTAACGATTATTTCCTGTGTCTTCGGGCACCTTTTATTCTTTATCTTCGTAAAAAACAGACATTATTTTAGATTATTTTTCTAAAGCCTTTTTCAATTATCGTTTACAAGAGAGCTTTCGATTTTTGAAACACCTTTTATTTGAATTCTTGGGGCTGCATGCATATTGGGTGTCACTTCATGACAAAGAGTGCAATTTTAACGTCAAGTATGTTAGTGGCTTTTTTTACTTGGCGAGTCTGGCAATTGCTCTTCCGTCTCACCACGGAAATTTCACTACGCTCCTTTACCATCAAGCGGAGAAAGAAGCTATCATATCGGGCGACGTAACAGGCGATTCGAATTTAGCTCAGAGGCTTCTTTTAGGCTTGAGAATATTTTACATGCAGTAAATCTACTATGTGGGACAGCCGGCCTTACTTCAACTTCGAAGGAAGGAGTACGAATAATTTTTTGCCCTTAAAAATCAATGGCTTTGATCCCGCAAACTTGAATACAACAGCCCGATATGCTAACCGTTATAACATTGAACCCGTCTGTCTATTTCAACTATTTGAAATGAGCTTCCTGTTCGTTTGAGCACATTTCATTCTGTCAGAATCAACATTTGAATCATTAACTACCGCTACGCTGCTACAACCAAACTCTATTGTGGCAGTCTATGTTGAGCAAGTTGAGCGCCCTGAGAAAGGAGAGAGTGGTAGCGAATTCTTCAGTGATGGCTCATCGAGCGATCACACCAGCACTGAGTCTCTCTCAAATATAGCCGGTGACACTGAGTCAATTTCGCTGACCCAGGAAGGGAAACGTGTCATGTAGGAAAGGAGGGCTGCTAATTCAACGTTGAGAACGCATTGCGGACGGAATTCTTTGTCGTAAGTAAGCAAAGAAAATGTGTAAGGGCAACATCTATTCTGAGAAATGCAATACATTTTCAACTCAATATCACCGGGCTTTGCGCCCGGCCGGAAAGTAAATTGTGACTCGCCTGGGCAGGTTCTTGTTGATGTGTTCAGTGAAGACCAACAAACGGTCAACCCTATCCGAATGATAGTATCCCGTTCCTAAAACAAAACTAAGAAATCCAGCTGAACACCGATGAAGCTTTGAGAAGAATTAATGGGGTATATTTGGATATATCACAAACTCTTTGTTGTTAGGTACTTCTCCTTTAATTCAGGATCGTTATATTAGTCTATGATTTCCCGTAATAAACACACTTTGTATTGAAAGACATCAGTTCCCTCGTCCGCATTCTCGCACTGCTTAAATCACTGAACGCGTGCACGATATTCGACTAAGCACCCTCGTTTCCTGTCGCTCAAACCCTGATGACTTCAATCTGTTTCGTTTAAACACCCTTTATTGGATCATTCAGATTTCAATTCGACTGTGACCAGACAGTTGTCTGACTGAAATTCAGTGACATGTTGTTTTTGTTAACAAACACAACTGTAAAAGTACACAGAAACTGTCATCAGCAAAATTCGCATTTTCGCAATACAAGGGTCATTTTGGTGTCATTCTTGTGCGTAAAAATACTTCTTCGTTATCTCCACATATTATAGATACTACCTTAAAAAGTGGTAATCTTGGCAAATTACAGAACGACAATCAATTCACATTCTTCTGTTAAATTCCTATTGTCTTCTTTAACAAATCCTCTCAACAAAACGCCACAGCAACGAAAGAAACTAAAAGAAATATCCGTCGATCACACAAGCAGACAGTAAGTGCCATGAGACACATGCACATGTCCAAGCTTTCAGAGATATGAACTCAACATTCTTATTGGCGTTCACGGGAAACATGGTTTTTTTACTATTGCATACCAGATTTTCACAGAAATATGACGTCCTAAATATTCGGAGTTTTACTTCGATTGGAATGAATTTTCAATATTCCAAAAGGATTTTAAAATTTTAATCTTCAATAACTTTCCTATTGAAGGCTGGAAAAGTGAATAGCTGGATGTATTAAACTCGCAAACTCTGCACATTCAGCGTTCGAAAAAAACAGATTGCCGGAGGAACATGTATACTTCTACATCTATGGAGGTATTTTGAACCACAAGGATATATTTCAGATAATTTCAACTGTTTCCAAAGTTATGTGCTTTGCAACATTTAGTGTTTTTCATGAGAAATTTGAAAATATTATATTAAATTTATCATTAACTTTGGCATGAATGGTGGGAGCATGGTGATTGAATATCTTCACTTTACATTCATTATATTCCATTCACCTTGATGCAAAATTTCGTGCGGGTCTCAAAATATTGCTCCTTATTAAAATAGTGTCTCACTAATAGCATAGCTAAATATTAAGCTTTCACGGTACTCTTCTTCAGAATCCTCATAACAAAACGCAAAGATATCCAGACTTTCCCCACAACGAAACTAACAAGATTTTCCCAGACCAATTTACTAGTTGTATTTGCACTCTAGGTATAACATTGTTTTTCAATATGTTCTCAGTTTCTCTGAAACTTCGATTCCTACCAACCATGATGTCTTGTAAAATGAAATATAATCTGACTAAATTTTGCTGCAAAATACCTTCGCCTTCCTCTAATTTGATAACCCAATAAATTATCCATACATACTTTCAAAAGTAGGTACTAAGAGAGCTAACTTTCAAAAGATGTAAATTTGGTACTTCCAGGGCTTCCCTTTTACAATCTTCTAGTCTTTGAGTACTCTTCTCCATTCGTGCGTTGTCACTCGATCTTCTCTAGGTACGGTTTTCTGCCCCCACGTCTTTCTTTTATGATCCAAACAGTTCATTAGCCGCTACAAATAGATGTTTGAAGCTCAAATGCAGGGAACGCACATCCCAGGCAATAAACGAACGAGTAAATGTAGAGATGGGCGACGAAGTCATCCGTGCAGTTCAGCTACCTCAGCACTGGTCTGAATTCCCGGTTACGTAATGTGTAATTTGTAATTGAATCTTCCGCCTCTCCTTCTACCATTGCCTCATCATAACTTTTCCCTTATTAATCAATATATTTTACTCATTACTATTTTACATGGGAATTCTTGTATCTCGATGGTCTGTGTTTCCTAGGACTTCTATCAATCCTAATTATTAAATTCGATTACAAATGAAGTAAAGGACAATAACTGTATAGCAAGCATATAAACTGAACAGTCTTATGCGAAATATAAGTAATATTCTCTGAAGCCAAACATGTTAAGGATTCCATCGCAGTTTAACCATTTGACATAATAGCAATGACAGCAATACGTAACCCCAAACTAATGACGCATTAATTTGGAACTACCTAAGGTATTTTGTTTGAAATGAACAACGGCTGTTTCAAGACATTTCCCTACTGCAGGAATGTACAAAAGTAGACCGCCTCTCAATATCAGAATGTTGACTATTCTTGTTAACAGTAGGATCTTCCTGCTGATAACTTTGCTCCTTGTAATTAGGGTAGAGAATGAGACTAAATATTTATAAGATCTCTCGCTTTCTTTTACCAAGTTCCGGTTACGAAAACGCATAGAAAAAAATAAGAAAACACGCATTTTTAAATTTCAGCTAAACATGTGTAATCTGTAGTACATCTTTACCGCGTAACGGGAAAGTCAGTGATGTATAAAATGAGTGACTAGCATCCGCTTTGCAGACCTGTTTTAACTTCTAGTAAAATATTAATTTATCGTACTTAGTGAATTTAACAAATATATACATCTACTACTAAAACTACAACTACTACTACGACAACGGAAAAAATAGTTCGCTACCCATTTCAGAATTACTTCAAAACAAAGCATTAATTACTGATCTACAGATTTATATAAAAATACTGAAAGGGTACTAGAAGACGTTTAAATTTTATTTACTAGTTATAATGAAAATGAATCAAGTTCAAAAAAGTGTTTCCTGTGCAAAACCTAACGACACACGAGTTGGTATGAAAGGCTGTTGTTTAGTATCTCGTCCAACTCAGCTTTTTTATCTTTCTTTATATTATTAGAGAAGGAGAAGTACAATTTTCGTGTTTAGAATTGACAAAAACGCCTTCTTTTCGAAAGCAATTGTTTGATATTTCCACTAATCAGGAGTTCATGTAGAACGCAGATAATGACTATTTATCTACTGCCAGTTATACAGTCCCAAGGTGGGGGCTCTTGAGATTTCACCGCTTCAACCCCCTTCACAGACGATGACACGTATTCAAAAATACAATTTTTACAAATGTTTGTATTGTAACGAATGGCATTCAATATCTAATTTGAAACATTATGTAGTATAACTACAAGTTAAAAAAATATTGAAAAATAATTTTAAATTCAGTATAAATCAAATTTTTTATAGGAATACATGAAGAAGGTGGACCACTTCATCTATGAAATCTCGCATAGAAAATTTGGGCACCACGGTCCTTAGCGCGATCTTTCCTTCCCCTTCCTTGTCCTATCTGCTCCTCTTACACACACTTACACTCATATTCACTACGCTATCACATCTGAAAAGAGACCAGTCGGAAGCTTAGGGCTTGTCCCTCAATTCTATGAATGTTCGGCCCTAAGCCGCCATCCTGATTGAGGTTTTTCTGGGTTTACTCAATCGCTTAAGGCGTATGCCGGGATGGTCCCTAGGTTTGTTCTCCCAGACGTAAATGTACAGCTGGTCCTCCCCTCTTAAAATGTTACTACTCTAAATGTATGTAAATTCAGTGGTTAGGCGGAAGAGCAGGCCCTATGGCCTGAGCCTCGCCATTAATAAAGACATTATTATTATTATTATTATTATTATTATTATTATTATGTCCCGGCTGGAACGGTGCCCGCTGGAGGGACATACATGGTTGGGAAAACGTTGCTAGCTGACAGGTAGGTCGGCACGGGATCTCACAATCCAGCGAGGGAAGATCGCCGTCACTTCCAAAGGGAACACATGTACCACACTTATGGGACTAATGACCTCATCCGTTGATGATCCCGGAATCATTAATAATTTCCTCCCTCCCACCGTATTTCCACCCTTACCTCTCTCCCTCTCTCCATCCATTCCAAGTCGATTTTCGGATACAAAATTGCGTGTATTATCTTGCCTCCTCCGCCAACTTTAACCACCTTTGAAGCAACACTATTAGACCTTAATCCTGACGAGCGTGCGGATTTACATATCAAATATCGTAATCACGGTCTTTATCACAAAAAAGTGAGACCGTATTGTTGAGATGATTCCAAAACTGTTCGTTCCAGTACTGTGGCGGAAACGTAAAATGTATTCCTTTCTTGAATACTTGGAAACCAAATAATTACTAATCAATTCAAGGGCTTTGGACAGAACGCAAACTAAGTCACACCTACTCTATCGAGACTCCCTGTAATTGTAAAGATTAAGGTCTCGATTTTGTTGAATGTGTGGCTTTTCTTGTTATCCGTTTTGTTCATATATATGAAGGGTTTGGAGAAGTAACAAGATAAGATCAACTTCGACCGAGATCGAGATATAAACGTTAACGATTAGCGGGGATATTTTCTCGGGCTGGTGTGACCATTTTGTTTCTCCCCAAGCTCTCCAATTAACTACCTCCGCTAGACCTAAGAGTAGTCAAAAAAAATATTCCTTGAAAGTTTACCGGATACATTCGACCGACAGTGCTTTGTTTCTTTCAGACTAACAACTGCTGTCATTTATTTCGGACGTAATGTTTATTGATTCTGACATCAACTGTTGGCACAGACATTATTTCTTGGTCTTTCAGTAATTTCTACCCTTTCAATTTTCGGTACTAAAGTTCACAATTTTGATTCGGTTGGTATTCTACTAACACGATTATTTGTCAGAACCATCATTGAAAAAACCCTACTGTACTGATTCGCATATCTCTTGGAAATATATAACAAATGGTGATTTCTAAATTTGAATTCCGAGGGCAATAATTTAAATATCGTAGTTCACCCATGCGACACATATAATACCGTTTTATTCATTATTGAGCTCCTTCATAGAGAGTACAATACTACAGAAGGGACAGAAGTCTGGACAGTAACAAAAAATATGAGAGACAAACGTCAAGCAACAGAAATGATGTTCTGGCGAAGATATAAACTTTCTCTGTTAGACAAATTATCAATTATGAAACAAGAAATAAAATGAAAATGGAAACAACATTGAACGAGACGATCAAAATGAAACAACTAAAATGGTATGGACATATGAGAATGTTGAAATCAGATAGACTCCCACAAAAAGTTTGGTAATGGATAACAAATCGAAGAAGAAACAGGGGAAGAGCGAGAAGGTCATGGAACATGGACATAACTAAAGCCATGGAAAAAATAGAAATGGAGGAAAATAACTATTGGATAAACGGGCAAGGAAATTGGGATGCGGAAAACGGTCAAGGCTGTAAAAAAACGGTAAATAGATTGACAGATACAGATTTTTTAGTTCAAAAGTTTGCTGCAATATATTTCTAATTGGAGTGGTTATAAATATCCTTCATTCTGAAGGCAAGTGTATTTTAATAAGTAAAATCCTGACAAGGAAAAATCTCGTAGTGCCGAAGAGTTCCATAATAATCTTCGCAATTCCTTCCATTAATGGTGACTGTTTCAACTCGATACATTTTAATGGGTCTTACGTAGAGAAAAAAATTATAAAAGCAGGCATGACTAGGATCTTGTTCGTTCTGGCTTACTACTTTCTTGCTATCATTTCGTTGAGATAAACAGAAACTACAACAACAGTGCTGACGGCATCTGCAGTCAGTTCAGGTAAAGAAAATATACTGCAAGTCATGCTGAAGACTGGTTCTCTTCTCTCGGCAGCTTCCTTGTGTCAGTCCTTTTCCAAACTCACAGGTAAAGAATTCTGTTACCAAAGAGATTTGTTTAAAACAACACTGCGCTCCAAATATTTCAATTTAAAAAATGTAACCGAGCTTTTCAATTGACATTTTAGGTTTTTATGTTCTTTGTTGTTGTTTTTTAATTTTACTTTAAAAAATAACGCATCATTATGCAGATATACGAGAAAGTAGAAAGTAGCGACTTTCCCTAGTCTTTATTGTAATAACTAAAAAATTAATTTAGTGTTTTTAGGCAACGCTGAATAATTAAAGACATTTTTGAGAAGTCGAAAATTTTCAGTGTTTCGTTAAACGCTTGGATGCAGTAACAACGTTTTTCAAATCTTGCGATGTAAGTAATGAAAATTTGATGTTGGTGATTTGCTTGCTATTCCAAGGCAGGTCTTAGTTTCTCCCCTCAATGAACCTGACCGATTCATAAACTCAATTTCCTAATACAGGTACTTTATTGTCTGACAGTCATTTTGGTCTTTTTTAAGGTCTTGAGAACAACTTATTTCCTTTTAGAACCAACATAGTTTACATATGTTTTTTTGTGGGTTCAAAATATGAATTTATGATTGATTAATTAATTGGTTACTTAGTTTCCAGCCGCAACTGCTATAGTCATTAGAGCCGTAAGTATTGTGCATGTTATATCCCTAGAGTTGCCGGTGTACTCCTCCGCTGAAACATGAATTTTGATGCGTACTTTGACGTCGGTTTTCGCACTTTCCACCTACAGGTATCTCCCCCAGCGGGATTCGCCCCATCCGCGACCAACTCTAAGCTCCCGACTGATCTCTCAACATGTGGTCCGTGGCCCGTTTGTTAAGATGCTGCTCCAGTATTAGCTTGCTACTGGTCGGAGAAACCACGGGCAACTATCTTTCCGAGCAGCCGGCTGCTGGAATACTCCTGACCGTGGTGAATTCGACCCGGCAAGGTTCGAAAATTCGCCACCGTCGGAATGAGGACCACCCGGTTAGCGACGCTGCCTCTACAACGGCAATGCTGTTACTGAGCAATCTCAGCCGCATTTATTTACCTAATGCGGCTGTGTTCTACTCACATATTTTCGTCAAAAAAATTTGGAGTCTATCTATCTATCTACCTATCTCCCAATCTACCTATCAATCAATCAATCAATCAATCTATCAATCAATCAATCTATCCATATCTCTCTCTCTCTCTCTCTCTATATATATATATATATATATATATATGTATATATATATATATGTATATGTATATATATATGTATATATATATATGTATATATATATGTATATATATATATGTACTATATATATATATATAATATATATATATAGTATATTATATATATATCATAATAATATAATAATATTGTGTGTGTGTGTCGACGTGGTGTGTCTCGGGCTGTTTCGAGCAGGCGTGGCGGTCCCTTGTAGGCGCTGGGGAACGGCAGCAGCAAGGCGGCGCGTCGCAGCGTTGTGTACCGGGTGCGTGGCCGTCTCCGAGCACAGCCGTGCGCATACGTAACCGCCCAAGCTGTTTGTGCCGCCCGCAGGTGTTTGCCTTCCAATGGGCGCGCACGTCACGTGACGAGAGAAACAGACAGAAGAAGCTGAGAAGGACGCGCGGGGAGCGCGAGTGGGAGTGGGGCGGGGTCCTGGAGCACGACGCATCCGTTTTTATGCCGAGCAAACTTTCGCGCCGAGTCGATTCCAATGGGAGAGGGAAAATTTAACGTTTGAAAAGCTCCGCATTTGGCGCAGACACCTGCTGCACAGATTTAATTGACGCACTGTCAAGGCAAGTCTTGTGAAGGCCGGCTGCGGCTCGAATGGTGTACTTGTTTCCATCGGTATTCAACGCACAGCGACCAAAATCGTTTCAGCTCCCTCAATTTTATTTTCAGAAACTACAATATAAAAATAGCATACTGATATATTATTTTCGTAAAATGATAATTTTTTGGGAGGGGGGTTAGCTGAGAATGATGGATAGGTTGTTTGGGGTATATTTGGAGTCAAGACCAACCTCAGAAAGAAACCGGTTACATGCTGCAGATGTATGCTACATGGCACGGTTATAATTACTGTTGCCCAAATTTAGCAGCATGTTGTTCACTAGGGAATTTCACATGCATGTATTAGTGAGATGGTTTATAGATACAACCAATATGGATATAGCATTGATTCAATTTAGTGGCATTCATCCATAAAATATGATTATTTTCGCTTTATACATTGTATTTTGAGGTTATTGGAAGAATTTTGATCACGACTGTCCGCTTTCAGCTTTGATTCTGTTCTTCACAAGGGAAAGGTTGTGCATCTTAACTTCACCTTCTGTTCCTTATTCACCTCTCTTTGTCCGGTTGAGAGCAAACAGTTGATTATTTCTTTAATGATTTTTTTCAAAACTGTGAAGGTTGTCCAAGCAAGTCACGAAGAGTAGTCTAGATGATTTATTAAGCACATCTAACCGTGCAGAACTGTTACGTGATACTGAGAACACATTAACCTAGGTCAGTACGAAGTTCCAGCTATACCTGCACCGGCATCATTAATACGACTGGTTTGCGTTCAATTGTACTGTCAAATGCACTGTCAAGGCAGACAACTTCCAATATACTTTTTCAGTGTTGTTTTTCTTCAATAATGTAAATTTGATCATTCGTTCATCAATTATTGAAGGGCATTTTATAATTCTCTCTTTTAGAAAGTAAAAGCATTATATCAAAATTTATAAAAAAATACTTTTTATGTTTCACATGTTTTAATGTAGCAAATATATGAGTGTATATTTACTTTCTCATTCACCTCGAATAGGGAAAATTATGTAATGTTGCAGAAAAAGTGCCACATTTATGAAAAAAACATGTTTGCGGGCACTAAAAATGTGTCTCTTCTTTCTCATTTACGAAGTATTTTACTTTATAAAAGTGATATAATTAAATGTCGTGATATAGAGACAGGTGACTTGGAAGATCAATTAATGTCACTGCAGTGCCTCTATCCGGGAGGCCCTAGATTCGAGTCCCGGAGGTGGCAGGATTGGCAACACTGGCTAGATAGCGAAGTCGAATTCTGTCTAGAGGAGAATTCCCTTCCCGGAACAGTACCCTAACAGTCTACAGATCGAGTGCGATCTTTTCTTCCCCTTCCTTGTCCTATCTTCACCCCTTACATATACACATACTTACATGCTTTACACTACCACACATGTCAGGAGACCGGTCGAGAGCTTAGAGCATGTTCCGGCTGGGGCGGTGCTCCGCTGGTGGGAGATACCTGGCTAGGGAAAACCACGTTAGCCTGCAGCTGGTCGGCGACGGATTTTGCCTGTACAGCGGAGGAAGACCATCGCCACCTCCCGGAGGGAAAATATGCACTACACTTACGGAACGAATGACCTTAGCAGTTTACGCGCCCGGAATCACTAATCAACGTATGGAGCTCTAAATATCGATAACAGGTTTTTGTCTTAAAACATCTCTCTGTTCCTTCGCCAATCTTTCAACAACATTAGCTCCTAAACTCTGAACAGCATATCTACCTAAATGTATATTCTACAATCGATCTGGCTGATGTCGTGGATCCTCGAATTTTAAATTAATATTTTAATGTTTGTGGGTTCTTTACACTTTTGAAATTGTATTAAAAAGACTCCTAATGTTTTCTTTTAATTTTTCTTTCGAAGGGAGCCAAATAGATTTACAAAAATGCTTCAGACCTAATTTTCTGTAAAACCTCTGAAAGTGCCAAAATTGTGGAAGTTAACTAATTTTCGACACCGCCTCCCTACAATTATATTAACAAATATATAGATTTTATTTTTATTTTTTCGCCTTAAGAAGGTATTTCTTAAGAAGATAAAGTTATGTAATACTGCAGGAAAAAGCGTCGGGAAATTTTTCGGGAGAAAAACTCTTATTGCCGGCACTCGTTACGAAAAAGTGGATAAATCCAGTTGGTAAATTTACAAAAAATCCTCTAACACGTAGTGTAGCCAGAATCCATGTTTTGTGGGTCCCTATTTCTTCATGAAATCTGTACTTAAAAGTAGATCTTTAAACAATACCATGCGCAATACTTCAAAATATGTGCAGTTATAGCATGAAAAAGTGTAGAGAACAGTGTCACAACGGATAAAGTCGAGTGTTAGGTGTCAGTCACGCCTTGGAACGCGATAAATAGCCCGTCCCTGTGCGGTCAATTCTGCAGACTGTGATACCTTCTTACAGTCTACCAACAGCGCTGCTGGGAAGCTCCAAGCCAGAAGGTATTTTGAAGGACACCGCCCCTTCACACTCAACCGTGCAGCGCCACCGAGGGGCAATTGGGGTGGATTATAGGCAGCAATGAATTAGGACCAGAAGTTGCTCTATGAGCCTCCTATATGAATTTGAAGTTAGAATAGTTAAATGTTACGTTAGAATAAGTATAGTTATAAGTCATCAAAATAGGCATGAAGAAGTTAATTGTAAACGGAACTAAATAAATATCAATTAAAAATAAATAAATAAAAAAATAATTTGGGCTTTGCAATGCAGCCCGAAAAGCCCCACCACCTCAAAGCCTTCCAAAAAAGAAAATTCGAATTCAATTTTGCGTTAATAAAAAATGTTTCAAGCTACAACAAAATTTTAATAAATTGAGAAACTTTTTAGTGCAAAGAAATAATTATTTTGATTAAGACGCCCTTTCAATCGCATCTCTAAAAATATCTGTAAAGGTTAAAAAGGACTAAATATTTACTCTATGAAAAGTGAGTATACTTTATACCCAATATACTTTAATATCATTCATAACTTATTTTAAAAAAGTAATTAATTGAGGAAAGTTTACAAATTATGGAACAATACAATCATTAATTGCTTAGAGATAGTATAGTTATTTCTGAAAATGTTTGAAATATTTTATATTTACAAATACATGTTCATGTATTGATAAAATAATGTAAGATATTTGCTTCATTTAAAAAAACGGAAGTTAATGGAACTGAATAGTAAGCTAAATGTTTTTCAGTAAATATTAGAACTGAATTTTTCTGTCATATTGAAAATGTTCCACTTTGTAGCACTACGCTAATTAATAATTAAGTAATTCCATTTTTATAGGATAATAACCTTCTAATAGGCTCAAGGGAAACTCGAGGGAAAAAAGGGGGGAACCAACGTGGGAGCTAGTGTCCTTAGATTTCATCTCTGCAACTAATGCAGATAAATTTCTTATATTACATTTCATTTTAACATAAGTATGAGTCTATAATCTACATCTCAAACAGACTTGCATATCTAACCAGATAGATTCAGTGCCATTCATAATATTCTTTATGAACTTATGCAGAGAAACTTTATTTTGTATTCTCCCAAAATCACTTGCCTTGAATTGTCTATAGCGCCAGCTGCTATTTGGATGCGCTGCTCATTATAACTGTTCTTTTGACTTCTTCCAAAAAAGATATATCAGACGCTTGAGAAAAACTTGTCAACCGTCATCAGTTCTGTTTTGTTTTTGTTTTTTGTTTCATGACAGATACAATGAAGAAAAGGCTGAAGACAATTCTTTATTTCCATTTTCATCAATTTTGCTAGAATTAGGTTCGTTTGTTGTCTACTCCAAGTGCCAGTGATCAGATGGAGCCCGACATCACGTGTTTTTCCTTTCCATTCCTGTGCATTCGGTGGTCGCGAAAGAAAAACAAAAAAGAAAACTTACCGGTCTCTTAAGATGGACCATTTTAATTATGGCAAAATTTTGAGGTCCAATTTCGGCAACTCATTCAAATATAAGAATAAAGTGATGCTTTACAACCACTCCAAGGGCAACATGAGAGTCATTAGGCCTATGCGGAAGCTAATGAAGCATAAAGGTTGCAATTACAGAACCTATACCAGAACTGCCCAACATCATTGACCTCGGGAGCTGCGCACGAGCCACTGGAGTTCAAATACAGGGAGCTAGGAAGAGTGGGGATGAGACCGATTCCAGGAGTAGGGACCACCAATGTGGATGCGCAATTCGAACCGTAGCGCATAAGTTGTAACAGCAATCGGCGACACCATGATGGACTGTCACATACAATTCAAGTAATATTGCCTTTTGGATTATATATTAAATATGAATCCAAATTGAATTAGACGTACCGACGTATTTGATTTAGACACCAAGTATTATAATTCCCTGTTGATCTGATTATGTAATTCGCGTTGCTACAGAGGAATCACAAATTCAGTGAGATGCTAAACATAAAAATGTAATTCTGAATCGTTTATGTTTGATGACGAAGTAATAAACTATTTTTTCATTTAGTATGTTTAAGGGAAAAAGACGGTTCTATCAGTGCCAAAAATCTCATTCTTAAAACATCATTATTACTTTCTACTCTAATTTCTGTCAAGAGTGTATTATAGATTTATAATAGAAAATCAACTAACAAAATTTATTCATAATTTTTTAAGACGTATAAAACATTTAGCCCTTTGCATTTCATTTAACAAGACAATAATCTCTGATTGTAACATACCATCAGAGGGGTTTTCTCGTTGGTATCTCTGATTCAGATTCGTAATGGGGGTGGGGGAAATGGTCAAAATATATGTGCTGCCAAACATTTCAGCCTTCTTGAAATTGCCTATATTTCATTTTTATGTCAATCATGGTATGAGAGTTTGCTCTAATAATTTCCCTAGTTTTGCAATAATTTGTAGAACATAACATTACCGATGAAAATCAATTATTATATTGTAAATTTTTGGGAGTAAGAATTAAATAATACATTTTTTAAAAGGCCACTGCTTCAAAATATTATTCAAGAGCCACAATCACCATGTAGTCACAAATAAAAAAGGAAAATGCACGAATATTACATGAAAGTGCGTATTACGTAGAACATAAGCAGTGAAACATGGTTCGTGAACCTAGAAAAACGGGACAATAAGTGGGGACTTAAATACAAGTAAGTGGGGAAGTAATTTCACAGTATGGATCATTGCATTAAACGCCCAGGCACTGAATTCACGCGCCGCGATCACCCCTCTGTACAAATGATCGGCTGCTCCCCTCCCAGCAACAGGTGTCCACCCCCACACTTGCACTTTCCCCGCACTTGCAGGCAGATGTCCGGCTCTTGAGTGTAGAGTGCGATAATGTCGCTTTCGAGACATTATTATTTTTGACTTAATGTCCAGTCTGCACGAAAAGGGTCAGTGATATTACTTTGAATGTACTCGGCTGCACTTCCGACTTCACATCTCTCACAACAACAACAACAACAACAACAACAACAATATTGCTATGACTTCCATCTGAAAAATTTATCTCTCTTTCTTTCTTGCTTACTCAGTTCTAAAATTTAAATTGGATTCATTTCACGCTTCCCAACACCTCATGAATAAACAGAACAATATTTCAAAACAGCTTCTGCACAGTCCACACTCAAAAGAATGAATGGCATTGGTTATTTAGCATTGTGAGTGAAATATGAGAGAGTAACCGGGAGAGGTGGCTCAGAACATCAACTGATGTCACTGTAGTGTCTTTGACAGTGAGGTTCGAGACTGAAGGCGACAGTATTTTCGACACTAGTTTGTCAGCTAGGTCGAATTCCCTCGCCGTCTACAGGAGAATTCTAGCGATGGGCATCTGTGATTGGTAGCTTTCCGTGGTTTCTCCGATCTACACCAGGCAAATGGCGGAGCAGTGCCGTAACAAACGGGCCACGGACCGCGCGCGATTTTTCTTTCCTCATCCTCGTCCTATCCTCAGTCCGTTAGTTACACACACAGAAATATGCACTACACTAGCACACATAACTGTTCGGGAGCTTACAGCTTGTCCCGGCTGGGTCGGTGCCCCGCTGGTGGAAGATACATGGTTGGGGAAAACTCGGCTAGCCGATGTTGGCGCCGAATCTTGCCATCCAGAGGGGAAAGATCACCGCAACATCCGAAGGCAAAATACGCACTACATGTACTAGACTAATGACAGTAGTTGTACGCCAGGAATCACTAACAATCAATCATGAGAGAATATCTAAGGAAGAAATTCTAAAATAATTTATTGTAAGACGTCTTGCAATGTAGCATTCTTATTTTTTTAAATAAAATTAAATATTGCTTAATTTAAAATGAAGTAGTCGTACATTTCTCGTAATAATAAAAAAATATCGATATATTTTTAAGCATTTCAACGATAGGCTGACTTCCAATTGAAATTAGAACGTTCATGATTCTAAATAGTTGAATAATGGAAATAATGCAATAAAGATAAATTATCTGCAAGTTCATTATAAATAATTACTAAAAGAATGGGGTCGTCTTTAGTTTATTAGAGAAAATTAAGCAATATTTATTTTTTTAAATTGATGAAACAGGTATGCTAACCTCCGAAACGATTACTCTATTCTGAACGCATATATGTGTAGGAACATGGAGGCGCGAACTTATTGTGAGATAAATTACTCTGCGCGCCATCTGGTAACGATGGTAGGACGTACAGGGTCCACAATCGTAATTCTGGCCTATAGCCATTCATGAATATGCTTTGTGCTGTCCCCTGGCAATACATTACGAATTCTGCACGTGACTAGACCTATTTATTCAGGTACCAGCTTTTGGTGGTTGAACACACACTTCAGTAACGTAAAAGCACACTTCTGGTTAATTGTCAAAAAAGAAGAAATGCGCAAAAAATCACGATGTAAAGAAAATAAACACAGCATTGAAAATTAAGAAAATATACTGTATTTAATAATAATTTCCCTCTTCTATGAATAAATATCCGCCATTTTACAGAATATGTATTTAAGGCCTTTACGTAATTACACTTAATGCCAGTGGAAAATAAGGTTAAGGTTGAATTCTCTTCAACTGCTTTTAACGGTGCTCTTGAGATTCATTTTCAAGGGTAAGGTCCACTCTTACTTGACCCCGGCAGTTGTAGGAAGTTCTGCGAGTAACAACATGCAATATAACCGCAGCAAACGTCCGGGTGTTCATAAAATAGCCAAATGCGTTAATTTAAGAGACACGTTTTAAAAAATGTATACTTCTCGAAGGATGAGAGGCTGCAAGACTACTTAAACACTCAATATTTTCATCAGGTTATGAGTATGTGATAGTTTTAAGACGAAAAATAATACCGCAAAGTTGATCATGTATTTGATTTTAAAGAGTTCTTGAATTCTCAGAAGATATTAAGGACGCAATGCGGCCAAAATTGTAAATAAACATAAGATCAAACACTTCTTATTCAATTATTTCAGTTAGGAATTAATTGAACTTTTGCGATAAAAGGCATCGAAAAATCTACATTAATAAAAATTAATCATATTCGTACATAAAAGAATAAAACTATTGTGGCAATCGTGGTCTCCATTGCAAAGAGCTTAGCAGTGAAGTTCGGTTCTACTTTATAAAGATCAAAGTTCCTAAGGATTATTTATTGTTTTTCATCGTGGTTCTAGTTTTTATTCACTGATTTACCACTGGAAGTTTTGTTTAAATGTTTGGAGGAAAAAAATAGCAATCATACATGAAGAGGTCGCCCATAAAATTACACTGAAGAGGGGAGTTGAGGCAACATTACGCTGCGTTACAAGAAGGTATTGATTTAGTAGTTCGTAACGCTGATATTTATATTATTTTTTCAATATTCAGAGAAACAATTCATTTCATTCAGTCTAATACTAAGGCAGCAAACAAAGTGTTAAAAAATAAATTAAACAACTTATGAATAAATTAAAGTTATTATGTATGTATTATCATAAAACTGAATATTTTTACATCAATAGAATATTCATTTAATCTGATAAATAAGAAAGAAAGTATTCAAAGCTGATCTTGAGTGAATTTCAGAATCCAAGGAAATTAGTACCGGAGAGTCCCGCTCTTCATCATCTACGACGGCGTCAGCTCAGGGTTTTGGCAGACGTTTCCTCACCTTCGCATCCTTCCATCCCTCACAAATTTCCACCTTAAGATTATTGTTATGTGCAGCCAACATCACCAATTAATTTTAACAGCCGTGAATATTTTGGTTTCATTTGGCGAGCATAATTGAGTTTAAATTTTGTTTTTTTAATCGCCTGTAATTGCACGAGAATAGTATTTACGAGTACACTAGTAGTGATACAAAATGGCACATACCCATCGTTCTCCTTAGTTTACTGATATTTTTATCTTAACTAACTTTTCAGTTTTCTCACTCTCTTTCCAGCTTGTACCTATCGCCGCCCGAAATGTTTTTTTTTTTTCATTTTCTCAATTTTTGGGTCCCATGGGAGTAAAATATGAGTTTAAGAAGATTTCAGAAGATTAAAATCTGATCTTATATGCAAATTTTCATTAAAACATTTGGAGTCGTTCTTGAGAATATGCCGTTTTGAGTATTTTTGAAAATGTACAGTTTTAGCTACTTTTTACACACACATTTTTTAATGAGTAATGTAGAAAATATTCTTAATGTAAATATAAACTTCGCGCGAGATATCCAGAAAAATACATTTGCATTAGTGCATTTAATGTCCGTTCCAAAAGATTCAAGAACGATTTTTGGGGCCGTTTTCGAGAAAATGTTGTTTGATCCTTTCCGAAAATGTGCAATTTCACCATCATTTTCACACAAACGTTTTTGAGTTTTCAAGAAACTTCACAATAAATCATTTGTACTGACAAATGCATTAATGTACAAAAAAACAACCATAATGTAAGTACTAACGACGTGAGAGACACATCATATCAGAACTAGTGATGTTAAAACAGCATGTAATTTCTCTATTCTCATGCAAAATTACGTGAAAAATAGTAACATTTTTAAAAAAATCACATGGCCTTATTTCAAAATCTAACTTTAAGGGACAAATTTGATTAAGGGAAAAATCTCTATCTTTAATATTTTAGTTGTTACTAGACTACAAAAAATTTTGAACTTTTTCAATTTTCTAAAAATTAGAGTTTTCAACGAACATGAGGCTTACGCCAGTTCCTGAAACGTCCTTAACATTTCCTCTTAAAAATTTAATTAAAAAACAACGGATTCATTTCTTTTAAAATTTGGAAAATGTCCCAGGGGCTCCATGTAAAGTACCACCAAAATTAAAATATCGGTTTTAAATTCAAGAAGCCGCGACATCAGCCAGATCGATTGGGAGATTTCAATTTGGAGCAAATCATCTGAACGGTTTAGCCGCTAGCGTTGACGACGGACGGACGGACATTTTGCCGCCTTTCGATTTTTCGGCATCAAGGACACACAAAAGAAGGATTCTGACTACATCACTTGTTAGATAATTTCTTTCTTAATTTAGCAACTGGATTTATCCATTTTTTTGTGACTAGAGCCCTGTAATAAAGTTTTTCTGCAAAACAGTTTTTCTGCAGTTTTTCGCGCAGTATTAGATCACTCTAGCGAGAAAGTAAAAATAACGCACGTCTTTGAGTCAGGCCAGATGGATCGGGCAATATTCATTTTGGAAAAATCCTAGAATATCAGAGAACATTTTCGGACTAGTACGCCATGGTTCAATTAGCGATGGAGGGTCAAACGTCTTGTCCACTACGGTGGACGTCCTCGGTGGCGAGAGGATCTCGCGCACACTATCCTATCTGCCCGGAAACTTTCCCTGCTATTGACTCCGGCCGTGAAAGCCTACGATGCTATATCCTACAAATAGTTTAGATATGATTGTAATGTTCACGGACAGACGGACGGGAGGACAGACTGTCAGACCAACGGACAAACTGATAGACAATCAGACATAGGGGCTGGGAGACTGACAGACAGATAAAGATACAGGCAGACGGACGGACGGCCAGAAGACAGACAGCCAGACGGATAGACAGACGGACGAAGGATAGACAGACGGACGGGCAGATGTAGAACAGACAGACAAACACATGGAGGGACATACGGATGGACGGTCAGTCCGACGGACGGATGCAAAGATAGTCCGACAGACGGACGGACAGGCGCATGGACTACCGACGGCGAGATAGAGATCATCAATTTGACACAGTGTTTTTTACTTAAGATGCAGGATACAGGTTTACTTTTTTTAAGATGCAGAATAAAAGATATCAGAGGT
The DNA here is from genome assembly GCA_017312745.1 of Gryllus bimaculatus. NCBI lineage: Eukaryota > Metazoa > Arthropoda > Insecta > Orthoptera > Gryllidae > Gryllus > Gryllus bimaculatus. The sequence goes on along the minus strand of BOPP01000023.1, from coordinate 10,491,045 downwards.
TTCTTAGACGAAATATGTATAGAAGTTGTCATATCCCACAATATTAATTTCAATAGCAGTTTCCGATGGCTTAGCCATAATCATCCGTTTACTAGTACAAGAAATATAAACAAATTTAATCATGAGTCAAAGACAAAAACATTAGGATTAATAGATTACTAATAAGTTAAAAAAGTTACAAAATAACATTAACATTTTGAGAATGAAAGAAAAAAAGGGGGATTTAAATAATTAATATTACAATAGAGTATCTATTAGAGTAAGTGAATGAAATTGAATTCAATATGTGAAATGTTGTTACAGAAAACAAGAAATGAAAGTTAAGCCGTTTCCTGCCTGCTGTATGGAAGCCACAAGACGACTACGCGGGCTCGGGCGGGTCAAAGGGCTTAAATGGGCTGGGGGAGGAGGCTGTTAACCCGGCTGTGGGCTGGGGGAGGAGGAGGGTTAATGGTCTAGGTGCGATGCGCTGTATATTGCGCGGCCTCGGAAGAGTGCGGTGTGAGGGTAGTGTCAAAGAATAATTTTAGCAAAGGGGAGGGAGGGGTTATGGTTTATGTTTTAATTCAGTAAGTTATAATTTAAATGAATAAGGGGGTTTTTCAAAGTTAATCTAGAGTGATAGTGATTTTTTATTTCCAGCATACGAATACCTGTGTGTGAATAGAATGTGTGGCCTGTATGAAGTAAATTATGAATGTGAGATTTACAGGAGTCATGTTTCCAAGCGTGTATATGTTCCTTAATTCTGGCGTTAAAAGTTCTGCCTGTTTGGCCAATATATTTAGCTTCAGAGTCGTGATAATGTTGTGAGCAGACGCCGCTTTTTTCTAAAACATCTGTGTGCTGTTTGGGAGATAGCATTTGTCTGAGTGCGCTCTGTGATTTGAATGAAACTTTGATACCAGCTTTGTGTATATTGTGTGCGACTTTTTCTGAAAGGGTTGCAAAATAAGGTAAGCAAGTGTACTTGGGTATGTTACTGTAGAGGGTGTAGTGTCCATTTTCAGTTCCTATTTGTGTATTTTGCGGCATAGAATGTTGTCAATGAGTTCTGTGTTGTAACCGTTTGAAATAGCAATGTGTTGTATACTGTTCAGTTATTCCATAAAATGAGATTTTGTCAGGGGTGGGCATAGTAATCTGTGTATCATGAAATAATAATTTATTTAACATATAGAAGGCGGCATGTTTATGTAGAATAGGTGTTGCGAAGAGTTGTGGATGACATTCTGTGTACGTCGATTTTCTGAACATATTGAAAGAATGATTGTTTCCAGATACGTTGATATTCATGTTAGAAAACTGATGATGACTGAATATTGATGATGAAAATTGATGAAACTATGAGTCAACCTTATCGTTACAGGAACTCCCAAACTTGGGCGCAGCAATCTTAATGTATATATTAGAATAAGAATGCTAAATTTCGTCCTGGTGTTTGGTCAAGCCCAACCTTTTCATGCCGTAACCAGAGAATTCTCTTTATCATGTTGAGAGGATCATTTATAGCATGGCGATCCAGTGTATGTGATATTACAGCACCAAACTCAAAATACCCTGAAACGGTTAATACTTTTTTAATGTTTGTACTTTTCTTAGTAAAGCAGAATTGAACCTACAATCTATATTATCAAAACGGTAGGAAGTAACTATGAATAAAAAGTAAGAAATATATTTTTTCCTGATCCCCAACATCGTTGCAATGATCTTACAGAAGCACGCGTTAGTAGTTAATCAAGTCGTGAAGATCATGTGACAGCTAAGGCTTGTGAATGCTAGGCATTGGAATCTGAGCGTCAGCCAGCCACTTGGGTCAACCACCCTCGGTTTCCTCTACTCCTCAAAAAAAATCGTTTCAAATTCGAGCTGGTCGTCGAGAACACCCAAATCGTTTCGGGAATACACATTACGGAGAAAATTCTGTGAATGGATTCTGTCATAGTTTTTTCGGAAATGAACGGAAGGACAATCAGACATCTTTAACAAACAAAACACTTTTTGATATTAGAGACCACTCGAAATGTATTTCTACCAAAACCTCCACATTTATTTTTTGTATCATTTCAATACGTTTTTTTACACAATGTATAAGACAAAGTATAATTTGACCGTATAACACGAACTGGCCATGTTCAAGGAAAATTAAATTTGAACAAATGCTTTCCCTAAAATGTCCGACACCTGGAATCTGGAACACCGATCTGAATGGCTGGCATCGTTCCCGCAGCGGCACGAGGCGGCGCGACGCGGCGGGGCAGGGCGGAGCGGGGCAGGGCGGAG
>BOPP01000023.1:10449201-10482858 GCA_017312745.1 Gryllus bimaculatus | reverse complement strand
AGAGAGAGGGAGAGAGAGAGGGAGAGAGAGAGAGGGAGAGAGAGAGGGAGAGAGAGGGAGATGGACAGAGAGAAACAGAGGGAGAGAGGGAAAGGGACAGAGGGAGAGAGGGAAAGGGACAGAGAGAGACAGAGGGAGAGAGGGAGAGGGACAGAGAGCGAGAGACAGAGATTATAATTATAATTATAATTTTTTTATATTTATAATATGCTAAGACCAAATGTTTTACATGTAAAACATTTAATTTATTCATATTAAATATTTATGTTGTTCCATTAGTCAGCTAGTGACAAACCAAATTTACTTCACCAATTTTATTTTGTTCATTAACTGTTCATATGCGATTGATCTACGTAATCTGTAATGCACATTTTTATCATGTTCTATGTATAAAATAATACATAATAAAGCCAGTGAAATTCCATGCAGGGCAAATGCCGCCTCCCCACCAAGAAGGAGAGGCCTTTGCCCATGGCTCATTAGGTTCATTACTTTGAAGGCCCACGATTGAGCTACATGATTTTGGGATTATTAAATTAAAACATTAATTTTACACTTTTTCACACAATTTTAAGTTTATATTAGTGTTCTTTTGTTGGTTTGTAATTCTTCCATTCTTCTCGGTTTCGTGCAGTTCAGGTCCGCAAAGCACATAATTTCTTCATTTCGTCTGCCCATCTTGTTCTAGGTCTTCCTGTCACCCGTTTGGTAATCCTTGGATCTCAGCCCCGTTGTAATGTCAGCCCAACGGTGATGTCTCATCCTTACTAGAAGCTCCGCCCATCTACACTTCACTATTTGGGCACAGGGAACTGAATCTTTTACTTGCGTTTTCATCTGATTTCTAGTCTGCGTTTCCTTAGGTAACCTGACGGAATGATTTAGATAGGGAGCAATGACTGAAAGGCAAGTTCAGCTTCAATTCTATTTAATAACGCGCTTCGAAAAGCACACACTACATCAAAAAAATTTTCTGTGCACTTTAAACACTTTAAAAAAGTTTATATAAAACGCTAGAGGTTAATAAAATGTAGGCATTCTCGTACATAAAAAATACTACCCTAGAAACAATATTGAAAAATCTAGTAAAGTATATAAAATCGTGTAATGCTTATTCAGTTTAAGGCATCACGCCAGGCTGGCCGCAGAACTTTGAGTCCAGAAGATTGGCTTCAATCCAGAGCAACGTTCAAGGTGATTGACGCCCTCAAAAGGGAGAAAAGAACCTCCATCGAGCCAACCATTACGCTAATGCATGGTCGCCTTCATGGTGGGAATGTGGCTCGCTCACTGAAGTTTTACGTATGCACTGACTCGCGCTCTTCGCCTGTTTGTGATGTCTCCGATACGTATCATCTATCAAAAGTATTCACTGTGATTTGAAAGATACGTCACACAGAACACCGCAAACAAACTTGTTCCCTTGTCTCGCAGCCACGCTCCGACCTGCCTCATGTACCCTTCAAATTGTAGAAACAGCTTCCAGAAGCTAATACTGTTCACGAAACTGAGCGGCACATGCCCCGTTCGCAGGAAGAAACGTAACACGAAAAAGGGAGAGAGGAAGGCAGACTGAAAAAGGGAGCCGTGAAAGTGGGAACTGTAGTGACGCTGCAGCTCCCTATTGGAGTCTGCCTTCCCTCTCCCTATTTCGTGCGTGACCTTGAGACGTCACGTTAAAAAATCTAAGTGTAGGAGCAACCCTGCCTTGATCGGTCTTCCCACCCGTGAAATGGCGATTCCCGGGCTCACTTTCTTTTTACTCCGAGAGAGGCGCTTTAAGAATGGCAAACGATCCTCAGACGTGGCTCCGACAACGTTTAATAATATCGAGGAGGAGGTATAAAAATTGGTGAATCATAGTTTTTGTGGTCCGAAACATATTCCACAAAGAACTGATCTTATAGAAAAGGTTGAGGGCATTTTTACATACTTATTCTGCCATAGCCATTGCCATTGCCATAGCCATTGCCCCAACGCACACAATGAACATACATGCAGTAAATGTTGCAAGTATTTCTTTTTTTCGCATTTTTAATTCCAACTGTAACATTGTCAGTAGTACGTGTCTCTCAATTCAAGTTCATGTCTTATTCAATCTTCTCAAATACGCTATAATGAAATGTAATTGCACTCGAGTTAATAGCATGCATGTCAATAGACGGTTTTCCAAACCTCTAGGGAATACTAAATAGTCTGTTGATATCTTTATTACCTCAAAAGTGACGTCACATCCAGTAAACATCACATGCGTCATAACTGTTTAATTGAAAATGGAATTACGTGACAGTCCGCAGAAGAATCTGAAGTTGCTATTTTTGTACCAGATTTCCCATATCCAAATTCGTTCGCACAGAGGATAACCCCCCCTGTGTTCCAAAAACTTCTGAACTGAACAATGAAAACTGACTGTGATGTAGCTATGTCATTTTCAATTTATGGAATCATCACTGCACCACTACCCATAAGCGTATGATCGCGTATTGGGCAACTACTCCAAAAACATGAAGGCCTGACATTTCCTATTATTTTCACGAACGCAGACGTATGTATGAAATTTGTATGTTTAAATGAATTCCATCCATCAGCCATTGCAACGCCAATACATTCTCAATGGCTACCAATGACCTTTCTCAAACACTACGCGATTTTATCACTTCCCAGTCACCTTGTGGCGGTCGCATCGCAGATCAAAATGAGGCAACCCTCAAGGATCTTAGAATGGGCAGTGCGAGGTGGTCGGTCTCATGGCCAGCGAGGTCGCCGACCTCCCGACCACTTCGGCTGCGACGCACTAGGTAGCCATGTCCTACTTCCACAATAGATGACGCATGCACTTGATACCGTTGGTCTTTGAAGAGAACACTCTAAACAAACAAGCTCGCCGAACGCGGTGGTTGCGCATTAATTGCCGATAATTCGAAGGCGGTGCATTTGGCAGAACAACAGCACTGCTCACATTTTCTCGTGTTTAATATAATTAGAGGAAATAGCATTAAATATTGATCAAATTTGTTAAAATAGAGCACAATATTATAACATTTACGTTCTTTTTTCATATCTTCAGGATGCTCTCTAATAGTTTGTCATAACATTGCTAATTATCCTAGATATTCTGAATGGCAAAAGTTGATGTAAAGAGAATACGGTTCCTTAGGTGGCTTCCACACCCCACGAATTTTAAATTTTAAAAAATTATAAGTTCTAGCATGCAGCTAAAGTAGTTGCTTTTTGTACTCTGGATTCTGACTTCATTCTCTTCAAAAATTTACTACATTTCAATCAATCCCGAAGCATTCTTTTAAACACAAGGTAAGAACTACAAGGAACTTTCGCGGGCGGATAGACGGGCCGAAGACTATACAAGGGTGCAATCTTTTTCTATCTTAACGGCCAAGAAACCCTACTTTACCATCGTGCATAACTCGAAAACGATGGGTCCCCGGGTCTTAAAACTTGTTTTTTCGAGTTTATAGTAGGAACATGACTAATATTTCTTACACCCTTATCTAAAATTAGTAATTAGTAATTCATTACCAATTATAGAATAGTTGGTGCCAAATCTAATTATTTTAAAGATAGTACATCAACACAAATTCGACAATCCAAAACTTCCAGAAACATTGCATAACAAATAGAAAAAATCTATAGTCTCATATTTTAATATACTACAGTCGGTTGTTATTCGATTTTTTATGGTTTTTGCCCTACTTAGAGATAGTAGAAAGTGAAAAAATGGCATCATTATGCCTGAAAATATTATCTTCAAATACCCCTGAATATGAGAATCATGAAATAAAAATTACTTTAACTTCGCAATTATTCGTTTAAACTACCAGGAAAATGCTCCAATTTAATATTCAATCTCTCAAGCCTTTGGCAACTGCGCGGAGGAAACGGGTGTAAATTTGGGGGAAACCGTCAAAATTCATTGGTCTAACAAACTTGAAGGTCTCCAGAGGGTTGGGCATTACTTTAATGTAATGGGGCGAAAAGGCAAGAACGTAACGTTTGAATACCTACAGTTAGTCATATTGCAACTGTAGTTGGAGGAGGGGGAAATCAGAATGACAATAAAGTTCTCTGCTGAATATTCCTCGCTCTACAATTGGTGACATCATTATGAGGTATAAGAATGAGGACAGAATCCTGTCTGCCTCATCAAGGTCATCCACAGTTACTGAATGAACGAGAAAGACGCGTCATCATCAAGGAGGTTAAGAAAAATCCAAAGGTGAGCGCACCAAAACGTGTTGCACTAGTCGCAACACCATTTGAAAAAACGGGCGCTCAGCAACTATTCCAAATGTTATTCAACAAGGAGGATACAATTCCAGAATATCCTGTAAAAAATCTTCATGAGTAAAATTAATACGAAGAAAAATTAGGTTTCGCGAAGGACCACATAAATAAGAAAAGTGAATGGTGGCAGGATATTATAATACGTGCTGATGAAATTAAATATAACTTGTACGAATCTGATGGCAGTGTTAGGGTTTGGAGGAAGCCATATTCGGAGCTTCAAAAGAAAAATATGCTGGCTGCAATCAATCATTATCCTCCGTGCACTATCGCAGATGCTAAACATACAATTCCACCAAACGATAATTTCTTTGCGAGTGATCCATGCCCTACACCGCATACTGTAAAAAGCAGCTTTTGGATTGTACAATCTATAGCAACCTCTGTCAATTATCCCCTTGGCGCCGTGGACTTCACTGGCGTCATATGTAGCTGTCATCACAGTGGGGTGGTTTATTGAAGTGGTTCGGGTAGCCACCACTAGATCGCATCGCTAGAAAATGAGACATGGACCATTCTCTTAAATGCCCTTCACACCATCCGGAAACAAAATGTAATCGAACAATTTGGAACCATTTTTTAAAAATTTTGAAAATGTCCCAGGGTTTCATATAAACTACCCCCAAAATTAAAATATCGTTTTCAAATTCAAGAGGTCGAGACATCAGCTAGATCGAATGGCGAATATCAGTTTTGGAGAAAATTGGTTGAAGGATTTAGCTGCTAGCGTTGTTCACGGACTCACAGACAAACGGACGGACAGCCATACGGCGCGCCGGCGCGACATCCGTGAGGAATACCAATTTTCTGTTTTTGTCTGAAACTAGAAACTAGCTTGATGTAATTATGAATTTCGCGTGTTATAGAAAGTACACGGGTTCAATCAGTTCTTGACGGTATTGAATGCGTTATTTATGATGTTCGAGAAATTTATTTTTTATCTGATGTTAGGTTGATTGAAAATGTTCATTTTATGAGTTCTTGTGAAAAGTTGGATGTTCTGGAAAAAATCCCTCTTCTTCATGCGTTGTGTGCAATTTTCGAGCATCGTTGTGAATACCAGTGTGTGTGGATCTCGAGTGTTAGATATTGTTTAAGTGTTGTTCTTGTTGCTGCCGCAAATCATTTTTGTCCTAAATTTGCCCTTGAATAACATAAAGATCACGTAAGAGAATGGTGCAAGTCTCATTTTTGTTGACATCCATAAATTTGCGAAAATTGCATTTTTTTCTTCCTTTAACTATAATATTCAAGGTAGAGATTTTTTCTGGACGAATTCTGGTCTTTAAAGGCGGATCTTGATATAAGGTAAGGTACAATTTTTCGAAAATGTGAACTGTTTTCGCGAAATTGTGTGTAATACTTGTATAGGCAATTTTAATTTTTTTAAACAATTATTTTCTCAAAAACGGCTCCGAATTTTTGCTTTACATTTTCTCTTTACGAAGTTCGTATTTTGTTTATTGTAAACACACAGATGCACTATGTCGCCAGCAAGGGGCACCCTTCTTGTCTTCTACATGGCTTCCCGAGCAATGTAGTACGCATTTTCCCTAGATTCTTTCCGAATATTATCAATTGTTTTATCATTACATTCGTAAGAACTTGAGAATCATGGTAGAAAATATATTTAGTACTTCCATTTCCAAAATCAAAGTCGTATTATGTATAGAAAATTAAAAATATTACAACCAAGAAAATTAAAAATGTTATTTCTACGACCAACAAACCAAGCGCATACTATATCCTGAATCCTCAAACAGTTCTGAAGACAGTATTTGCTGTGGGCAACAACTGCGGGTCCGAGAACAATGAGAATAAGATTCAGAAAAAAATATAAATAAGAAACAAGAAAATACGGTAGAAATGCCGAAGACTTTGAAAGGAATCCAAAAAATGTATATACAGGTTTTCTTGGAATATCTCCTGTACCGTTGCAGATATTGAGATGCAGTTTTCACTAACAAAATGTATGCAAGGGACAAAAAAGGTTAAAACAAGCTTTTTATTTGTCATCCAAACAATTTCTATTTTTTAAATAAAACCCTACTCTTTAGCTCATGATACCGAGCGTAAAAAGACGTATTTATATAGTTTTGAGAAATGTTAGAGTTTTTACGACTACGCCGACCGTCTGCTACTATTGCACAGGGAAACGCAATGTTTCCCTTGCAGATAACGGGCCTGAACCGCGATCGACGAGGCAAGGCCACCTGCCACAAATGCAGGGAATTTTGCACGCCCGCGCCGCTGCTAATAACAGGACTTTTCAATATGGCGGCGGAAAATATCAAATAGCATATCAGAAAAAAATGCTGTTTTCTCACAATGTTGCTTTTAAAATATTAACAAATGAAATATCATCGTATTCCTCTATTTATTATTTAACAATTGATAGTGGAAACACGTTGGGCCACAAAAGCTCATACTTTCTTGTATTATTTCTAACTGCTTCGCTATATTGAACTATTACATAACCTTGTACAAGTGTTCAACCGGCAAATAATATTTTTTTCCGCTCCGAGACACGAACTCAGATCCTCAGACTTAATTCGCCATCTCTCACACCATTACGCCATAGAAGCGCTATATATCTCTAACTCGGCCTTATGCTTAAAAACGCAAAATCTCGCTTCATGTAAAATATAAGGTACCGTATCCTCAAAAATGAAAATATCCCTTTGAAACTTCCAAAGTCACAGGATCGTTTAGATCGTGGAATATCAATACCACAGACGGACAGACAATTTGCCGTAAATCGATTTTTCGGAATCGAAGACCCACAAAACACGGATTCTGGCTGCACCACGAGGAATTTATTTCTACATTTAGAAACTAGATTTATCGACTTTACGTAACCAGGGCTCAGCAATGATAATTTTTCTGACGAAAATTCGCCGTTTTGGACGCCCACGATTACATAACTTTCTCTTCTTACGAAGTAACTTCGAAAGGGCGAAAATGTAATAATATTCAAAGCCGTTAGGGATATCACGGTAAAACGAAAAATACGGGTAGTGTCTACAACAGTGTTTGCCAACTGGTGAAGAAATGACGTCAGGGCAGCATTCCACTCCGCGAAAAGCGATTGGAGAAGCGGTGCGAGCGAAGGGGGAGGAACGGAGGGAGAGCCCATTTACGCCTGTTAAATTTTTTCGATTTAGGAAGAAATGATTATTTTTGTAGATACCGCAATAATGGCGAAATGTTCAGTGTGTTCGAAAGAACTGCAGTATGTTAAAAAGTTCAACCTACAGAGCCATTACGCAGCTTTGCAATCCACAGAAACCCGCGCAATGAAAATAATTTCTGAGAATTGACAGATAGCCTGCACTCATGAAATGAGTAAAGGATTTAGCTGATAGAAGATGATGGAAAAGGAACTGAAAATCTCGAGCATTTACATTTTCAAATAAAACTGTACGTGAAATAATCAAGTATGTAGTCCATATTTTCCCGGGTGTCTATTTGTTAACATTAATTATTGGTTCGAGTGAAACTTAAATTGTTATATTATATAAAATTGTATTGTACTAGATTGTTAAAACTGTCTTCCTCAAAAAATGTTAGGTATTTGAAGAATGGAAGTGGAATTACAGATACTGGTTTCGATAAATAGAGTGGAATATTGCTTAAAGTTGTGTAATAATCTATGGTGTATTTTTTTAATTTTTATATTTTTATTGAATCACAAACATTTAAATATTAATTACGATTTAAAACGTAATTATCGAGCGAACATTTTTGCCTCATTTTCGTAGCATCATTGGAACACTGTATGCCCGTGGCCGCGTCGAGCACTTCCTTGGCTCTGCGGCTCGGCTCGAAGCAAGATAGCATATTTTTATGACTTCACAGAGCATTACGTTGGCAAGCATTAGTCAATAATGTAAAATTTAATTAGCAATTTAAATTTCATATTGATAGATTCAGTAGCTTTTTAGTTAAATTGATCACACAGATGGACAGAAAGACAACAATTGATTTGACCTGAGATACGTTTTAGTATTCCAATAAAGAAGAAGAAAAGTGTTAAATTGAAAATTTCAAAATCACAAACAGTAACTTCCGGTTTATTTATCGGTATTGATTGCACTTGTGAATAGAAGTGCTTCAAATGGTTTTCTAGAATGTTTTTAGAAAACTCAATAGCTTTCTTTGAAAATGAGCTTCAAATGTTGCATTTTCAGAAACGCTGAAACATTTTTTCAAATAGATTCCAAATTTTTCAACGAAAATTTGCATATAGCAGGGTGTTTTACTTTTTTTAACTGGAGCTTTTATCGAGCAGACCGCCGGTGCCTTTTACTTCCCGATGAGCCGCACATTCAAACCATCGATACACTAGACACCAACATATGTACTTGCGGGCTCGTCTTATCTAGTGTTAGGAGAACGTGAGGCCCTCCGCAGCAACACATTGATGATTGACAAGGAACAATCATGCCCAATGCGGGACTCGAACCTATGACCCTTCGGCCCGACGCGCTGAGTCATTAACCACTTCGGCCATTTTAGGTCGGCTCAGGTTTTACTCTTCCATAATATTCTTAGTCATACTTCAGTTCTACCGTTAGGGAGCCGAAACATTAGTGTTCAATTGATAATTAATGGTTTCAGTTATACATTTTTTCCCATATATCACGTAAGTAAAGACCAATATTAGTTAGTAATTATTTGTAAATATTTGTTTGCCTATCTCCAGCTGAGACCATAGCTGTGGACAAACACTCCGCAAAGTGCGAAGGAAGACTGGAAGCGTTCGGTGTGCGTTTTCGTGGCCTTCAACTACCGCGCCTGATTTGGCATTGTAATCTTTTCCACCTCGCAGGGCCAACGCAACCAAACAGAATAGCCTTGAGGTGACGCGGTTGCGCCAGCATTTATGTTAACGGACGGCGTGGTCGTAAAAACATGAAATTTATCAAAAATATTATTATGCAACTCGGGGTAATTTGCATATATATAAACAGGTCTGTTCACGCTCGTTATCATTGGCTTCAGAAATCATAGAGCGTTCTATTTAAAACGTCGAATTTGTTTCAATATCTCTAAATTTAAAAAAACCTCGGTTAAATATTATACATTATATTATGTGCCCCTCTCATGCCTTCTTTTTAATGAAAACTGCATTTCAATATCTGTACCGGTTAAGAAGATATCCAAAGGGAACATGTGTACCCCACGTATCGTTTATACAGATACGCGTGATAGTTTTATGATGCACCGCTATAAAAGAAGGTGTGTTGATTTCTTAGACCGTTGTCTCTTACGGAAACTATGCTGCTTCAGATTTCTATGGCTTTGTTTCTATAAGGAACTAAAGAAGGTCACGGTGACCAGCAATCTGGCTATTTGGAATTCAAGGCTTTTTCCCGGTTTTCTAGGTCTGAGAATATAAATCTTCCAGTTTCTGTTAGGCACATTACAACACATTTTTCTGTTTATTACTTTTCGTAATACTGTCCGTTAATATATCTGCATAACGCAACCCATAGAGGAATGAAAAGGTAATCTTAACGGCCGCCGGCCGTTAAGTAGCCAAGTGATCTTCAAGCTATATATTAAATTTCGAAAACAGATGACAAACAACGTAAGTAACAAATACACACAACATATATAACACCTACAGAAGTAACTTTCAACTGTTCAATTATAGTATTCTTATTTTTAACTTATAATTTCTCTCTATAGTAAATCGAATATTGAATGAACAATTATTATTATTATTATTATTATTATTATTATTATTATTATTATTGCTAAATTATAGTCTTCATAAAGAGGTCTAAGGTGCTGACGTACTTGCATCTTTTGATGTTGGTACAATCTCGTCGGAGATGGAGAACTGTTTAGAAATCTTAATTATTTTCGCTACCGATTGTTCAATATATTTTTCGACTACTCGAGTTCTCAACCTCCAAGTTCATTCATCGAAAGAAGATCGCCACCGTTTGCGACTAGCATTGAAGCCGACGATCCTTGAAAACAATGCCCTGTTTAGATCTCAAGAGTCTAATTTTTAAAATTCTACTATATTTTTTGGAGTGTCTCTTATTGAGTGTATACCCACAATTTGTTTAGTGCATTTCCTATTTCTATAATCTACGAAAAAGCGTTTCGTTCTAGGGTACATGAACGTAGGTTAGTATACTTCTCATACAAATCATGTGAAGTCATTGGAAGACCGTCTTAGGGTATTAAAAACATATTTTCGATTTTGGTGCAATTCAGTGTTACTAGCACTCTCTTGCTCGTGGTTTCTATAAATAGGAAAGGACACAGATTTATCTCGTCAATATACCATAAACACACCAAAAATAATAATAACTTTTTAAGTAGCCATTTGCTTCCAGAAAAAAAATCGAATATGTTCTTACGATAAAATCTTCGGCTTATTGTAACTGTCACGTCTGAAGCAAGGATGAGTGGATTTGAATTGGAAGATTGCGTTGTACTCCTACGTATTAAAAACAAAGATGTTTCTTATGCATATTATTTTTTTTATGAGAAGACGGTATTACGAAAATAATTGAACGACATTCGGCCGATATCACAAATAACAGACATGGTTCGTTATTTGTCGTTTATCGACCTAATGACGTTAATGAATATAACTTAATATGTTACTCACGCACTTTTCTTTCGCAACCGAAAAGTACTAGAGTGTAAAATTAGGTACAAAACCTAGCTAAAGAAAACTCGGATTTTTTATCTACTATGCATATGTTACTAATTAATATTCAAAGTCCTGAAATGCTTAAGAAAGTAATTTTGCAGTCGGAGAGTCTATTTCTTCGCGGATGCCAACACAATGTTTGAAGTACCGTTTCCTTAGATCAGTTTCGAAAAATGTCGGTCCTACCGTGATACTTTTGAATTTTCGGAATGAATAAATCTTCGCATTTGCTTGACACATCTAATATATATTAATTTTTGCAAATGTCAAGATTACATAATTGATTTTGCAATACAATTTTAAAAATTGTCCAGTAATAGTATTTAGTATCATAATATTTTTCTCATCGATTTAAATTCTATTTCCAGATTTCCAGATTTTTATTTTCAAAACTGTGATTTTGTTTTTATGCTTAACAGTTTCAATGGATAGATATCATTTAATCATTTTATTTTATCTCTGTTTTAATTGTTTTTGATTTTTAAAATGTTAAAAAGTTTAAATGTTTTCGAACTTTACGACTAGTCTTGATTAAGTCGCTCTTAGTCTAGATCGCTAGCTGTGATCTCTAATGAAAACAAGGGCTGTTCAAAAAATACGCGGAATGAAGTCATAAAACAAAATGTACTTTACTTACAATTTCGATGTCAGCAGGATGTCAGGGTCCCCTTCAAGGTACTCTCCACCCCAACGCACACACTTATTGCAACGACGTTTCCACTAGTTGAAGCACCACTGATACGCTTCTTTTGTGACGTCCTTCAGCTCCATCGCATTTGCCATAATCTCGGGAATCGTCTCAAATCTTCTTCTTTTCAAGCGTCTTTTGAGTTTGAGGAACAAGTAAAAGTTACAAGGAGCAAAGTCTGGTGAATACAAGTGGAGAAAAACGATCGAGTGTTTGGCCATAAACTCACAAGTTCTGAGGACTGAATGGACTCGAGCGACGTCATGATAGAAAAATAGTCCCAACTTCTCCACATTTCCCGCTTTCTCCGACGGATAGCGCCCCTTTTCAGAACTTCAATGTAGTAATTGTGGAGCCTTCTTGGAGATACTCGTGGCGAATAACACGAGTGTTAAGCATAGCGAAAGATTCTGTCCCAGATTTTTACAGTTTAACACAGAATGTCACAGGACGTCGATGCTCTTTCAGATCATTAATTTTTAATTCTGCCGAACAAAAAAGTTGCACTCCCTAAAAACCACGTAGCTAATAACCAAATGAAGAAATCAAATACTGGGAAATTGTGTCATTTCCAGCAGATCTGAGCAAACCTACCTACATCAAGCGGATTCCCCTAGAATCAACTCGAGGCGCGCAATTCAAAGAGTACGCGATAAGTACGATTTTTTTTTGAAGTCGAGGTACAATGATTATAAAGACAATGACCGTTTAAACAGTTTCTCCGTTTGTTAATTGTAAGCATTAACGTAGTAACATGTGATAGCAATAAAAGAGAAAAAAATCTTGATTGATTTTTCATATACTTATTGAAATATTGCATTTTATATTTATGTTTCCGAAAGATCGTTTTTCTTGACGATTATCAATATATTTCTTAAATTTTGACTGATCGGTACCCCCTGCCATCGACGACTCGTTACACTCTTGTTATGAGGTTCGAGTGCATCAAACGCGTACACTGTATTTCTTTGACGTGTCTTTTTTAATTATTTTATTGTGAAAGTGGCACATGTGTGATATTCGTGCACGTTTCTTTGAGCCCTGGAAACCTTACCCTATTTACTAACATTAATTGATTTACGAATAAGTGATACCAATGAACGTTGTTAACAAAATCCGAGTGCTGTCGTCAAAATAACCAACCCCTACTACTGTCGCATCTAGCGAAATGAGGGGTCAAGAAAACGCGCACGGATGTCAATAAGGGGTTCAAACATTGTTTACAAATTTTTTTCATAACGTATTAAATTACTATTTATGTGTAGATAAATAAGAAAAGTGTTTTAACGATGATAATAAAGAAAAAAACTACATAACGGTTGCAATGGACCGAGTCCAGCGCGCGAGTAGGCCTATTCGTGCTACGAATGGTCACGCGAGTGTCAAAACGTTAACAAAGGAGATAAGTTTGATGCTTGACTTTTTAGATCTGGTTTTAAGAAATACACGAGTTCAGAACAAGCAATTTCTCCAAAACAAAATGTTATGACTTCTGGACGGTATTCAGTGAGTAACCAGATGGTGTCCCTGGACTTAAGAAGATATATAACCACCTCTGGAATACCCTACAAATAGCAACAAACCTCAAACTCCCACGAAGCAGTACTTAGCGTAGCTTTAAGCTTTTGCGCTACAGGACATTTTCATCTGGTGGACGACGATAGCGATGGAGTTTTGACATCCGCAGGACACTCTTCCTATGTTGCATCTACACACGCGGCAGTGTGTGAAGTGGTGTGATGCGCGAGTCAAGGACTACGCAATCTTCAAGAATACATGTGGCACTTCCCATTCACATTTCGATTTTCACTCGCCATTATCATGTACTGAGTTGAATCATCAAATACTTTACTTAATACGTTGCCGTATGTAAATTTGTGCTAAATGATGGGGATAAATTTTAATATAAAGAAAAATCATGGTTTTCAATACAAATTCTCGTTTTTTTCGGTTCTTCCAGGTGTTTTAAAATTCCCGTTTTTTTCGGTTTTCAGGGATTCCAGGTTTGCTGGCCACCCTGAAGGATGCAGATGATCTTAAAATTTAAATTCTAGAAGCCAAAGTATTGTTTATAGTTTCGTTTCAAAATTTAAAACATTCTACAACGTTGGCAGAAAGTACAGAAATGTTGCATTCCGCTTTCAGCGCCATATGTAAGCGAAAATTGGCTTTGCCAGACGTAACTTCCGATCAGCTGACCATTGATTATTTTTTGTAAATAAAAATAATAAATTAATATTTTATAATTAAAAGTTAAAAAATATTATCTAAATTCGATTCCAGTTACATTATTTGCACTTATATTAACTTGATAATTTCTCGTTTTTCCTACATCAGGCTTGACCTATCGTCCGTTGAGGGCGAGTTTTTCGCCTCCGACCATTTGCAAATATTTCTAAGCGTAAAAGGCGAGAAATGTAATGACATGAAACTATTGCTGCAACAACAGCACGTAATTTATAGCCCTTAGTAACGGTTACGTAATATTATTAAACTGCAATTTCTGTCCATATTCACACATTTCAGCCATCACTTTTAAAACTCATTACCAATTGTAGCGCATTAGGAGCGACTACTTAAGCTAATCATCAACTCAAATTCGAAACTCAACAGCACCGTTGTATTATCCCAGAAACACCGCCTAAGAACGAGACGTTATTCTGTTGACTTCAAACTGCCGTGTCGCGACGTTCCCACTGACACATCGAAAATTTGCAAAAATGCACTGAACGACTCATATTTTTTAAAATGTAAAAGAAATTTTAATCACTTTTAGAGCATAGTTCATGTAACAAAGAAGTTGTGCTACAACAGCACAAACTTTCTCGCGTTATTGGAAACAGCTACGTAATATTGAAATATTGCATTTTCTGCGATACCTTTACCTCAACTATTATTGAAAGAATGTGAAATTCAACCAAGAAGCTAGCAACGCACTGTTGCCAAAACAGCGTTGTCAAAACTATGTGCATTCGTTGGATAATAATATCAATACAGTAATTAGAACATAAGCAATTGCCATCAAAAAAGTTAAAAAAATTCTGGCTGCTCACTTCTGAGTTGACTTTTGTCATAAGACAACAGTTCCGTTAGCGATTCATCGTTATTATTTTATTCAATACGCAGTAAACTATTGAAGGGATCAGATGATATTAAATGACATATTACATACCTCACCGGGCATTCTGAGGACTAATTTATAAAAAAAACTGCTGCAAAATTCATCTCAAATGGAAGTACTGGCTCTTGGTCTAGGAGTTACACCATCACCAGCTGTACTTAATAAAACTGCTGTATCTTATCACCGCCATCATATCGACATTCGACAAAAATTTGCTTCCTAAATATAGATGCCGCATTGTTGCATATTTCTATTACGCTTTCAGATTGCTTAAAAAGAAATACATCAATATATTGAGAATACACATTGAGTGAAAAGTAAAAGAGCGAGAAATTAAAAATAAAATTAATATAGCATTTTCAATAGTAATTTATAATTAAAATTAAGTTAACTATTTTCCATTTCGTTTATTCAATTTTTCTCGTGGCCCTTAGTTGGCGTGAGACCTGTATAATATTTTCTGAGTCAAGAGAGAAGAATAGGGAAGAACTCATGATGGAGCGGTCGTGAGCTGTTGACGCGCGTAATGGCAACATACCTTTTTAGTTCCTGACAATAAAGTTCAGTTTGAAGTGAATGTTTGAACAGTGGAAAAGAATATAAATGCAATAAGTATAGTTTTGAGCGAAATTTGGAATTAGTAAATTATTTTCGAAAATTAGAACGTGAACACGACGTCAGCAAGATGATGGGACGAAGCGAAGTGTAGTAAATGAAATGGTTTCATTTTCCGGCGATTACCTGGGACGTCGGACAACATGAGCGAAGTGAAAGACATTTTCATCATTTTGTAGGAAGATGAAGTTTTGTGCCATTATAATGAGCAGAGTATTAAATTCAGCAAAACAATAGTCATAAGCACTACAAGCCATGTATGGTGTGTCGAAGAAAGAATGAATCCGGGAAATATGATAAATGTGTGAATTAAGTTCATATTATATGTTATTAAACATAAAATGTTGGGTGTTTGTGTTTATTTATTTTGTTTTATCAGTAGCGCCGGGCAGCGGAGGTTTATTAAAAGGTAACCAAACTTCAGGTGGAAAGCAAGGAAACTCTACGTTAAATTGTAACCTGACGAATTTCGAATAATCATAAATGTTCTTGAAAACGATTATAGTGTTATAATTTCGAAAGAAAATTCCAAATTAATATGACAATTATTCAATATTCCATATTAATGTGACAAAAAAGTCACATCCTGAGTTTCCGTATGGACCGGTTCTGTTGTCCTGCAAATATATTTTTTTGAGATCTCTGATATGCGCATTTCCGAATAGATATCTTTAATTAAATGTTAATAAGTGAACTAGGCACAAGCCAGTAAAGTAAATCTTAATATTAGCAATTTTGAATTATTAAAGGAAGGGCGGTATCGTACAGGTCTCCTTTGTAGATTCCTCTGACTTCTGGACGGTAAAGTGGTAAGTATAGTGGATCTCGCATCTCGGAAGATGGCGGTGTTCTTCCTCGCTGAAACGTGGCAGCACTGATCACGTCGTCATCGTGCTAGGTTTTCCTCTCCAGGTATCTCAATCAATGAGCCACCGACCCAGCCGGGATTAACTCCCGACCTGTCTCACCACATGTGCGGCAATGCAGTGCTTGTCATTGTAAGAGAATGTGAGTAAGGTGAGTGTAGAGGACATGAATGACGAAGAAAAGATCGCGCCTAAACTACAGGCCGTTGGATACGTTATTGCTTCGCATTAGTCGCCTAGTACTGATCGGAGAACTGGTAGAGGGAAATAATGTGCGCCAGGAAAGTCTCCCGTTCTGAGCCGAGTCAGAACCTTCTATTATAAATTGAATTTATGTTGGTACCAAGCAGATCACTTACAAAAAGTGAAGGGGGCAACATCTCAGCATGTATTATGATTGCGGTGAGAACGCAATTTATATTTTCTTTTGTTTTAAGCACAAGCCGCAACTCGTACTATCAACTTCATTTCTACGTCCTCTCAGCAAAGTGCCACTGCGGATAGAATTTCCCGGCGCTCTGTAGTACCAATCAGAAAGACAGACTGCTGGAATTCTCTCGATAACAACTGAATTCCACCCAGCTATGTACTAGGTAGTGCAGAAAATCCGCTTCTTCGTCGCTCAAATCTTAGGGCGTTCCGATAAGAGAAGCTGTGGAGGCTACAGTTGTTGCCCTCAGCTAACTCATCCGGTGAACTAAATTGTCACTGAGACTCAGAAAAACTTGTAAGGATCATGATTGAAGTGTGAGATTCGTACGTGTGACACAGTGCAGAAGCTAGACAGTTTTGGGTCCAGGGCAAAGCTGAATCGTACCCCCAACCACCCACCGAAAAATTAAAAATTTGAAAGAAAAAATTAAAAAATCTGAGTTATTTTATTTCAACGTCTCAGTTATTTTATTTCAACAAGTAACACAAATTACAACGTTTAAGCTAGATAAAGATGTGGAAAATATATTTTACCTAAAAGTATTCAGAGATCAAATAATACAATTTTCACTACGAGCTTAAAAGGCAAAAAAAATGAATTGTGTTTAGTTAGTTTTTAATGAAATCAATGTTTGTCTACATGAAATAGTCAATATAAATATCAGTAGAACCTATGTTAACGTTAACGTCATTTGATTCATTTCATAGAATTACACCTTATAAGTAATGACTGTAATTAACTCTTCAAGGTAAAAAACTAATCGAAAATTTTATGAAATATCATACCATTGTACCGCGCCTTATTAAATTACGATAATTATTTTCTCGAGATCTAATTTCTTCGTCTGTTTTTGTTTATAAATTTTTCGCCATCGGTCTCATGACCGGGCCCCGGGCGATTGCCCGTTCAGCCGATACCTTGCGCCGACACTGGTGTGAGAAGCGTCAATCGACAAAATACGAACGACAACTTCTTAATAGATGCACTTAAAAGATACGGATTTGAAATTAATTTTTATCTATGAAATGTGTGAATGTCATCGCCCTCGTAGTCACACCATTTGAAATGGTATCCGAAGGAATAATACACCACCCTCTTCCACAACGAACATCCAATTTTACACGCAATAGTTTTGATGCTGCTGCCGATATATAAGAGGACATGCTTCCTTTCCACTGATTAATTTTCAGAAGCAACATCAGAATATCGACGGAACAACCATACCGTCGTCAGATTTCCAGTGTGTTTATTATAAATCTTCGTTATTTTATTTTAAATAGATCAATAGTACGAAACGTGACGTACTAAAAAAATATAACGGAATCCTAGATTTACATTTTTTGATTGCTTACTCCAAGTTTTATTTTTCTTAAGTGAATTTTCAGCTTCGCTCCTAACTTTCTATTTAACATTTTGGTTGACGCATTTGCGGTAGATAACAGATGTCACCACTTCACAAAGCTAAGAGAAATACGCAATATATAAGGAGGAAGAAAATTCATTTAAGGTGGATGCACCTAGCACGTGCAGATTGATGTACAACCCGTGACATTTGGAACCATAAGGTTAAGTTATAGTTTCACGTTTTAATCCCCAAGGTCTGATTGAAGTAGGTAACTTATTGTCAAGGCAATGTCTTGGGTATGTCAAGATTGTCTTGCCTTGTCTAGTATGTGTACGCATGTTCTGTAGCAACTATAAGTTAAATCTACACACCATGCTTCCGTAGCCATAAAATTCACCCATTCACCTGCTTTGCTTAGAGAGAGGGTCACAGAACTTGAGAAGGAGGTCACAATCCTGGGTATTTCATGGGGCGCTGATTGCGAAAGTCTGATCTGGATCGTGAACTACCAAAGAAGGCAAAAGTGAAGGTAACTATATGTATACCTTCTAGCGTGAATCTAATATCAGAAAACCAAGGATTAGGAAATAATTGTTTATTCACCATTACAATGTATAAAAATCCCAAAAATGTATGAAAACATGTAATACGTTCTAAGCATTATTTCCGCTGTAATTCAGAAATAGTAGAAACATGCAAAGGGGAAATAGAATCTCACAGATCAACAGGATTTGTTCAGAAATGTATCTTCTATCAGACAAAGATATTTTTTGAAAGGTAAATTAATAATGTTAAATCGCAAGCTGGTATGTAAAACCGCGGCGTAATCGTGACCATAGCAAAATAAAGAGGGATGTTTTTAAAATAGGCAACGCTTTCAGACGAAAAAGGTTATATTTTGAAAATAACATATTCTCATCAATGCCACCGATATTTCTCGTGCAAATATGCAACCGCTTTGATAATATACAAACAACCTCTACATACCCCATAATTCTTATTTTGCGACCAATATAATATAGTTTAAAATGTAACCAGCAAAAGACTTCACAATTTTCCTGATCTAGCGTATAGCGACTAGCATATTCCAAACAAGATGAAAGGGGCTCCTAGAGAGCTTTGTTGGATGTAAGAAATATCCTAATTTCACCTTTTTCCTGCACGTCCCTCACAACTGTACTTAAATTTAGACTAAGAACATCAGTAAAAATTCAACCCAAAAAAGAGCATATAGTTTCTTCTGTTTCCGTACAGCAAGTCGAGTCTTCCAAAAGACAAAAGACAGAAGGCAGAGGCTCTTAGTAGAATTTGTCGAGTGGTCAAGCTTCCCATCCTGCAGGCATCTAAATATATTCTTTATACAAATAAAAGGGATTATGCATATGTGTGTTGCACACAAATGGAAAAACGACTCGACCCATTTCGCTGAAATTTCCACACTTTGTTTTTATTAGAAATGCAAGTGTTTAAAGAGTGGTTTGAATTAAATCGGACATACGAGGGAGTTGTAGATGGTTTATTTGTTTATGTCGACTTAAGCGCCCCTGAACTCTAAGCAACCCGCCGCAAGTCAAGGATTAAGAGTGTCTTCACTGCATACAAGTATTCTGGCCCTGCGGTTGTGAAATATCGGCCGGAATTATTACTTGAATATCGGACAAGTAAATTAAATTGCTCCAAGTTAGTGTCGTAGCGAACTCATGTCCAAACTTGAGAGAGATCGTTTTAACAATAGGATAGTTGACACCCATGTACAAAGCAGGACATAGAACAAACCCATACTTGCGAGAAAGTCATCTATTAGAATTTTTGTACAGCGTGGTGACGTGGAAACGTGATTAACAATAAACGTGACCAGAAGTGTTTGATGTGTAATATACTGGAATAGCCAAGCATTGCTGGGACCACTAGTTATCTTAGAAACAAAGCGGGAATATCCAAAATCAACATTTTCCTTCACTTTCCTTACAATTCTACTTGCTTTTTTCGGGTAAGAAACGTCTTTTAAAATATCACCCACAAAAGCGACGACAAATGTTGCCTTAAATTATAATTGTCTGTAATATGTTTTATTGATAAAGTTCCTAAATTCAATCTCCGAAACATAAAATGGAATAAATACTTAAAATTTGTTGTTGTTTTTTTAAATACTAGTTTCAAGAAAATACAATGTGATAGTCTTAAAATTGAATTCGGAAACTTTATCAATAAACCAAACTTCCCCCCTTCAGCGAACAAGCAACTCGCCTCTTGCTAGCGAGAGGGCAGGAGCGTCTGGCGGGCTTTGTGCGTGGCGAAGAGGTGCAGGCGACCTCCGCCGCCGGCGCCGCGCCGAGGCGGCGGGTCGCGCTTTTCGCGGGCGCCCGGCGCAGGGAAGGCCTCGCCGCGCATTTGTTTTTCAAATGAGCGGATGCGAGGCCCTGGCGCCGACCCAGCGGCGGCACAAAGAACGCGTCCGGCGCTTAGCTCTCCCTTTCCGCGTCCGCCGCGAACATCGCGGCTAAAGGCGGCTAAAATTAGACCGGCGCTTTTTTAATGAGAGGAGAAAACGAAATATGGACGCTAGGAATAAACTTCCACAGGGCCGGTAAAACAAGGACGGATCACGCCGATCATTGAGGGGCCCGTCATAGATTTTTTGTTAAATAATAAACAAATTTATTATATTACATATTCTTCTTCTAGTATGATGCTATACAATGTTATTGTTTAAATAATTACTTAATTTCAATGAAAATAAATATTTAAATTAATTTAAAATTTTGAGAGGACCCATCATAGATTATTGTCAAATAATAAACATTTATTATATTTTATTATTTTTCTAGTGTATAAATGATGCTATACAATATTACTGTTTAAATCGTTACTTAATTTCAATGACAATAACTATTTAAATCAATTTTGTCAAATGAAGGAAGGATTTACGTACATTCTTATTATTCAATTCATATTTAGGTTTTATTTATCAATTATTTAAAAAAGGATTTCATGCCTTTTAGTTTACACCGTCGGATCACAAGAAAAAAGAGTAAACTCAAGTTTGTGATTTTTGTCGGAGAACGGTTATAATTTCAGCGAAGATGTTTTGAGGTCTAAGACAACATGTTTTATCCTATGCGCTGGCTGCCTAGTGAACTATAGTTTTAAAATTGAATTACCTTAAACATGTATTTTCAAAACATATTTCTTCACTCTAGAGGGACAATGATCTCCCCTGCGACCTTGAGAACCACGTCTTCTCTCTAAAGGGAACACTTTTTGTAAGTTTACTCAATTAAAAAAATGCCTGTTTTAATCGTATCCCCTCCAAAAGGGTACTTCCTTTGTGATTTTACCTTTTTAAATTAATGTATATCTAACATTTAATATTATATTATTGTTTTTTATTAACTCATAATAATATTTAGAGGGGTTCGACCTGCTAATATTCCTCCCTCGATTGGTTGTTAGTGATTCCGGGCGCATCAACTGCTGAGGTCATTATCCTCGTATGTGTAGGGCATGTTTTTTCCTCAGAAGGTGGCAGCCATCTTCCCCCGCTGGATGGCAAGATACGGCGCCGGCCTACCGTTGGCTAGCGGGGTTTCGCAAATCAGGTATCTCCCCCCAGCGGGGCACCGCTCTACGCTCCCGACCGGTCTCCCGGCATGTGTGGTAGTGTAGTTCGTGATAGTGTAAAGGGAAAAGGGGTGAGAATAGAACAAAGAAGAAGAAGGACAGATCGTGCGCGGTCCGTGGATTGTTTGTAGGGGCACTGTCTCGGCATTTGCCTGGCGTTGACCGCTTAAATCACGGAAAACTACCGGTCAGAGCAGCTACGTCGCTAGAATTCTCATCCAGACAGCGTCGTAACTCGACCCAGCTATCAAGCTAGTGACGAAAATCCTGCCACCCTAGGACCTCCCTGTCAGAGGGACTGCAGTGAAATCAGCTGAGCCATCTCTCCCACTCCCTCCCTCGAGTGGGACCCCGTAGAATTTTGAAACTTTGACATTCTAAAACTTAAGCGTTACTGTTATTACATTGTATTTTATTACTTGATGAAAGAAGAATTAAGCATACCACAACAAACCATCGACAAAACTTAAGGGAAAATCTTATTTGCATTAATGAGTGAGAGAATGAAAGAGACGAATGGACATATAAAAAGATGAAGAATTTTTAACCTTATCTCTTTACCTTTTCATTCACATAAATGTTGTTGTGAAAATAAAATTCGTTTTTTATTTGCTCACCACATTGATATGCATTTATTCATCACCTCGTTCTGAAATAAACAAAATGATGCAATATTGCAACACAAATGGGTAAGATTTTTGGCCAATATTTATACAAAATTAACAATATAATGTGAAACAAGTTGAAGTACATCACGTTTATGACACGTCGTGTTGCACATTTCACGCAAGTTATCCCAAGCGTTCGGTTATCGGACAACAGCTTTATGTTCAAGGTGCGCAGTTATCCTTTATGGAGGCTAAGGTCAATGCCAGCAGTTGCCTTCATATATCCTGAGAAACTGGATGAAAGCCAAGGTTAAAATGGCCGTTAGTCAATATGACAATTCACACTGTATAACTATTTACGCAAATATTTACTAAACCGCATATCAACGCCAGTAAACTAAGAGCTATTTTTATTTTTTCTCATAATAATAAAGAGCTCATTAATTACTTTATTTTTCTTTATATACTTATCTTTGTACAATTTTGTAAATGATAATACAAACATAGTGTAGTCTGCTTTTTCCTAGAGGAAACCACTCTGTTTAACGCACCGCAATCAAATACACATAATACAAAAAATATATTTTTATTCTGATACAACAACAGTTTTCATGAATTACTTTTTGAAGAAAGCGTTGTATTTGAACTTTTTTATATAATGTTACATTTATATATGGAAAATAAAATGGTAAAAGTCATGTGAATCATTGTGTATTAAGCATTTTACCATGGTGTATATAATTAATTACATTCGACCAAACCGATTCTGACTGAGAGCAAATCGATCTTATTTGATTGTTTCCATTATAAAACTTATAGTTCTTGAATCATTGTGTCATAATGCGGATTTCGTCTTGTTTTGTGTTTTTCTTTCATCTTTTGGCTACGGGAGCGGAGCGACTGAAACCTTGACCGTGCAAACAAAACTGAGCGACCAGATTCCCAAGGAAACATTCGAGAGTTCACGCGGACCGACGTTGGCACTGTGACAACCACCAACGACAATACCACAATGCAAGGAATGCGTCGAACAATGAAAGCTTCTGTTTCACCCTTCCTCACCCAATATAGTCAAAGTCGCAATGACACCACATGTAACCTTCCATTCCACAATTGAACACATTCATTCAGCACATTCACTAGCAACTCGTATTCCGTTATTGCGGAAGCTTAGAATAAAATTAATTGATGTTGAATATTAATTAAACAAATCATAAAAAATATTATTAAAATTGATGTTAAACAAAATACAATTTATTATAATAGTTTTAAAACGTGATTCAAGTGACACTTGCAAAATAATTTAAAACTTACTACACGGAGAGAAATGTTTAGTTCATATAAGTCATCATGTAATAGATTCAACTAAACGGTGTAGTACATTTTGGAAGTACAAAGTGCTTAGTCACGTTCACGAAACTGTGGTTTAGTTAAACACACTACTGCACGTATAGTAGCAGGTCGTACCCGTGACGAATTTTGTGGAGACAACTAAACGAATCGTTGCTTTAAATAATACAATGAGTACTATTTACTAAACATATTGCAGTAAAAATAACTAAACGAAGCGTGAAGGGGAATACTTTTTTTCTATTCCTTCAGGCAGGTATCAACAGGTATTCTGGTGTGGTCACCCATCCTACGTCCTCGTGGACCCCGTGGACTTCCTTAACCTCGATTACCTGACAGACAGAACAATTACGAAGGCAGACTGACGATATTAGGCTACCGATGGTATTTCTACCATTAGTTTAGAATATAACATACTAATTATTTGAAATCAATAAAATTCTAAACACGTCATTTATATAGGGTATAATTCTATATAGATCGTTGAATTCTCATACTTCACATGGGCTCTGTAACCTTTCGAATAGGTTAGATGGCTGAGAACGCGCGCTTCTAACCAGTGTTTATTAGTGTGACGACATGAAACGTAAATCTCACCGAAAGATCTTATCTACGAAACGAGTACAACACCTCTGACAATTTTCTTTGTTTATTCACTTACGATTTTTAATTGTCTGATTTATTAAACGAAACTAAATCGTGTTTAGTGAATCTCACAACAGGAATAATTGCATTTCCTACATGATCGCTTACTAAACATGTGTAGTACATTCTATTACATTATTTCTCTCGCTGTACTCTTTGGAATGTGTGCATTCACGTCGATACACTTATTTCTCTTTCATTGCTTCAAGGAAAAACCTTGGTTGTTTTTTCACCTTGTTTAGTGGAAGAAAATTTTGAAAATAAAATTGCGAAAGATGACCACCAACTGCTACCTCTGTGCCTTCGAAAATTCAAAGAGAACCCTTGTACGTAACAGAAGCCAGTCGAACACGTTGGGGGAAGGCGGCAAGAAGTGAAAGGTCCCGCAAACGTTCAGAAAGGCTCTTAACACCTATTGCAGGCAGACCGAGCTGTGGCTAAAAGGGGAGAAACCGAGTAACCGGTAAGGTATGCTGGCCGTGTCCACTGCGAGGCCACGCGACCTCTACGCGTTCATTGACATGGAGCAGCTTTGCGCACAGAGGAGACAATTTCACTTCGTGACAAAAAAGGCACTCCCTATCACTTCGCACAAAGAAATCAATGTACCCTTGAATTCTATTTGCCTGAAAGGGTCAGGAAGCTACATATAATTATTCCTCTGCTTATTGAAATTTTCACAAGTCACTGTAAAGCGTCAGAGTAAAGTATTAGATCTTACGACGGCCCTATCTTCTAATATTTCATAAGACTAAACATTATAAAAATTAGCGAAAATTACAAAACGGTTTAGGGAAGAGGTGTTAACAAAAAAAAGAGCCAACATTGGATTGCAATTGAATTAAGCAATTGTTATTACAACCATCAAAATTGATATACCTTACCATAAAATTAACAATTTTTTCGAAAATAGGTCATTGAAAATCGTTCAATCTATTCAACTTTGAAGCCGACTGCTGCATAAATAAGAAATAATAACTATGAAGTACAATAAACGTGCAGAACAAAGTGAATAACGAAGGTTGGAAAGTTGTTTTGAAAAATGTGTGGACCAATTGAGCGAAATGGGGGTTACCAATTCCAACGTCAATAACCATACAGGAAAAAAAACCGCCGTAATTTCAAGTACATCTATCTATAAATAAAAAAAGGGAATGTGCATATGTGTGTCGCACATAGACGCTAAAAATAACGTCGAGCGATTCCGCTGAAATGTTCACACTTTATTACTATTAGTAATGGGAGTCTTTAAAGTGATTTGAATTAAATCAGACATGTGGGGACATTATTGATGATTTATTCATGTGACGACTGAAGCGCCCCTGAACTGTGCGCAACCCGTCGCACAGTCAAGGATTACGCGCGTCTTCACTGCATACAAGTTTTCTGCCCCTGCGATTGTGAAATATCGGCCGGAATTTTTACTTGAATTTCGGACAAGTAAATAAAATTTCTCAAAGATTATGTCATAGTGAACGCAATCCAAATTTAAGGAAGATATGTAACATCAAATTAACTTCTCCCCATTGCACGTCACACAGTTTTTTACTGTTTTTGACGTAAATAAATAAAAAATACGTTTTAACAATAGCATACTTGAGAACCATGTACAACCTTACTGTACAATCAATCAAACCAGTACATACTCGCGAGAATGTCTTTCATCAATTAGAATTTTTGCACAGCGCAGCATAAAACGTGATTAACAAGCACGTGACCAGTAGTGTGTGATGTGAAACACAGCAACAGTGAAACATTGCCAGGTCCACTAGTATCTAATAAATGCATTCCAAATACTATATAAATGAAATGTATTCATTAAAAACATATACATTTACCATGGTTACCCACAAAAAGGGTGACAGTAACTGTTTTGGTTTCCGCGCGCCTGATTTGTGGGAAACCTGAAACGCCAGGGGGACTAGTGTTTGGTAAAAACTCCATAAACGGTCAATATGAAAAGAAAAGTGTCGTAAAAGAAAGGAAACAAATTGGGCCAAAAGACAAATTATAATCAGGCTGCATAGTCAGTGCAAATCGTCGAGGGAACTTTCTGAAAGTTTAAACAGAGTAAGGAACACCATCTTGGAAGTGATTGGTAAATTTAGTGAAAGAAAAACACTGGACACATGAAAAGAAATGATCGTCCATAGTAGCTTAGTGAAGCATATGGTCTTGTAATTCTACGGAAAGTAAATAAAAATCGGCGATTAAGTACAGCAAAACTAGAGAGTTGTATTTTTTCACAGTGACTATCATGATAATGACTGCACTACCGATAGTCGTGCATAACTCTCACATACGAGTACATTGATATACATTTATATACAGTTCATTTTCAAGTTCATTCGCTAGTTTTGGTGTACTTAATCGCTGATTTTTCTATCCTTCCCTTAGAATTACACTATCATCTGCTTCTCTAAGCTTTACAATAGCAAATACAAACCACCCCATGGATGTCCACCAACCACTGGTACATGTGTCTTGGTAAAATTCGAAAGACGAACAAGCAGATTTTTTTACAAGAGAGGTAGATAGGTTTATATATTTTTCCACGGCCATCTTACATGCCAAAATTAAATTCATGACGTTAAAAATATAAAAAAAGTGTCTGAAACTTCAATTTTATTAATACCAAGGGCATTGACATATCGAAAATTTCATCCGCCTGGCGTTGGGCTCCTGTGCGGAGTACGCCGTCCAGGTGGGCACGTGTAGCAGCAGCGTCACTGCGTTCGAAATAGCAGTTCCTCCCTCTCTCATACAGCGAGCTCGACGCACGTGAGTCAACTTGGGCGCCTTCCTGGACACGAAGCGACGGATTTGGAAAGTCAATGAGTCGCGAAATTCATATGAACAGAAGCGCGCCGGCGGGAAGGTGGGGTAGGGTGCTCACGGGCCTCCAAAACATATTATGGATCTATTTTAATTATTTGTTTAATTTTTCTAACAGTATTTGAGTTAAATTTTACAAATTAACTTGTGGTATATTATTATCAATAAACAATTACAAATAGGTTCTACAGGTATTTTTTCTATTTCTCGTCGACCCACTATAGATGTCTAAACCAAGATTGAATAAGCATAACTGCTGTCGCCCGTTCTCCAAAGGAAACTCTCGCTTTACCCTGAATATGAAAAGTTGAGAACTTGATATTTTAGTGCTAATAAAGAGCTGCTCAAGGGGGAAAAAGCGGTCTCAACAGCACATACTCAACAGCACATACTTTCTCGCATTGTTTCTAAGTGTTCCGCTATATTGTACTACTACATAAACCTGCAAAAGCATTTTTTACCAGGAAATATTTTTTTCCGAGACTCGAACTCAGTTCCTCTGAATTTACTCGTCGTGAGCATTATGCTATATGCTTTATCCTATAGAAATGCAATAAGGTCCGAACTCGGGCTTGTAGTTTTGAATTGTTACTTTTTGAAATATTTGCAATTTTTAAAAATTCCGAGAGTTTGACGAAAATAAATCTAACACCACATTTTACCGCCTTTTGTATCATACGAGGAGAAAAAAATTTGAGGTGCTTTTCAGATAATATTTTTTTAGAATTTGCAAGGATTTTTTAATACGAATTACCTTTACTACTCGTTTTTCAAAAAAAGTTCATGACTTTTTTTAAAGATATTATTTTTTACAATAGACTCTAAGGACAGACTCTGGCTCTTTTTATAACAGACTGTCTTCAATTTTCTAGTTTTAAAATGTTAAGTTTTTGCAATTTTCGAAAATATGGAGAAAAAATAACAACTTTCTAATTTTATTATTTGCCAATTATATGCCAAATTGCCAAAATTACACGAAAACTATTCATATTTTGATAAAGATAAGATCTGTCTTTAAAGAACAGATTTCATTAGGGAAAAATCTCCATCATTAATATTGTAGTTGCAGTAAGTTGCCCAAAACAATAGCACTTTGCAATTGAAAAAAATCTGGAATTTTAACGAACCACTTCTTTCGCCTCCATTTCCATGAATAAATTACACAAATTAATTATCAACAAAAGTGCAGAATACTAATAAATTCATTAAACATTTGAAAAACAAAGTTTTGATGTGTTATAGAGGTTGCTCAATAACTCGCATTACCCTAATGCAACACAAATAAATGTTTCATGAAACAAATTGTTTGTCTGTATTCTTTAAGAAGTTTCATAAAATACGGCCATTAACTTATCTCTTCAAGAAACCAGATATTATATTTTCTTGCCAACAGTATCTATCATTGCCTACGTCTTTGCTCATCTGTAATCCTTGGGCTTTGTAAGAAAAGCAGATATTTTAGGAAGTACCTTTTCTAATGACTTTTTCAATTTGCGTTAAGGGAATACCATTAGCTTTGGTTTTTGGGCTCCGCTTTGTTGCATTTTTGGAGCTTCGTGTTTTTCTACTGTGTGCGACATGTTGACAAAATGTACGATTTTAACGTTAAATTTGCCTTTTCCAAGAACTTGAAATTAATGTTCTGTTTGTTAAAGTTAACTTAATTCTGCCAGAATAGACGTTCGAAGCACCAACTACAAATACACTGCTACTTGCTCCATCAACTATCGCGGAAATCAAATTTGAGCAAGTTCGACATTCTGAGAAAAGGAGTAATAGCAGCGAACACATGGAGTGTCAAATTAGCCTTCAATCTCTAACCAATCTCGGCGGTGATGATTCACGCTGGCCAAGAAAGGGAAACAGAACGTGGAGGGAGGGCTAATTTAACTGTGAAAGAACACGTTGGTCACAGTATTATCTGTCTCGTAAGCAGATAAGGGAAAATAGTACGGACGTCTGTCCTGAGAAATTCAATAAATTTACAAAAGAATATCACCTGTATTACCCAGCTTCCCGCCCGGACGTAGGGTCAAATATGACTCCCGAGCCGCATGTTGATTGTTTAATTATTGATTCCGCCGTCTCAACTGCTGTCGTTAGTCCCGTAAGTGTGTGTGTGTGTGTGTGTGTGTGTGTATTTTTGTTCTGGAGGTAGCGGTAAACTTCCCCTACTAGATGGCGAGATCCGACGCCGACCTACTATTAGCAGACGGGGATTTCCCCAGCCAGATATCTCCGACCACATGGGCGCCGAGACAAACTCTAAGCTCCCGACCGGTCTCCCAGCATGTGTAGTAGTGTAGTGCATGTAAGTGTAAGTAAGGGGTAGGACAGGACAAGGAATGGGAGTGAAAGATCGCGCGCGGTCCCTGGTCAGTGTGGTAGGGTACGGTTCTGGCATTTACCTGGTATTGATGGTGGAAGCCACGGAAACTACCGATCAGAGCAGCCGGTCGCTATAAATCTTCTCCAGACAGCGAGATAACTCGACCTAGCTATCTGGTTAGTGTCGAAAATCAAGCCAACATCGGGACTCCAACCTAGGCCCTCTCGGTCAGAGGCATTCCAGTAACATCAGTAGATGCCCTGAGCCACCTCTCCCGGTAGCACGTTGATGAGTTCAGTAAAGTCCGACAAACAATATAACACGGTACGATTTCTGATATCTGATAAACAGCTCACGAACGATAACACACATACGAAGCAAAGTTTTTGCCATTATGGCTACGAAAATATCGAGTCGTCTCTTTCTCGAGCGCGTTTGTGATACAAGAGATTTTCATGTAGTCTCTCTCGCTTACGAGAACAAAAGAATATTCGGCATTTGACTTTCTTTTCCACTTCTTTTCCTTCCTATCTTTCTTATTTTCTGAAACGATTCTTTCTTCGGACTTTGTTTGCGTTTTTATGAAATTTGCGGGGGTTCCGGAGCGGTCGGTCCGTGCTTAATCAAGGTCTGAGCCCCTTCACCAAAAAAGTAGATAATTCTAGCTCCCGTATGGAGGAAATAACTTTCTCTAATACGTTGAGTAAACAGAATACTCGTTTTTTGTGTCCTTGATACCGAAAAATTGGTTTATAACAAAACGTCTTTGTCCGTCTGATTTTGAACTACACAAGCACCTAACACACGTTTCACGTTCATACGATTCACTAAAATTTATATGTTTCGATCACTCTGGCTGATGTCGTGGCCCTTGAATTTGAAACGGTTCACCGAATTTGGAAGGTACTTTACACCAAGCCCAAGTGGCATTTTCAAAAGTTTCTCAAAAATGACTCCACGATTTTGGATTAGATTTCTTCCTCGATGAGAAAGATACGGTTGGTTAAAAAAATAGCATCAGTCCAATTTTCTGCGTCCCCTCTGAGTTTTCAAAAATTACATACTTCAAAATTTTTGCTCACTCCACTGACTACATTTTTTCTAATTAATCTCTGTTCCTCGAAATGAGATTTTTAATTCTGTCATTTTGAGTTTAAAGGTGAAAAAGTTGAAAAGTTTTTTTGAGCCTCCCTTACGTCTTTAAAATCGAACCTAATGATTTCTTTCACAGTTCAATATATTTTTCATTATTAGTTTTTAAATATTTTTGGGTACAGTTTCTTTTCGAAATATTAGTAGTTTTCTTTATTTTAAGGTACATTTACTAAAACGTCACTGCAAACAAAGCACAATTCGATTGACATCAATATAAAAAGAAACTTTTTTAAAATGTATAATTTCCTTGTTAAAAAATAAAAAAACAATGTCTGCCATTCATCAATTGTTCATTGGTTTATTCCCTGCTAACTTTAATCAGTAACAAACTAAACTTTATTCGGAGACCGTCGTGTACTGAGAAAATTTAATTTTATTATACCATTCTCCGCTTGGAGCATCACTTACTCTCACACACACCTTCTCTCTTCTATTAATGACAAATATGGAATAGTTCTTATGAGCATAGTGAGGTCCCGTAATTAAGACACACTGAAAAACTGTTGGCTAAATGGCTGTTCTAGAATCTGAGTCAGGCTTATTTATCCGCAGAATCCAGAAATTGGAATTACGACGTTCGGACAACCATGCGAAAATCGTGAAAAGTTACACCGATGTCTCCATAACAACGAGAACCAACTGCGATAAATAGCCAAATAAATGCTATGAATTCATAGTGCAAATTTCGGCCACAGCTTGTAACTTTGAACGAGTACTGGCTACATTTTCTATTGCAGTTCAGAGAACAGGTTTGTGAAATAAATTAAAAATGTACTGTTTTGGCTATCGTAAAACTTCTCGTATTTATTTTTTATTTTACAGTAATGACAGGTTCTTCTCGCAATTTAGTGTCTTATCCCAAACTGGATTCGTTTCAAAATATCCAATGCTTGCCCGAGGGTCTACAACGCTTTCCTCGGAGGGTTCCATGTTAATTTGAAAAGGGATAAAGAAGAAAAACAAAAATGCATTATTTGTTGAAAATAGCTTTTCATCTATCACAAGTTAGACATCTAACTGAGTCTACATACACCACAAGTTCTGAAAGTTCGTTTTTAGTATGTTCACTACGTTCGACCAATAAAGTATTTCTCCCGCTTGGAAAATCAGAAGCAGCCTTCCGAGTCCCTGTGCTATTTCAGCTCTGTTGTATCTTTTATGGCATTGACTAATCGTATCTCATTTTCTTTTTTATGAATACCTTAGCGGACGTCGCAGCTTGCCACAAGTTAAACCTGATTCTGCGTCGAGAACGGTTGGAGGGAGGGTTCTATAAGGAAAACCCTTTTTGATAGCCTCATCGCCACTCACAGAATCCTGTTTCGCTCTACCTCCTCCCGCCTTCTCTATCTGCGATCTTCGCCTCCCGACAAACTCAACACAGGATCAGATATTTGCGTCTTACACGAAAACCATCTTTACGGCGATTCATCGTTTTCAAGGCGAAGGTCAACCAGCGCGTTTCGAACGGTGATAGCAGTTCGTTACCTAACTATGAAGAGTCCCGAATAGAAAACAACACGTGCATACCTGGCAGACAACCAAGTAAACAATGCATGACGCAAGAAATCATTGATGTTACAGTATAACTAGTCCATCCTTCGAGTTCTCTGGAAAATATGCGCGAAGGAAATGCACCCAGTACTCTTTATGAAATAAGGGAATTAATTACATCATCCTCAGTGAAGGTGGCGAGAATAGCATTTAATACATGCGTAAACAAGTGGAAGGAATGTGTATAATATACCAAAACATGCGAATGTTTACGTCGTTTTGCTAAGAACATAAAATAAATAAAATATAGTAATTATGTGTAAAATGAACAGAAAAACAACTTAGAAATATCTACATGAGCCTACATGCAAAGCACTTTTTATGGTCGAGGCAAGAATATCAAAACTATGCAAACGATGAACTTCAGCAACTTCTATTAGGGATAGATATCAATGAATTTTATCGTAAGACGAGACGCAGTATCCGCCGCACATTTAAACATCGCGCTACTGATGTGATCCTACCATCATTTAAGCCAAGGTTAATTTTCTATATTTGACAACGTCAAGAATTCGGTGCAACCAATCAAATCATTTGTAACATACTACATGCCGTCCTGTGTATCTGTAATCTTTGGTTATTGGCTGTTTAGAATAGGATGAGGGGCGACCTCTATCGCAACTATTGGAAATCTGAACTTGTCAGGGAAATACACATACTTTCAATTGTTGTTCTCTGGGTACGCAAACGAACAGCTACAAAATAAGCTCTTCAAATATAATACTTGCGTGTCCTTTTTATTTGAATGGAATGAATGCAATGATAATTTAAATTTGAAATTGCAACAAGTTAAAAACATCGTCTAAAAAGGATCCAGTGATGTGCTTTTCGATTCGTCAATATTCAGGTAAGGTTGTGAATTAGTCATTTTCCCACCATTTCTGACACAAATTCGGTCTGATGTGATTTTAACTGTTTTTTAAATTAATAAATTTAGTAAATAAAAATATTGCGGAGTTGGAACAAATAATGCAGAATCTGTGAACTCCGTCTAAACTTCAGTTAGAATGGAATAGCAAAAACGTAGCTCTTACGTCCACAAACCGAATATTTGGGCTGAAAAAAGAGAGGCATCCAATGTATTTCGCCGGTTGGTAGAAAAAAGAAACATAAAACAACTGATGCCCACAAGCCGCCCACCTTTTTTTACATGTCCGGTCTGACTGTGAGATATGAAATGCAATAAAAGTAGGATGGAGCTGGAGAGGAATGTGAAGGCACACGGAGTAAAATGCTTGTAAAAACTTTTATATCAAAAGTTTAAAAATCATGATTATGTTAGGCAATGCTTAGGATTCAAAATATAGTAACCTCACAATTATATGCGGATCTCTCCTGTTTCATTTTTACTATAAATTACGGCATTAAAGTAACATTTTAAAACTTTAGGAAAAGGTATACAATATAAGAAACCTAAAAAATAAGTAAGCAACTACATTTTGTAGACGATATGAGGGGATATAGAAACCAATTATTTGTTAAAAAAGTAATAAGTTTATCTTATATATATA